>VXAL01011007.1:0-44866 GCA_013399475.1 Chauna torquata | reverse complement strand
CCCGGACCGCCTGGTGCCGGCCCGGCGGCGCCGTGAGGCGGTGGGGCCGCCCCGCGGCCGTTCGCGCCTCGGCGTCCCGGCGGTCTTAGGTTGCCCCTCAGCGCTGCTTGAGGTACTGCCCGTGGCTTCGCGCCGGTGAGCGTTTCCTTGCGGCCGCCTCTCGCCCTGCCTCCTGCGTTGGGGCGCGTCCCGTGCTGCCGCTGGCAAAACGCTGCCGATTTTACGGGGTCTTCTTAGAGGACTCAAGCCCTGTCCACGAGCGTGGCTTTCCACGCTGTTCTCTGCAGATACTCTGTCGGAGCTGACCTCGCGCAGTCTTGCAGCTTCGCCTCTAACCTGATAGAAATGAGATATTGTTTCTGCTTAGCGTCAGAAATAAGGTTTGTAAAATCACCACCTTGTGTCAGAAGGAGCAGGAATGAGTCTTGGTTGCGCTCTATCAAACCAGGCTTGGAGCAGGACAGTAGACCTGTAGTGTTTTAAACTGTATATACTTTGTTACTGGATTGATTTAGAAGCAGGTAGCTGTGCTGTGTGAAGCAGTGTCGTAACTAGCACGTTGTCGTTGTTTGCCTGTGGTTTTGCACTTACAACATGGAAAAAGATTATTAAAGTTACCGACTGGGACAGTAGCTGAATGCGTCTTTATTTTCTAAGCATAATTTGTAAGTTGTTAAATCAAATTCTCTGTCATATTACAGAGTAATAGCCAACTCCATCAGAGACTTTAGAGGTTTTAATATGCATCAAATATCCTATGGAAATCAGCAGACTGAACTAAGTGTTAAGTTTTGATGAACAATCTGTTGTCAGTTGCTCTACTGAGTTTTCAACCTTTTTGCGTGAAACAGAACAGAGGAGACAAAAGGCAGAAGCACTGTGTCAATACCCACTATCTTTCTCCATTTATTGTAAGGTGTATCTACACAGACAGATGCAGGGAGACCCTTACTTGAACCTTGCTGGGTATAAAAATCTCAATGTCAGAGCAAATTCTCCCAGAGCAGGAAAATCAACAAGAAAAGCTTTCTAATTCAGTTCACCTTAACCTGCAGTTCACATCACAGGTTTGTAATGTCTGTGTTTCTCTTACTGCAGTTCCAAGAAACTATGACCCTGTATTGCATCCATTTGAGGTTCCACGAGAGTACACAAGAGCTCTGAATGCCACAAAGCTAGAACGTGTGTTTGCAAAACCCTTTCTAAGCTCACTTGATGGCCACAGAGATGGAGTTAATTGCATGGCCAAACATCCAAAGAGTTTGTCTACAGTACTGTCTGGTGCATGTGATGGAGAGGTAAGCTGCAGTTATAAACCGCGACAAAAAGGGTCCCTTTCTTCCTTCTTTTTCTTTTTTAAATGCTCCCTACTTATCTTTCTTTTGTGTTTTTGTTCAGCTGTGATATTATATTCTGTTCAGATGTGATCTTCTCTCAGAAGGTGCAACATACCCAGTTTGGGACAGTGTTCCTCAAACTGCAGGTTGTGACCTGCACACAAGGGGTTTCAAAAAGCTTTAGGCAGCAGCTTTCAGCTGTGAGCAGGGGATGTAACAGTTCCTCAGGATGGAGCAGTGAATATGAATATTTGCAGTCCATAATGATTGCTTTTTGCTGTTCTGCACCCGCACCCCCTGCCAAAGGTGAACTGCTGCAGAGTCAGAAGATTACATGAAGTCAGATGAGCTAGGGGGAAGGGGCATGCAATCAAAAACTTTGTGGAATAATTATTTAGCATATTGCAGAAGAAAAAAAAGCTATATTTGTTTGTAATATTTTAGATAGATATTAAAAATAGCAAGCAAGGGCACTTTAAGTGGAGTCAGTTGCAGAAGAAAAATTGCCTGTCTTCTCTGTCCTCTCACGTGTACCTTCTTCATTTGATAGTATTTGTATATTTTAAAGGTGTCTTGTGGGTAGCTGCTTGCTTTCTGCTTTTCATAGAATGTGCATATGTCACACCCTAGTTTAGGGGAGATTAACCCTTTCAAAGAGGAGAGGAATAAATTTATACGAAAAATTGGCCACTACCAGTGAATAAGAAGTACTGGGTACTAACAATACATACAAATGTAAAAACTGAGCTTCTCCATTTCTTCTTTTCTAACTGGGCCCAAATGCTTTGAAACGGAAACCTCTGTGAGAGGCAGACATCTACATAGAATTCAATACAGCAACTGGACTGAGAACATTCTGTTGGTTGCGTAGTTACTTCCTTGCCCTTTTCTCTTTAAAGGGGTGGGTTTTGCTAAAGTTATACCATTGTTGTTGTCTTTTAGCAATAATTTTAGTTCAGAAGTAGGGGAATGGAAAAATAAGGTAAGTGTACAGCATGGGTGGGGGGAAGGGTTAAAAACTGAAGAGCTGCACTTTTAAAAAAAATTTTTCAGGAAGAGAGTAAGTAGTTTTAATGTTATAAAATCTGACCAGTGTTCAAGCCAGCTTATGCCATTTCATTACAACGTGTGATCTCTTGTACTTGTAAAACTTAATTAAATAACTACAGAATACTTTTCCGTTTTTAACAGGTTAGAATTTGGAACTTGACCAAACGACAGTGTATTCGTACTTTACAAGCCCATGAAGGCTTTGTTCGAGGCATGTGTGCTCGTTTCTGTGGTACATCATTCTTTACTGTAAGTATAATGTCTCTCCTTAGTACAGTCTGACAATACAGAGTACGTGTTCACCATTTGTTTTCCAGTGAGCAATTTATTCTCTGCCATACAATATTTAAATAATTATTTTAGAATTTGAACTCATTTATTCAGTTTGTCTGTGAACCTGACAATCCTGTTTCTGGTGAAAATACTTTTGGTGCTGTGATATGAATGTTGTTCAAGACTATGGAAAGGATAAATACTAGATAATTGCTAAAGGATGGCCATTTAATTTGAATTTGAGTAAACTAGTTTGCATTAAAGAAGCAGGTAGATTATGTTTGTTGAAGAATTAGATCACGCTCACTGGAAGACACGCAAATGGTTACTTTTCTAAATACTTGTATAGCCTATGATTAAAGATAACCTGATTTATTCAAGATGCGTTCAGTTGAGTAATTACATTCAATAAGGTTATGTTAATAAGACTATTTGTTTGTATCAACCACAACTAATTCAGGTGCATGTAAGCTGTCTGGAAATAGTATGTACTCCTGTTTGCATTAGAACAATTCTAAGACAATAAAATAAAAAGAATTGTTTTTGAAGATTAGAGTGTACTGGGGTTTGTGATCTTTTGAGCTTGACAAAAAGGAAATCGCTCACCTCCCAAATGAGCCGTTTTAACTACTATATATTTACCTTTTCTGAAGTAGATACCAGGTCATGAGGACAGTAGTTACGATGCTGGGAAACTCTTGGCAGAAAATTCTGAATGACTCCATATCAGAATCCCATTTTGACAGTCCTTCTGCCTGAAAATTGAGAGAGGGGAGGGAGAAAGAGAAGTAGTGCTATCAGGAGAGAACGTTAAACATACATAGCTAACTTACTTTTTCGTTCTGTTACCCTGATCCAGATCACTGCACAGCCATGCAAAAGCTTGTGCTGGCATAGTATAAGAGGTAGCATGAGATTAGGCACAGGAAATTGGAGCAACTGAGGTGGACAGCCTTTTAACAGTTTACGTGCTTATTAAATGACTTCCAGAAGATTATGTGGAATTAAGGTGCCATCTGATTAAGAATCACAAAATGTAGCCTAAAATAATAGTCATCTTTACAGCTTACCTTTTTTCTATTCAACCCTGGAAGTATCTCTTTTGATAACTGGAGAATATCCAAAGTGACAACTAGATGAGAAACTTTTTTTTGGCAATGTTTGGTTTAAATAAAACTTACCATAAAAAAAAAAATCTCCATGTGAGGATCCCATTCAAGCAAAATTTGTTTTAATATAGCCAGATATAAAGATGCTGGAGCAAAATGTGCAGATATGACTGGTTTTGGCTCTGAAAACATATCAGCAGGGTGTACTGTCGTGTGTTGATCCTAGCCAGCAGCCAAGCATTCATACAGCCTCTTGCCTGCTTCTTCCCACTCCACTCTTGACCCCTCCCCAGCAGGACAGGGAAGAAAATAAGAAGAATAAAAGTGAGAAAACTCATGAGTCAAGATAAAGACAGTTGAGTAGGTGAAAGGAGGAGAGGGAGGAAAAAAAAAAAAAACAAGCAACAAAAAGGAGATTACTCACCTACTTCCACAAGCAGTCTCTGAACAGCAGCCACCTTGGAAGCCAACACCCCCCTCCCCCTTTCTTCTTCCTCTGCCCCAGTTTTTGTTGCTGAACATGATGGTATATGGTACGGAATACCCCTCTGACCAATTCAGGTCAGCTGTCCTGTCTGCGTCTCCTCCCAGTCTCTTGCCCACCCTTAACCTACTTGCTGATGGGGGTGTTGGGTGTGAGGGTGTGATAACCAACAGAGTGGGCAATCAGAGAAAGTCTGGGCACTGTGCAAGCACTATTCAGCAATAGCCAAACCATCGGTGCTATCAGCACTGTTCTAGCCACAAATCCAAAGCACAGCACCATATGGGCTGCTGTGAAGAATGTTAACTCCATCCCAGCCAGACCATGTACATGTACTTTGTCATCTAGTGAAACATTACCACAAGGAGAACTAATCTTCTGGTTGGAGGTATAAAAGTGAACAGTGAATAGAGAGCATTTTACTTTTGTATATGTTGTACACCATTCTCTTTTGAAAGGCTGTTTGTACTTTGCAAAGACGTCGGGTAAAATAAAGAGAATATATTCATGTAAAACCGTACATGGTTTCTCCACTATATTCAGGTAGGTGATGACAAAACTGTGAAGCAGTGGAAAATGGAGAGCCCAGAATATGGAGAAGAAGAAGAACCAATTCATACAATTCTGGGAAAGGTAGTATATCTAAGCACTGATTTCCCACATCTCTTCTTTTGAATTAAATTTGAACCAATTCTTTTCTAGCTTTTGGAGGGGAGAGAAGTAGGTTGATATCACCTGTTATCATAATGTGTTGTAAGGTGGTGGTATCAAATTTTACAGTGGCACTTTAAAAGTATCTTCAAGTTTTTATTATATTTATTTTACACGTAACTAGAAAGGAGTATCTCTAATGCCATCAGAGACTGCTTAGATCTGTCTATACTAATCATCCTTTTTCTGGGAACTGGTCAGATCTTTCTGTAGTCTGTTTCTCTTAGGCTGTGTGTTGTCAATGCTTAGTCTGAATTAGATAACTTTATTTTCATGGCATACCTAACAGCCATTCAATACAAAATTTTGTCTTTTACATATTTCTGACAAGCTACATTAAAATGTATACTTCAGCACCTTCAATTGATGATAAGCTTATTTTAAGAACATTGAATGCTTTTTATAAATAGATACCTTGAAGCCCTTTAATTATTTTTATGTCTAGGAGATACTTTTCGCTTCCTAATTGAAAATTTGTAATTGTACCCTTAAAATTCCCCTTTGCTTTAAAGTAAGCCATACTTTGTAAATGGGCTTCTAATGCCAACTCCATTGGAAATTAACAAGAAAGGCATGTATGGATGTTAAATGAGTACACAGAAAAAAAGCACAGAAAGCCAGCCTGTTGTATAAGCGTACATGTAATGTGACTCAGTTTCCAGCAGCAATGGTGACTTGGTCTTCAGGAGTGTAAATGAATAAAACCATGGCAGGTGTGATATGCAATGATCTGGGCTTTGTCATTGGTTTTTGTTTGTTTGTTTTTTATAACAACATAGTTACATATTTATTATACGTTTGGTTTTGTAAGTTTATTTTCTTTTTCCTTTCTTTTTTCATTTAAAGACAGTGTATACAGGAATTGATCACCACTGGAAGGAAGCTGTTTTTGCTACCTGTGGCCAGCAAGTGGACATTTGGGATGAGCAAAGGACCAGTCCCATGTGTTCATTGACATGGGGTTTTGATAGCATAAGCAGTGTAAAATTTAATCCGATTGAGGTAATTTTTTTGTTATGTCTTGGAAATCAATATTTTTCCTTGTCAGTATAAGATCTAAACTCTGTTAACATTATCTTTAACTGTTTTTTCCAAATGTAAATTTTGTTATGTGTTTTAACATAATATGTAGGGGATTTTATACATATATTTTTATGTCCATATTGCCTTGGGAGATGATAGAATATATTTTCATCTCTTTACCTTTTGTTTCTGTTAATGCGGGAGAGGAGAAAGAAAAGTAGGGTGGTCTCTGTTCTGCCCCCAGCAGTACATATCCTGTACTGCAATTACATGATGTAGCAGTTTTGTGGCTGTGGGGCTCTCCTCTGTGGCAGTACTGTGTTCCTTGTGGCAGCAACCTCTCCCCCTCTTCCTGGCAGAGCAGCCACATCTGATCTGATCTTCTACAGCAGTTCCTATATAGCTCTTGGGTGGGCTGTGTTGGTAGATGAAGTGAAGTCTATGAGAGAAAGTGCTTGTTACTGGTGAAGTAGAGAGGACTGGGTGGATTCAGGGTTTTACTGGGAAAGTTAATTGAAGTGCTTGTGCTGAACACACAGCTACACACAAAGAAAGATTAATGTATTTACTTAATTGAAAAAGGAACTGCTATTTGACTACCAGCTCAGTGAAGCAGTTTAGATACCTAATGTAAGCTGTTGACTATGTTCTAGAAATCTTCAGAAGACAATATGTATTATTTATTTATTTATGTAGACATACCTTTTGGGAAGCTGTGCTACTGACAGAAATATTGTGCTGTATGATATGAGACAATCAACTCCATTAAAGAAGGTAATTTTTTTCTTTTATTTTTAACAGAAGCTTATGGCAGTAATAATCATACTGAATATATAAATAGTCTAAGTATCGATGAAGATAGAGAAGGGGAAGCTCTGAACTGGGAGCTCACTGAGTTTTCGTTGTCTTTAATTTTGAGTCTTTCAACTGAGTTTGAATTAATTTTGAAATTTAAACCATGCAGAGTTAGAAGGGCCTTTTTCTGCATTCAGACAGGCTGTCATGCTTACTCCGTTATAATTCTTGATAAAGTGCCTGACCTGACAGCAATTTCACAATGAGAACTTTGTGTTCTTGTATTGCATTGTGTCTCTGTGTGTGTGATTTTTATTTTTTTCTCCTTGCTAGAAGGAAACAAGGTAATTTCTAAGGCATTTCCTTTCCACCATTGGAGAGCCTTGCTCTGCATTTAAAAGGGCGATTTTCTTTTGCGTTGAGATAAATCCTTCCTTATGCACCTTGTGTAAACTTTTCAGAGCTCCTTTGCAGTGAAATCAAAACTGTATTTATACATGGAATTTTACCAGTGATGTGAAGATTCTTATTAGTCGTTAAGAAAATGTGTTGATTCAAAATAAGAAACCAGTAATTCATATGGAAATATTAACCTGGATCAACTTCTGTATTTTTGAACCCCATAACTATCTTACCAATTTTTCTTCTTAAAATACAATATTATGGCTTGTGATTATACTCTCAGTATCCTGGTATGTTACGTACTGTCTGCAGTGAAGGTGGTCTAATATACACTAGAACGCTGTAATGGTCCTTCACATAGTTATAAAATAGGAATGTTGTTGGCATAACAGTGTTTCTTTCTCTTCCTGTGCACCTGTAATTTTTAATGAAGTTTCATTTGGGCCATGGAGACAGTGCTTAAAAAAGTTGTCAGTAATGCTAGTTGGAGACCTGAGTGTCGAAGTAAACACAGCCAGTGCTGTAGATCTGCAGTTACAAGTTAGAGATGTAGTTTGAGCATTTGTTGTGAACTTAGTTCGGGTCTAACAATTTTGCACGTTACTTATATGCTAAATATAGAAAAGGATACATACATGCACAGATACATACACAAGGTGTGTATAGGTGTATGTATATGCGTGCATCTGTGTATCTCTTGTATAACTAGTAAGCAGCCTGCTAAGGCGCATTTCCTGCCCTAAGAGTAAAATACTGATGAGTGTTTGCTTGCATCTGTGGATGCAGTAGCTGCTGTTGGGTTCCTGCTGGGATAGGAATGACTCCCCTGTGGAGAAACAAGTTGACTGTCCATTTCTGCATTGAGAGCAAAGAGCTCTGTAACTCCCAAGAGAAGAATGCTCCTTATAGAGGCACCTGGCCTAAGTATGGCTCCTAGCACTGCTGTTTTCCGGGTGGTAGATCAGCAAAGCAGGTCACACGTTGCCTTGAGTTTGGAACTCAACAGGGATTGAGTCCCTTTCTTAATGGAAATAGGAGTACAACTTTCCATGTCATGAAGCAGCAACTCTCTTGCCTGGTTTTCCTACTCATGAAGTCTTATGTTGAAGTCTTATGTTTCGAAGAGGGACAAATAAGATGGTGAGATGCCCCATAAGTGCAAAATAATGAATAATCTAAAAAAGCCTGGAAGAAGGGGAGCAGTCCTGTTGTATGACAAGAAGAAGGCATTTAATAGACGTTAATATACTTGAAAACTAAAAGATGTGCTTGTGCAGCCAGTGGGATCACAGAAGGAGTGAACTTAGGGTGTTCTAAAGATAGACTTTAACATTCGAACAGCTGATGGGAACTGTGTTGTCCATTGCCTGAAATAGTAACAATCTAAGATGTTCACCTCAACCAAAAGCCTTGTAGGTAGTAAAGGAGGACGGATTAATTACTTAGGTGGTCTGGTTTTGTGTTAAAGTAATCTCAAAATCTCCAGGCTGACAGTGTTTCTTAGCAAGTGCTTACAGTTAAAACAAATAAACCAAGGTAGACAAGTCTTCCGAACTTCACAACTTTGTCTTGTCTTAATAAGGGCTGCTTACGCAATGACTAAGCATATCTACAATTGATTAAAAATAGTTTCAGAAGATGACTCTGCTACAGGTTTAGATAGTTCTGAAACGTCTTTACAGTGACTTAAATCGCTTCCAGGCCACGTTGCCGTACATAGTTGCTACTGAATATAATGCTAGAAATGTACGGAGGATCCTCTTTTTGGGCACTATTTTAGTCCCAAATGCCACTGCTGCAATAAACTGAATGCTGTAAGTTTGGGTGGAGAAATTATGAAGCAGGATGTGGAGCATGAACTTTGACCAAACATGACCCCTTTTGAAAAGAAGGTGGATTTTCCAGCAATATTAGAGTTACTTTGTGTTATGATTTAAAATATTTGTTATACATGTAATGTGTTTCAGTTAGTCTTGTACTCATTTTGCAGTGCCTATAAAACTTGGACAGGGAATATTAAAGAACCCTCCTTGATTGTTAGCTTCCCAGATTTATAGACAAGGTTTATAATTAGAAGAACGATACTGGAATCTGAGCAAATTCTAGTTGTCACGCTGCTGTAAACACAGGGCCTTTCAGTGGCCTATTCTTTCAATAAGTCACTTTTTAAAACAGAGATCAGTTCACACATCTGATGATTGCATTCTGTTCTGGATGCATGTAATTTCTGAAAATGAGCAGTATTTTGCAGTGCAGACTTCATACTGAGCAGGATAATGTCACCTAGGAAATGAGGATTTATGGAGAATGAGAGTCATGAGGATATGCACACACTCATAAAGCCACAATCCAGATTTTTTGTGGGGGTTCAGTAGAGGTCATCACTAATAACTTGCTCTGAGATTGTGTTCATTATTTAAAAGAATTGTAATTGTACAACTATATTTTGTTATATGCATGTGTATTCACGGTGTTTGGTATAGTGAGGTGAGAACAGAAATGAGTTTGGAGTACCATAGCATTAAATACCCAAATTTCAGGATTTTCAAGTAGAATTATGGCTGGCCTACAGTGTTATGGAAAATGTTCAGTTTGTTAATAAGTCGCTCTGTAATTATACATCAACTTTGTGTCAAGAATACTGTATGGGAGTTATTTTTAAATTTTCAAAGCTCCTTCAAGACTCAGCAGAAGCCAAAGCTGTTGTGTCATACTGGGTGTCAGATGACCTCCTCCCTGCCCTTCTTCTACCACAGTGGCACAGCGGTACCTGTCTCCATAGTCCTTCATGGTGGGGGTATCTGACACACAGCTTCTTGATACCTCTTGCCAAATCTGCTGTTCACAAAGTAGAGGGGTCTTGTTAGTCAGTCATCAGCTGCGTTACTCCTGCTTCAAGACAAACTGGCCTCTTTGTAGCCATCTGCTTAACTAGCAGCAAGCAAATCTTATGTGTAGCAAATAATTCACAGCTAATGTAGTGACAGTGGGGAGTAAATCACAATACAGTAACTGCTGCCCGCATTGCTTGACACTTCAGTGAGAAATGGCACCTGGCCTGAACTGCAACTTTAGCGTTAAAATAAGGAAGGCGTAGCAATAACTGGGAGAACATCAGAATGTTATGAATCACTTTGCAGATGCCCGTTCATAGCATCAATTAATGACAGTATCCTCTGAAATAACCAGTTAATTGGGCGTGTTTGTTTATACAGTACTTAACTAAAGTTTTCTGTAAACATGATGAAATGAAATTTTTAAGATGATCTAGGTTAACATGTGAGTTTCTGGATAAATGACCACTAAGAAGGATTTGCTTCCAAGATGATGTATAGAGGAAAATTGAATTGCAGAGTAACATGAAGGTGGGCATGTGATGAGGTAGAGGAAGTCTCAGTTCCAATTCTAACACTGTTAAATGAACATTCTGTCATGTATGTTACTACTCCTCTACCATAATTCTGTATCTAGAAAGTGTTTTCTTGTCTCCCGCGGAATAAGAAGCTTTGAAATATAGCCAGTATTTTATTGCCTGCAGCAAGGTAGCAATGTGTAAATATCTTTCAGGTTATCTTGAACATGAGGACAAATACACTGTGTTGGAACCCGATGGAAGCCTTCATTTTTACTGCAGCAAATGAAGATTACAAGTAAGTGCGATCTGTCTTTTTCATAATCCTGATGATGTTATGTTTTTTATCTCTATCTTCTGTATCTTAGTGATTTATCATGTTAAAATACATTTAAAAAAATTCCTTAAACTCTAAATTTGAACCACTTAAGTAATAACCTAGCAAATTATAGACTCATTGACTTAAAAAAAAAAAAAAAAAGTAGAATTAGTAGTAGACTGCCTCTTTCAGTATGATGGTACCATGGAGGGAGGGAGTGGAAAGCACTGTAATTTACAAAAATGCAGTTTAATCTATGCAAGCATAACTTACAATAGGGCCTGGAAACTAAGTAAAATTGCCAGTCTGAGGCAATAGAAGTGTTTATTTTCTTACCAGCCCATGTGAAGCTTAATATATTGTACTGATCAGCTATTTTGATGAGAACATTTCTTAAAATTAATCTTTTGTGAAACAGTTCCAAAGACTGCAGTACTTATCCTTCCAGTGTCTCAGAGCAGTTTTTTACTTTTGGGCAATACTATTCATGTGAATAGCTAATCTGATATTAAAAAGCTGTCTCTTCAAAACTAGGCCACTGCAAAATGTGCTCCATACCCTTTTTTCCAGGAAGTCAGTGATCTAACAATAGATCACTGCTTTCTTCTACAACATAGAAATTTTATCACTTATCTTAAGGCTGTTTTTCCAAGGAAATGGGATCTGGCCCAGACCTTGAAAATGGTTCTTTTATTTAATGTGCTGCTTTTCACCTATTTTGGTTATGGTATAGTAAAGCTACCTAATCTTTTTATATGTCTTTTTTTTCCCCACACTAAACTAAAATTGGTAGCTGTTAATGTCAGGGGCAACTCTGGTCTTGCAAACTAAAGCAGTTAATATGAGTGCAATGGCAAATGCACATATCAACAACATGCCTGAAGTGTTAACTGATTACATGGAGTAGCGGTTTTGAATGTGATGCTGGCATACTTTTTCTTGGGGAATTCAGAAGGAGAAGGAGTCATTGCCAATAAGCATTTGAATAAAAGACAATGAATTAATTCCAGCTATGCATTCATCTGCAGCAAGGAGGGTAAGAAGCCTGCTGCTAAATTACAAGTTTTTAATATAGTAGTTCTACTAAGTAGTATACTTAAAGCTGGTTTCATTAAATGCTTTGTAAAGCATCTTTGTTTGTTGGCACTAGGCAAATTAATGATCTACACAGTTATTATGCCTTGGTATGTATCAGTAGGTTGTTGATTCGGAGTACAAGTGGACATGGCATGTTCTGCATGAGCTCTGAAGTGCTTAAGAGCTAACCAGCTGTGGTCCGGCAGTTGTGTTTATTTTTGATGTAGTGCTTTTCTGTAGATAGTGCAGTTCTTCAGCTCTGCTGAAGTAGGATCTCCATGTGTTGAAAGACCAAGCTTTACTTGGACTCCTACAGAGTCATTGGTTGTCTGGTATAAAGACAATTAGGCTGTAGGAAGGGGTGCCAGCCAAATGGAAACTTCACAGCAGACTTTGAATTACTAGGAGATTCCATTATGGGAAGATCTGGAAACCTTGCAGAGTTGATAGTGTTGCCATAATGAGCATAACTGATTCAGAGTTGCTTGTCCAAGTTCAGGTTATATACTTACATCTGAATTAAAAGGTGGAGTAAAGAAGGATAGTGTGGTTGTTGGAGAAATAGGTTAGGTCAGCGACCCGAGAACAGATGCTGAAGGGAGCGGTGGAGATCTGTCTGTTCTGTGGGAGTGAGCAAGAAACCTAGGTCTGGTTTAAAAACTAAAGCCTCTGGTTAGTAAACTTTTTTCAAGCTCTAAGCACTGCATCGTTCTTTCCTTTCGTGTGAAATATTCAGTTGTCACCTGATAATTATTTCCTGATGTTATTTCACTTCAAGACCTTTCATGTGTTACTTGCAGTTTTAAAGAATTCCCTCTGCAATATGATCTATCTTCAAGTATGGTTTGTGTATGATTAAAGTAGCTGTTTAGAGAAAACGTGTTATTCACTTACAAGTTGTTCAGATCTTAAGCTGTTCATGTGTTTATTTTAAAGCTTGTATACTTTTGATATGCGCTTTCTTACATCACCTGTGATGGTGCATATGGATCACGTGTCTGCTGTTCTTGATGTGGATTATTCACCCACTGGGAAAGAATTTGTCTCTGCCAGTTTTGATAAGTCTGTTCGTATTTTTCCTGTAGACAAGGGTCACAGCAGGTGAGTGATTTTACACCTCTCTTTCTTGCTCTCGTGCATCCCAGTGAGGTCTTTCTCTAGTCCTCCAAACTCGTAATCATTCCCATCTTCATTGAGGCATTCACTTTCTGTGAATATTTAAGTCTTATTCTGTGTGTAACTTGAGATTGACAGGTTGTGTAGTCAACAGGTAATTCTGGAGTATGTGTTAGAGTAGAACTTCTATTTAACAAGTAGCAGTACTTATGCTATTTTGAATTAAAATTACAGTGGGGTCCTCTGGATACAATTTCTCAATTACGTTACATTCGGCTTTTTTCTTTTTCTTTTTTTTTTTTTTTTGATGCAAATGTAACCAGCATGGAGGCTATATTTCTAAAGAAGCATTGGTTGTTTGTTATTTGCTTCCCTTTATATGGTGTGTTACCACTTCTTGTGTACATCTTGATTTTTAGCTTTTCCCCTGTTAATACTCTGCAAATTCGTACTTTTGTTTTTCTTACAGTGGCATACTTTTCCTTGACATTATTGCTTTCCAACAAGATGGAGTATCAGTTCTGAATTACTATTCTTACGTATACCCATTTGTGTTTTTCCAAGATGAATCCCATCTTCTTCCCCTGTCTGTGTATCTTGAATGTTTTTAGGTTACTTTGTACTGTATGTGTCACCACTAAAGTTTGCAGTGCCTTACAGTATTGTAGCATTTGGTTTTCTGGGACTATCTTCATCCTATACAGATGATTAATAAGACATTATGTGAAAAACACTGTTGTGTGGATTCCCGAGGATCAGTTTGGGAAATTTTTGTGCTGCTATTCAGTGTGCTTTATTACCTTTTGTTCATACTTTGTTAGCCAGGTTTTGAGTCACGTGGCAATGCTTTGACTACAATTCAGTTTGAATTAGCTTTTCATGTAAAATTTCATAAGGCAGTGTATTAAATATTTTGCTGAAGTTCAGATTGGATCTACTGTGTCTCCATTATTATTATTTTGTTTTTCAATTTGATGAAAATCAAAGCAAGTTATCAGGTCTGTCTGGTATCATTTGTTCTTCATAAACCTACCTTCATTATTCGCTGTCAGCCTTTTTTTTTTTTTTTCTTCTTTATTAGCTTTACTTTTTCTTTTAGTTGCCTTCCTCTGTCCTCCCCCCTTACCTTGTTCCTCCCAAAATTGCCACTAGTTTAAGTTTCAGGTGGTTTGGGCGGGGGGGGGATGTTGAATACTGATCGGGGGAGAAATATATTTTTGTTATTGATTGATGTAGTTATGTATGTGTTATTCAATGTGTCTGTACGCTCTTATACCTATTAGAGATTTAGAGGGGCTGTTTCTATTTTCCTTTATAACTAATCTACAGGTAGTTTTTAATTTGCTTCCTGTTTTGCAATAGTATTTTAAATATAATTAGGTATTGCAGCTCCTTTGTTTTTGTTGTTGTTGTTTCATTTTTACTATTTTTTTCCCCCAATTCTTGTATTATTAAACAACATGGTTCACATCTCTTGTTCCACAGATTTTCCTTTCTGTGGAATGTTCACAAAAGTGGTGATAGGCAAAGTTAAAGCACATCTTTGAGGGGAAGTGAGCAGACCCTGTAATGCAACAGTAACAGAGTAAAAGGCTTTATCCCACATTACAGCAGATTGTTGATAAGGAAGGAGTATTTCCTTTTTTTTTCTCTTTTTTCCTTTTTCTCTTTTCCCCTCCTTCTTTTCCCCTCTTTCTTTTTCTCTTTGTGGTTGCTGTAAATCTAGAGAGGAGGAGCCTTACAAATGAAAAACTTAGCCTCATATGAGCTGACTAGGGCATTCTCGGACACTTAAAATTCTTTAAAAGCTGGACTTATTCAGAGCTGCACAGTTGAAATTAATCCTGTGGAATGGAAAAGGTCTCCAAACAGAAGATCTGATCCCTCTTGGAAGACTGAGGGCACTGAGGGTATCCGTAAACAAGGATCCTGGCTGTGTTCCAGTTAACCCAGACTTTTGATCTGTCACCAGTTTGAAAATCTCCTAACTTCCGTTGCTTTGTATTTTACTTTAAAAAGAAAGTCTAAGTTAGGAAATTGAGTAGCGATAAGAAATCAGATCTATTCTGGAGTTGATTTAAATTCAGTAAATTCTTGGTAAATGGAACCAAATGTCTGTGTGAGTGTTTTAAATGACATATCCAGTTATTCAGCCATCTTTTGTGTTTTTTCTTTCCCTGAGAATGGTATTTAATAACTTGTGGTGCAAGCAACAGGAGAGACAAAGGATAAAAAATGGAGAGTAAGGAAAGGAAAAATACTTAGTTCCCCAAAGGTGGGTGAAGAAAAGTTTGTTACTGAGCCAAACAGTAAAACGGAAGTAAATATAGAAATGTTTATGAAAATGCATATGTGCTTAGACAGTATTAAATATAGATGTCAGTAAAACCTGATGTGAGCATTGATGTTTTCTGAATGTACTTGTGCTCAGTCTTTCACATTGTTGTTCTTGTGGAGTATCACTTGAGAGTGAATTAAAGTGGCGATTAAGCTTATTTAAGGTGGTATATTGATTAATTTGTTTTTCTCGCCACCTCAACACAGGCTCAACCTCAATCTAGTTTTTCGTGGCCCTTGAATACTCATTGTTTCTATATTTCCCTTCTGTTACTACGTGGATTTTACTTGTAAAAATAACTGGGTAGAAGAAAGAGAATGGTCTCTTAGCTGCAGTGTTTGACTGATATGCCGAAGGGATGGGTAAAAAGAAAGTCAAAAGTATATAATATGTTCTGCCTTGAACAGAAAACTTTCTGTTATTTGAAAGGTAATGTTGGTAGGAAAAGTGATAATAAAACATTTAAAAATGTTTCTCTTCACTTTAGGGAGGTATATCATACAAAGCGAATGCAGCATGTCATCACCGTAAAATGGACTTCAGATAACAAATATATTCTGTGTGGTTCAGATGAGATGAATATTCGTCTGTGGAAAGCTAATGCTTCTGAAAAACTGGGAGTGGTAAGAGACTTGTTTTTTGTTATCACAAGACACGGCGTTTGGTGGGGTTTTTTTTGTTCATTTTGTTTCTTTGGTTTTTTGTTTTGTTATTACAGCTGGTTAGCCTGTTCAACTTCTAAAAATTTGTTTCTGAAGGGTAAGTGTATAATTATAGTTTGACATTTGCGTTTAATTTGAAAACTAAAACGTGCAATATAGCTCATTGCATTTACTGTAGAATTAATAAGATTACCTGCCTTTTTATTGCTACATAAGGTGATTTTTTTTTTGTCTTCTTTAATTTTAGCAATAAGCATCAGTTCTAACTAAACTAGAGTTTTCTATCTTGGTGCTACAGATGAGTATTCATCCCTTTACAGTAGCAAAAAAGCAATAAATTCTAGTTTTCCGTACTTAAGTGATTCTACCAAGGCTTAGGGTTACTACTTTTAAAAATTTTGACTGAGTGGTTCATGTCCAGTGCATACTGTGATAAGCATACGCATTGTAAAGTAGATTACTTGCACTGATGCATAACTGAGATTGTCATTAACCTATGTGACTCTCAAATATCAAGTGGGCGCGCTAGTCTGAAGTCCATTTAATTCAATGTAGTCAGTTTGGTTGAAGTCTTCCTCAGAGGAGCAGACATCAGTCTAATTAGATGCATGTCTTTTCAGTTAGGCTTGTTCAAATGATTATATATAGCCAAAGCCAAAATGTTCTGTTACTGTTACCACTTGCATATATTCATCTACACAGCTGTATTAAAGTGTTGAGTAACTTTGGAGAATGAATTTGACACTTTGTCCACTGGGAGTAATCCCTTTACGTAGCTTTATATTGTTACGGTACCTCGGAGGTGCTTACATTGCTCTTTCTGAGCCCATCAGAAGAAATGTTAACTGTCAAATAACGCTTGGAGGAAATTCCTACTTGATCTTGTGAAAGAGTGAGGGGGAGGAAAGTAATTCGCTGTAATTCAGGGAAGAATGTTGTACTGGTAAAGGGACAGATCTATTCCATAGTTAGGACGGGGGCTGCTTGTGATGAAGCTCTGGTGAGTGATAGTATCTGCATAGGAGGGAAGTGGGGTGGAGCTGGGAGAGGTGAACGGGAGTGGTAGGAGTACCGGGGCTGCAGCGTGGAATGGAAAGGTTCACGGACTGTTGTGCGCTGTGAAGGGCTGCGTATGGAGCAGCATAGCTAAAACAACACACTGATCATTAGCCATGGCTCACCGTAGGCATTCAGAAGTCCTGTTACTTTTCTCATCCTTGCTATACAGCTATAGAAAAAAATCTTTGTAGCCTGTACAGTATTTGTGGTTACAAGCTATTATTTAAGTTGAATTTCTGTAATGGAGTAACTCTCTTTTTGTGTTTAGGATGCTGGTTTTTTTCCTATTCTGAACTGATTCTTGGGATTTTTCCAGTAGTGTTTTAGTAAAACATTCAACACAAATATCAGCCCCATAGCTGCTAAGTCCAAGTACTCTGCAAAGCTCATTATAGGCCTTTTTGATTTAAATTTTGTGTTAAATTTGCTTAGACAGTGCAGTATTGGGCAGAAATGTTACCTGTTTTCCTGCTGGCGTAACCATAGGCTCACAGGAAGACCCTTTCATCTGGTTTTACTGTGTTAGCTGAAAATTTCTCTCCTTATTCACTATCTTCATACTTAGTACAGAAGGACCATTCTCCCTCTCCACGTGCATCTTTGTTCTGTACCCTTTTTGTGAAAGGCAAGTGGGTAAAAGGAATGTCAAAAATATGATTTTTCATATAGAATGATTACTAATATTGTGAAATACAAACAGAAAATTCATTCTGTTGACTACTAGATGGCATTGGCTCCTTTTTTATGAAAGAGTAAGGATACTTTGCTCTGGGTAGTAACAGGCAAAACAAACTCCTTCTGCGTCACAGGAATATTATGTACCAAAAGGACTACTTAGCTTTGTTCCAGTGTTCAAGACATAGCATGGTAAATGACATTCCGCTGTTTTCTGTAGTTTTTACATCAGAGAAAAGTGGCCAGGAATGGGTCTAAAAAAGGCAGTACCAGTTACGACTTTCAGGTACCACGTATGTTCTGCACATTAATACCCTTGTGTTCCTTGACCTGACAGTGAACCCTACACAAAATAGCCTCTCCATGTTTTTTCTGTTTTTAAGTACATCATTGCTGCTTGACATGCCTCCTGGAGGCTGTGCGTAGGATTCAGTTCTACTAATATGGGATCATATGAATGTGGTTTTTGTAGCATGTGTGTGTAAGGGTTTGTAAGCATTTCTGACAAAGATCTTCAGCCATCTACTCCCAAGACAACTAAGTCGATAGTTGCCTTTAACACATAGGTCAAGTGGCATGGTTTTTTTTCATTTTTTTTACTATCAGAAATGAAACTTATCCCGTCGTTTAGAATACACAGCTTATCACCGTAAAACATCAAAAAGCATCGTAAGAAAGCAAAACTATTCAGAAATTAGGGAAGAACTTAAAAGGGACAGTGAATTGTGTAGAATAACTGCTCTCATTTCACGTGGATGACACTAATGAACTTGCAAAGAATTACGTTATAGTAGGAAGAGCTAATGTTTCACAACGTTGTATCTTGTGTGGAAATGTGTTCAATGATGATGTTGTTAAAGCCTTGAATTTAGCAAGACAGAATTTGAATATTAAAATAGTAACTGTCTGGAGTTGCTATAGTTGCTATAAAAATTTTTAGAAGCACTATGAAATTATATATTTTTTTACGTGTTTAGAGAGTAATTGCTACAAGGACTTAGGGTGGAATCTTTAGAGCTATCACATGCTTGGATATACCTCGGGAAATGTTACTTGGGTGCAGGCAACTGTGCTAATCCTTGCTCCATCCAGCTTGGTAGTTCCTGCAGCTCTTTATGTTGCAAGTGTTAATGGCTATTTATCAGTTTCCACTGTTTTTCTTTAGCACCTGCTCTTTCTTTCTTTGAGGACTGGCGTTCTTATCTTCATAGCCATGTGCTTGCTCATTTTATAAATGTCTAGTTCTTCCATAGTCTATGGCTATTTTTTGAACATTTTGAGTATTCAAAGCTGAACATTCAGTAATTCTGTCGGAAGTGTCAGAATGTGTCTTAAATGCTTAGTTGCTTGGTCTGCTATTTTTCTTAGCTGAGAAGATTTGATTGAATGACTCATCCAAAGGTCAGTGTATTTCTGATATAATGCCAACATCTTGTAATACATTGTATTTTAAGATGGATATTTTTGGGGTGGGGGTGGGTGGCAGAAGAAAAATGGTAATCAAACATTTTTTCTTTGTTGGGCACTTAGTCTTACTTGTTTTCAGCATTGCTGGGTTCCAAGGAAGTTAGATTGAATATAGTATTTAGGTTGTGACTAGTGAACATTTATCCAGTTGGAGAGTTGTACTTTCTGAACTGTGGCTACCCTAGCAGTCATCAGTTCTGACATGCATGTTTCTTTTGGTTTTTAACGTACCTGGCATTGCAGTCATTATTTAAAATCAATGAAACATTAAAATAAGAATCAAAGTCTCTGGAGGAGCCAGAGGCATGCTGTCTCCACTCCACTGACAAATAAGTCTGCATGGGTTTTATGTAGAGGTAACAAAACCCAAATCTTTCTGTTGAATCTACTGCAGAAGTTGCTTTAAAATAATTTGCAGTGTTTAGTTTTTTTTAATAAAAGTTGATTATTTTTTCCCCAGTAACAGTGTGAAGGTAAATAGGACTTGACAGGTTTTATTTTTAAGGCAGTAAACATGTGGCTCTGCGTGTCTTGAAACGAAAGACCCAATTAAAAAAGAGTTTTAAGATACTCCAGACTGTTCAAATACTGTACTTTATGTACTTGACTTGTACTTGAACTTGACATGATAAAAGTGTGAGGCTTTAGTACCTGTGGTCCTGGAGAGGCGTGGGATTTCTGAAAAGGGGTGTGCCATTGGATTTGAGGAAAAGAAGAAAAAGAGCGTCTTCTGAGTGAAAAGGCTGGAAAAGCAGTGTAAGTTTCAGTTAATTAAATGGAATTCATCTAATTAATACAAAGAAAGGGATAGATTGGGTTTTTTTTTTTGAATTGTAGTGAAAGCAATGAACCATTAGTAAAACCTGAAGTTGCACTGTTCTTCAGTACACTGACACATCAGAAAAATCATGCATCTGCAGTTTTTTGTGTAATATATGTAAACGTCAGTAGCATTATTTCTGTGACTAATAGCAGCAAAATTTGGCTCTGTTACATTTCCAAAGTAGCTAAGGATTAGACAGAGCACTGGACAGTTGAAGAAAACTTTATGCTTGTGAATGAATTGTATCTCGGTAAGTGTAAAACTAGAGTGAGAAGTGAGCGTAACAGAAGTGGAACATAGGTTTTCTGCTTTCTTAAAAGGTGCAGAAATAACTTTTGAGTAAGGACTGAAAAAGGTTGAAGAAAGTGCTATTACAAGTCTTGTTTTTGATCTAGCTAAGTGCATTAGCAGGACAGCATCAAAACTGTCAAAGTAATTGTATATCCTTTCAGTTTCCTTCTAGTATACAGTTCCATTTTGTGAGATGAGGCTGATAACAAGCAGTACCAGATACTGTGTGACGTGGCATTCTTCTTCAGAGTGATTTTCAGACTGTGATTCAATGGACGTGTAGCTTCATCCCTTTAGCTGGGATTTTGCAGTCTTCATATATACATCACCTTTCTTTTTTGTTGTCCCTGTAGATGTAAAGAAGCTGTAAGTTTTTGATTCAAGGAATTAAGGAGTAATAAACTTAATGGCAATAAATTTAGAAGACTGTTTTCAGCAGAGCAGTGGAAAATTTTTGAAGACAAGCTACGGTGTAGAAAATTGCTAGGATGTGTTTGCCTTCTAAAAATATGTTGCATCTGTGCTCTATCTGCCCTAACCTAGAAGGGCGACCTGGACAGCATAGATAAACAGCCATTTTGTATTCCCATGCTGAATTAGAGGAATCTAGTAGCGTGGAGTTTTTAAATACTGCAGAGTACAAATGCAGCCCACTTTAAAAGGAGTATGATTTGTTAAAGGTGATTTTAGCTCTTCAGGCAAGGCTCTGGAAAAATGCTTACCTTCCTTCTGCTTGGGGGGTGGGCAGGAAATAACCTCTGTCATCTGGAGGGAGGAAAGAGGCATAGACAGTCCACTCAAGGACTCATTTTCCTATTGCTAACAACATTTCTATTGCATTTTAGGGTTATTTTCCCTCTTTTTCACTCTAGGTTTTTGCTGTGTAGTACTGCTGTTGTAGTGGCACATATCAATTGCCTTTCTGCCACATGATTTCTGTCTTCCTCATATAGCAATGAAGTTGCACATTCACTTCAGGATGTATGGAAAAAGCGTCATACATCATCTCTGAGCATGTGTCTTTCACTCATGATATCATATAAATCCTGATTTATTTTTTTTACATTGTGGAGTGTTCTAGTCCCTCTAAATGAAATCTCGAATCCTGCTAACCTGTGCTGCATTTACAGCATCTTCCTCAGCTCAAAGCAGCATGGGACGTAACGCTCTTCCGCTGTCTAGGATGACCTTTGTAGAGTGACTTGCAAGAGAGAAATTGGAATTCAGTTCGTTATTGCAGTCTGCTTTCTTGGCTATCTGGTATTTTTGGTAAATAGAAACTTGTCATTAACGCAAATTTTTTTTTTTTTTGCCAACATATAGACACACAGCCTGGTATATGGGGCATTGATATTCAGTAGTTGGATCGGAAGGCACCAGCTACGTGCCTTTCTATACGCTGCATTACATGTAAAAATGGAATGAGACTCTCACCTCGCACATAACCACTGCTTAATCTATATTAATTTTTTAAATAAAATATCCTGGCTGTATCTTTAATTTACAGATTCACCTCTTGTAAGTAGAACCATCAAGGTTACACTAAATCATCAGCAATTTGCTCTTTTTAAATTAAAGAAAAATCATTGTATTTAATTAAAATAAAAGCTCTTTAATTTGGATTGTGTTGGCAGTTTTCTGCAGAGTGGGAACACCTGGGATTTATTGAGAGAGAACCATCTATGCAGGCTGGCTCACTAGAATGAATTTCACTAAAAAGGGGGTAGTTTTATTGTGTTAGGATAGTAGAATTTAGTCACTTGCAATTTGAAAGGTTCCAATAAATATGAGTAAAGCAGATGGATTTAATTTTATGAATAAGATGGTGTGGGCAAACAGAGGTTAATGGTATTACGTGTCTTTGATACCCGAATAAGAATTTTGAGTGATGAGCAACTCTACATCTGGCACCTGGAGAAACTTCTTTGCTATATGTTTTATTAATACATGCTTTCAGACCATTAGTGGTGTCTTTGACCAAAATTGTCTGAGTATGATGTATATTTTCAGAATTTATGAAATATTATAACAGAAATGACTTCTAAAGGTGACCTTCAGAGTGGAGAAGCAATAGCCAGTTGCTGATTTCAAAGGGGAAAAAAAAAAAACAGTATGCTTCATAATGCAGGTGAAATTTCCAGATTTTTTTCTGTAATAAAGTGGGGTTGATTTGTTTGTATGTGCGTGTGTCTGTCTTTGTCTGTCTGAAACTCAGGTTCTGTTTTCTCTTTAGAAAGTAAGGAATTAGTGAAACTGAGTCAGTTGCAAAGATGGTTTAATAGAAATCTGAACTACTGCTTTGTCTTTAATACTTTAGGTGCAGTTAGTAGTGGATTAAATAAATAGAGGAGGGTAAAAGAATTGTGCTGCTGCTGCCTGTTTGAGAATATGAAGGGTTTTTAGATGTCTGAAACACTGGAGTTATATAGTGTATTTTGGGAAGGAGGGTAGGAAAGAAAAGATAGGGTTTTTTTTTTTTTTTTTGAAGCGACGTATCTGTATCCTAAGTGGNGACGTATCTGTATCCTAAGTGGCTCTAGGGGTAGAGGACTTTTTTTTTTTTTCATAAAGATTCAGTTGCTACTTTAGTTAAGGTCTGAAAGCACACCAGACTGAAATGCAGCTGAAATTGTCAGAGATCCATACAAATCCAAAATACATAGGAACTGATGCTCCTCATGAAGCAGTGCATGCTTTAAGCAAAAACACAGCACACACATTTTCCTTTTGATAAACAAAGACTATGACCAAAGGAAATGTGCCAAGTTGAAAAAAATACTTCCACTCTAGGTTAGCTGTAAGAAAAAAACGTCTCTCACTTTCAGTGTTGTTAATGCTGGCTCAGATATAAGTTTAAATGAGATAAAATTTATGTCTTTTTGTGGTAATACCAGCTCACCTGTATTTCATGTGTTTGTGATACTAAGATATTTTTAGCTGCATGATGAAAGCTGGAACTCCCTGTGTGCCATATTGGCAAGCTAATACTTGAAATCCCGTGTGTTCAATGTGCTTCCTAATGGATCAAGGTGCTAGGAGAGATTTAGGCCATGTAAAGAGCTGTCTGTAAACCAGTTCATGAAGACAATTCATTTATAGCATTTGAATTTATACTCGCTAGTGATTAAAATGCGTGCAGATCTTTGTGTCACAGCAGAAGTTGATCAGCATTGGTTGCAAGAGCAAGCAGACTGATGAAAGAGGTTTTACTGTCAGCCATTTCTATTCTCTCTTCCTTGTCTGCAGCACATTAAAGTCTTATTTTTGGGGAGTTCAGTTACTTCTCTGAACTTTGAAACTATGATAATGTTTTGTTTTTGAGCAGTGAGGTATCATTGAAGTTGTAGGTGTTTAATACTTATCTACCATAATTCTTAAGTTTCTGTGGTTATACCCATTTGCTGGAAAGAAGCCATTTGAATTAAAAGTTCAAAGTTTGTTTTGTAGAGAAGATCTTGACAGTTTCCCCTGTTCTTTTATAATGTTTGTCTGTGTTGTTTTCCTTGTAGCTTGCACCACGAGAGAAGGCAGCTATGAATTACAATCAGAAGCTGAAGGAGAAGTTCCAGCATCATCCACAGATAAAACGCATAGCTCGGCACCGTCACTTGCCTAAAAGTATATTTTGCCAGATCAAGGAACAACGTATCATGAGAGAAGCTCGTCGGCGAAAGTACGTCTTCCTCTTCCATCTTTATTTTGTCTTTGTCTTAATAAAACGCATCACTGCAGTGCCGTGGCAGCAGTATATGGGAGTGTTAGAGCTACTGTGTGTAGGAGGAACAAGTATGAGCTATTTCTAACATCTGAAAAGTGATCATGAACTACTGGATTGATTAAGCTTTGATTATAAGAAAAATGCAGACAAGTGCCAGTATCAACAAGGACTGGCTGCTTCCCAAAAATTCGCTGAAGAAACGGGAGTGAATATCATGTTGGAAGGAGCCACAATGCTCTGTTACATGTGACATGATGCAACACTGCAATGGAAACAGAATGGCTTGTTTGAGGTGTGGGTTTGGTGGTTTGTTTTTCGTTTTTTGTTTGTTTTTGTTTTTTTAATGCCAGACTCCAGGACGAGTGTTTTCAGTCACCTGGATCACTGTCATGTTGGAAGATAGGAGCAGAAGGTGGCATACTTTGCTGTAGCCATGAAATTAACAGTAAAAACAAAAGGTGTTGGGTTTTAGTCATCTTCCTCAGCTGATTCTGCAAGCTTGAGCAGCAAATTCTGCTAACATGAAAACCAAGTAAGCTGTGCTCCCAAGAGAAGAGTCAATTTGAAGCTATTCTAAACTAGCCGAATTTAAAGATAATTTTCAAAGGGATGATCTTCCTTCTCAAAAGAGGAAATATGTTGGTTTTGGTTACTAAAAGCAAACAATTCTTAATGCTTTTTTCCTTGAAAAATTTTAAGTAGCAGGTTAAGGATGAAGGTAGTATTTGTTAAATCTTTGTGCTGACTCCTGAACTGCATTTTTCTGCTTTCTGTTTCTAGGGAATTGAATCGTCGTAAGCACAGCAAACCAGGATCTGTGCCATTGGTGTCAGAGAAGAAGAAACATATTGTAGCAGTAGTGCAGTAATTGTTTTCAGGTGTACAGAATTTCATAATGAAAGAAAATGTCACTATTGAATGAATCCAGTGTACAAAATTTGATGGGCATTGGTAAGACAGTGTATGGTTCCAGAGACATTGCTTTTCTTCCAAGTATAAACATGCTGTGATTTCTCAAGTCATTGTCTACTTTGGCTAGTCATAAGAATTGGCCCTGTAATCTCTTACTACAAGTCACATGGCTGATGTTACTGCTCCAACTCTTTATTTCAGTGGAGTTTGACCCTTTTGATATAAAAAGATAGCTTGTTTGTTGGTATAGGATATCTGTAGCTCAAATCCTATTCCTTGATGCCATTACTACAAAAGAAGAATGAACTTTATTCAGGTTTGTGAGAGGCAAATAACTGTTCCATGTGTTAGAATCATAAAACCAGTTGTCTTTACACTGATGGTTTTTTTAAACAGAAATCTAATAAAGTAAACAAGTGACCATAAGGCAGTGGAGTAGATCTTGATTATTCCAACTGGCAAATATTCTGCATTATATTTATTACAGTACAATACATTTTGCTTTTATCTAAAAGGACCTCTGTAGGCATATTTTTAGTTTTGTTCTGTCATCTTTATTATTATGACTTGACAAAACTTAAAAGACTGTTAAAGTTGCTAATATTAATAACAGCAGTTGAACAAATACCTTTCAGCTTATTTAAAACTTCTAAAATATGGGTGAAAGGTGACACAAATTGTGTAAAACCCAGAAACTTCTTTAGATGAGACTTATTACAAGCCTCGTATTGGAAGTTTATATTAAAAAAAAAAAAAAAAAGCTTTACATTTCTTAAGGTAACAGTAGCCCAAAGTGTGTGTTTTTGTTTTTTTGTTTTGTTTTGTTTGGTCTAGGAAGAGCATTGCTTCTCTTCCAGTGGATAGACTTAGCTTTTTACTGGAGATGCTAAGGTGCTCATAAAACTATTCTGGAATTCTACTGGGCTTTTTAGGCTGAAGCCTTCTCTTGCAGAATATGAGATACTTGATGACCATAATTGTTGCTTGGCATTTTCCATACAAAAGGGTTTTTTCCATCCTTTGTACTACTGTGCAGTTGGTAACTACACTTCCTCCCACCACCTGAGTTTCTGCACAAAAAATAATTTATGAACCCAATTAGAATAAACTTTATAGTTTAACGTTTAAAAAAATAAAAAAAACTCTGGAAATACCATTTTGAGCGCTTCCCTTTGTATTGCACCTTTTTAATGTATCTACTGATACTAACATCCATATGTGTTTGTATTTCTTACTCTTTTACTTGCTTCTTCCAGCGCTGTTTAGGCAAGATTCCTGGATCATCATGGCAAAATTATGGCTGTTTGGTGATAAGAGGCCATAATGTATCTTTCACTCTCTGGATCACTTACATCACTTACCTTATGGAGCAGTGCAGGAAGAGAAGCAGATCTGAAGAGCTATAAGTAGGATGATGAGAAGCAGAGGAATGGAGCAGGGAATAGACTGATGCTGGCTGTGTGCCTGTTGTACTAATACAGTGCACTTTGTGCCAAATACAGTATATTTCCTTCCTGAAACATTGAGAAAATTGACAGAGAATGTGCGGTCCAAAGTATGGCTTGCGAAACAGCTGTAGTCAAGTCCTGAGCAATTTCCAAAACCAGACTAATTTTCTGGAATTTGATTAAAATTTTCCAACCTTGGCAGTTTAGGTTGCGTTGATGTAGTTGGTTCTTGATTTATTGAGTCACGTTAACCTCTGGTGTGAACAAGTCCTGCCACTTGGACTTTATTAGCTTTGGTGCAAAACTCCACATGTAGCTAGAGAGGTTTCAGTCCTGAAGTTAGGTTGGTCTCAAGGTGTGGTATTAACGTGGAGCTCTACTGCGTGGTAGAGCCAAGTCCAAAGCATCTCTTTACGTGCACAGACCTTTCTGTTCTACTGGTTTCAGACAGGCTCTGAAGTGGAGCAGCTGGAAGGATCAGGGTTGGCTAAAACTGTTGCTAGAGAGATTGTAACAGCATCGTACTGAAAAAAGAAATTTTAAGGTAGCAGAGTACTCAGAGGCTAGTGTATTTGGACAAAAGAAAAGGGAGGTGATGCACTATTTTCTAAACCAAATAGACTGCCTGCATACCTGTTACTGATTAAAAAAGATAACTTCTGTATGTAATGTGACTTCCAGAACATGCTTTAAAATTGTTTCAAAAGATAAATAACTTTTGATACAGAAATATTTAAATCAGTGTTCATAACCTTGGTGGATTTGAGCTGTTTCGTGATGAAGCATCTATGGAGTCATGTGCTGGTTTGGTTGGGATAGATTAATTTTCTTCATAGTAGCTGGTATGATGCTATATTTTTGTAATGAAAATAGTGCTGATAACACTCTGATGTTTTAGTTGTTGCAGAGCAGTGCTTATATGGAGTCAAGGACTTTCCTGTTTCTTGCGCTGCCCTCCCAGCAAGGGGGCTGGGGGTGCACCAGGAGCTGGGAGGGGACACAGCCAGGACAGCTGGCCCAGGCTGACCAAAGGGATGTTCCACAGCATCTGATGTGCTCAGCAATAAAACTGGGGGAGTTGGCTGGGGGGCTGCTGTTGCTCGGGGACTGGCTGGGCATTGGTCGCCTGGTGGCGAGCAATTGGGGTTTGCATCACTTTTTTTTTTTTCCTTTGGCTGTGGGTTGGTTGGTTGGTTGGTTTGTTTTCCCCTTTCCTTTTCTTTCTTATTAAACTGTCTTTATGTCAACCCACCAGTTTTTTCACTTCTGCCCTTCTGATTCCCTTTCTTCTCCCACTGCCCCCATCCAGTGGTAGGGGAAGTCAGTGAGTGGCTGTGTGGTGCTTAGCTGCCTGCCAGGGTGAAACCACAAGTCATCATCATTTTATGTATGTTATCATAGCCAGGCTACATAATGATACAGGTACTTCAGTAAAATAATTTGTTTAACTCTATGTTCTAGATATCTGAAACAAACTAAACCGCCACTCAGGTTTCTGGGGTGTATATGGAAATAGATAAAAGGTCTAGAGCAACTAAAATGATTCCACAGAATGGTTCTCCCCTGCCCCCCGTGTCTCTGTGCGCATTCTTCACTTTGTGAGTGGCCTTTGGGACCTGGGTGACTTTTCCCCTCCCATCTCAAAGGACTGAAGGCTGCAGTGACTGTATCCCCAAGCCCACGTGACAATAACCATTACCATACGATGCCCATGTGCACACCTATACACAGCATGCATCTACATGCACTGCAAACATTAAATAGCATGGCCAGGCACAAATCGACGTGGGGAGAGAGAGCAGCGCCTTTAGTGGCACCCGTGTAAACGCAGGCTGCACTCACGTATTGCAGCCCCATCCCCTTCCTTCTCCAGCTGGTTGGGACTGAAGTTCCTTGTGCAGTATGCATGCATGCAGCACGGGTCTCTGGTAGCTGCTGTGAGATGCTCGGTCCCGCAGCTGGCATCCAGCCCCTGGTCTCGCCCAGTTGCTGGCCCTTAGACCCCCAAGTCCCTCAGACGTGTGGTCCCACTCCAGCAGCCCATGCTTCTTCCTGATGTCCCACTCATTGGCTTGTCCGACTTGAAGTTTGCTGGCATGGATACAAACATACACACGACCAGTCAGAAATAGGGTTTGGTAAGAGTATCAGATGGACTGCGGGGATCAAGCGCGTGGCTCATGCGTAGAAGTGGAATCGGTAATCTGTCTGCATGTGACTGGCCCCCTTTATCCTCCTCATCCTCTGTTTTCCCATGCTTGTTTCTCCTCAGTCTACCTTGGTCCCTCCCTTTACTCACCTTTGGTACTTTACTTAAACATCCCATAATAAGTCTTGCACATTACTGTAATCTCCTTAAATCCCATAATAAATTTTACGTGGTTCCCAAATTCTCTCTGTTCTGTCCCTAAATTCTTTTCCCCATGTATCCTGTAAGGGTCCTTTAGCCAATAACCCCCTCTGTTTGCACAGCCTTCTAGGGGGGTTCCTGCGCTTGTGTTAGTGGCTTTTGCACCATTCGAATCATCTTAATTATTCTCCTTTGGTTTTAGGACTAGTGATTCAGTGTGCTCAGTTTTCCACTAATTGTTCTTCTGATCGTTGCCATGTATTTGTGTTTAATTTGTTTAATCTTTAGCCAGGTAACTTAACACACTGCTATACGCAAATATCTTTGTAGTGCCTTCTGATCCTATTTATTGGACCAATAATGCAGCAGCTGGAGTAGCATTCATCTCATTTAACCTCAGATGTGTACAGTACAGACGTGGTAAACAGCTTTGTATTCCTGAGCTCTTTTTATACTTGGTGGAGATAAATAGGTACTTTTAGGGAACGTTTCTCCCATATTTTAAACATTTATGTTAAGAGATACAACTTTGTTGTATTTTATAAGTAACATTGGGATACCACAGACAGCTAGTAACTTGTGAATGTCTAGATTTGGTCAGAATCATGCACAGAGGTGTTTCAGTTTAAAATGAACAAAACCGATGAAATGTGTTGTACAACACCTTCTGGAAGTTCTTGTCTGCTGTTTGGCATCACAAAAGGCTAAAGCCTTTGAAGGGAGATGAATGAGGTTCTGTAGCTGAGGACAAAGAAATTTCTGTGGGAAATAGTTTGTGGGAAATGAAGAAGAGCTCGATGTTGTACTAGAGAAAGATGGACAGATATTTGAAGAAGATGGGCTTTAATCAGGAAAAGACTTTTGTGCTCTCCTAGGGCTTCTGGGACTTAAGAAAGTATGTGAAGAAAAACAGGACAAAATCAAAGATCACAGTTCAATGCTACCAACGAAAAACTGTTGAAACTGCCATTCCTTTTTGTATTAAATTAAAAAGATACACTTCCTCTGAGTTCAAGATCATGTTCGTTAGCCATAGTCTGAAACAAACTTCAGGAATTATTTTTAAAGGTGACAAGTAGTTACTGCCATTCTGCCTTTAAGCAGAGCTGCTGTTTTTCAGCACCTTGAAAATTTGATCTGGGATCTCTGTGGATCTTGGGACGTGAAGTGGAAGATCTTGATTTCTAAATTTTTCTTATAAATGTAGCATATTTAGAGCTTTCATTTTGTCCAAGTCAAGCAATTCCAGCAGATGCAAACGATTGCTTTCTCGGAGGGTAGATGGATATGATCAGGAGTTTGTAGCATGTTGCATCATGTTTTCCATCTTCGGGCTTGTGTGGGCAAGAGCAAAGATCTTTTAGCAGACAAAAGAGCATTGCTGATTATTAAGAAGATAAACGGATGGAGGCAGTGTTTTGACCATCATTGTAAAAATGTGATTAAAAAAAAACACAGTATGATAGAAAACCACAGATTTAATTTAGATTTACTAGACAGGCTGCACTCACGTATTTATTAAAAGCCTCTAACGTGTGTTTGAGCAGAATGGCATTATTTGAAAGCATGACTTCTTTCTGAGAGGCCTACTGTAGAAAACAATTTTTGTTCCGTGGCCTGAAAATGCCATGAATTTACAAAAGAGCACCCAAAAGCTCATTTGCATGATGGCACAAGCTACAGGTTAATGGCAGGAGGTGGCAAGGGACAGGGGATCTGTTCCTTCTGCTACGAGGGGCCGTAACATCAGGCACTTAGGTGAGACAAGTCCTCTAGTTCAGGTGTTGACAGAGCCAACCCTTACCAACAGCTGCAGAGTCTTGGTCTGAGTGCTCCTGCTTGACTCTGGAGCAAATATTCCCGGGTAGGTAGACAGCAGCAGTTCTGTCGTCATTCGCTTCCCTCTTCTTTTACTTTGTCTGGCAAGAACAGTTGTTTGCTGTTTTTCTGCACTTTGGGATCTAAGGTAGATATTGAATAGTATCTGAGGATGAAATCACATCTTTGTATGTGTAAAACTGGCTTTACCAGAGAATTCCAGATTTTCCATCAGTAAGGTTTTCTTTCTCTTCTGTTTTGTTCTCATCACACCCCTGCTTCCCTAAAGAGCACCTCAGAAATTCGCGCTTTCTCTGTTGTTCTCATTGACTTTGTTCTATCATTTAGCTTTTGCAAACCAGAAAACAGAAATGCTTCTTTCATGAGGTTATTTCTACCATATAATATTATGTGGTGGAACATCACCCTGAATCTCTTCAAAATGATGATCATTAAGCTCTGGAAGGCCTATGGTTGCTTTAATCATTTTCAAATGCCTCCAAACGTACACCATGGGGTTTCTGGTGTGCATAGTGTTTGGGATGTATTAGCAGAAAGGCAACCTGGTATCAAAGATGCCTGGAGGGTCAGAAGACAGGAGCACGGGGCGAAGGACTGTTACCAGAGCACAGGCAGGTGTTAGGAGCGAGTTTGAAGTCACAGATGGAAAAGGAAGGAGCATGTCAGCAGTTTTCTCAGTCTGAGTAAAGGCGATAGGGAAAAATCACACTCTCATGCCATGAAGTATGTAAGGCAAAATATCTAAAATGCAATTTTTTTTTTTTCCACAAATGGGATAATCCAGCATTTAAATCTGAAGGCAAAAGATTCATTGGCCCAGCTGGATATCTAAAGGTATCATATTTATAGACCAGCTATTTCAGGAATGGAGCCTGTGTTCTTTTGCATCACTTAAGGCAAAATATAACCTTGGCAAACAAAACCACTGGCAATATTTGCAGTTGCGTCATTCTCAAGTGAGTACTTAAATCAGAAAATGTTAGGACATTCATGATAAGCCACTGTTTTTACATAATCCTGTCAGTTTCAGCTGTCTGGTGGCTTCAATACAATATCTTGAACAGAAAATATTCACTATCAGAAGTTAAAGCACCATGGAGCAGGTAACCGGATTATGATATTGATGTCAAACTGTGGAATAAACTTAATACAGTAATTGGGTGTCTAAATGTGATTTGAAATTGAGGTTTCATCAGGTCTTTTTTTTTTTCCCCCAGGAATAAAAAGAATAAAAAAAGGGGATCTGGCTCAATGACAATTCTTTAAATTGTGGACAATGCATAGTAATTTGCTCCAAAAGAGAGATACCTTTATCGCCTTTGTGCCTTATTCTGTGGAGAGTCTTTTATGTGAATGGCAGTGGTTTTCACTGAGCTCTGTGCACTGAAGAAACGTCATAGTGAATTTTGGACTGAGCTGGGTTGTCATGCTAAGGGATGCATTTTTGGTGGCAGACATGAAAAAAATGAGCCAGAATAGATTAGAACTAAATGCTCAAAAAAAATTTTTTTGTTAAAATGTTTGATAACTAAAAACTTCATTCACAAGATGGGAAGAGCTGAAATAGCGTGCAGTTGAATCTTTCACTGAGACACATTTGAAGCAAGAAGCTGCAGATCAGCCAGGTTCTCATTTTACTGTTTTAGTGGTCGTTCTTAATTCAACCCACTTTTCATATCATCAGAAGTGTAAGAGGTCAGCTGTCTTTAAGCTGTGCTATCGCAAGCCAGCGCCTTCACGTTTTTCCAGGTTTTGTTGCAAAACTGCTGCTTCGGTTAATGCTCTGCTGAGAACGTCCCTCAGGTTCGCCTGGTGTCGGGGATGCCGCAGCCTGTGTCTTGGGCCGTGACGCGAAGGCGTGCCAGCGCGACACGCGGCGCGTGGTATCCTGCGCGACCACTTCTGCAAGTAAGCAAGGGAAATACCTGTGCAGAAAGCAGTTTTCCATCCGTTCCTTCCTGCCCACAGGTGTATGTTTAATGCATAGCTACAAAAGACTCCTAGCTTGCGGAGGGCGTTAGATTTCCCGTTGGAGGCTAGCCATGGAAAAGCAAAGCAAGGCTTTCCGCTTGAGTCATTTCTCACAGATGCAACCATGCAAAAGTTGCTGTTTTATTCAGTGAGCTAATAAACAACGCTTCTCAAGACTTCCCTCTTACAGAGCAACACAACCATCTGAGGTGACGCTGCTTTTCACCGCCTTTGGTTTTTGACTTTTTGACTTCAGGACGTTTTATTCCATTCTGACCATTCTTTAGCCACGTGCTTTATATCGATGCGTCCAGGAGGCAGATACCATCAGCAATGTCTAGATCTACACACGTGACAGAATTTCACTGTCTTGATCTCTTGCCTTTAAAAGCTAAAGGCTATGAAAATCAATTTGGTAAATTCATTATTAGCACCAAAGTAAGTAGTTAGAGATCTTGGCCCATCTTAATGCCATAACGAAAAAACATTTTTTTCTGGATATTGTACAGTGGCACTGTCAAATTTTGGAGATGCTTGTGAAAGCTTTTTGAGTCAACAGAACCTAGGGTGTTTGCTATGTGGCATTTGTTGCTGTTGGGCTTTTTTCGTTCAGTGATAGTGCCAGCATAAGATCAGGCACACAAGGAGCCTGTTGTTCTGAAGGGCACCTGAAGATGCATTGTTGTTGCAAACCCAATTCAGCATGAGTAGAAGAATTTTCTTGAGAAGACTGTGATAACATGACAGTTTTATGGTCACTGAAATTGTCTTTTGGGTAATTTTTTGAAGGTTTTTCTTCCACATTCTTCTACAGCGGAGTCATTCTGTTGTGCTCAGTTCAAGATTTAGAGCATCATTTTCTGGTGGTTGTTGTTGTTTTGGGGGGGGGTTGCCGCCTTCTTTGAGCAGATCTGATCTGTTTTATCCAACACCATGCCTTACAGTTCTTCATTATTGTCAGCTACTTTCAGCTTAATCCAAGATGATTTTCTCACAGTTACTGTCTTATTTGAATTATCCAAATTGACTTTTTTTTCAGATGAGGGGCAGTTTCAGTATGCAATGAAAGTATCTCCTCTTTCTTTCTTTCTTTCTGATATTAACATTTCCTCATTTGTTTTTATTAACTCATTCTAGCTATGACTAAAATCACCTGCGAGCTTTTTGTGGTTGGAAGACAATGCTCAGAAGCCGCTATTTGCTGCCTGCCAATGCAATTGGCTTTTCTTCACAACCATGTATATTCCCTTTTGCCACTTCTGATGCCATTTTGCCATGAGCAGTTGGGAGGTTCTGCTTTCTAGCCATCAAAAAATACCAGAAAATTCTTAGTTCTATTAATGTATGTTTTACTTAAGATCCTCAAAATTAGTTTATGTCAAAGCTGAAAAGTATGCCTGTCAATGTGGAAAACTTGTTTCTTAAGAACTGGCATTTAAATTCCATAAATTTCAGTGGTGATTTTCTAATTTGCTTCTTCTGCAAGTATTTGCTTTAAATGTATTTTCCTGATGGCAACACTTATGCCATATTCCCTGTTGGCACATGCAACTTACATGCCCAAGCATTCAGAGCAGTGAACATAACTTTCTGCAGATGAAAAACTGGTATACCTGTGTTTTTTCTTACAACTAGTCTGATGTACTTTTGTGGGCAGAAGAGCCCGTTCTTGCCATCAACATATGGTTGTGTTATCAAAGTTGGATGAGCTCTTCATCAGTGCTGCTGTGCGAACAAATTCCTGGTTTAGTCCATAACGAGCTGTCCCTGCTCTCCCATCCACAGCCGCCCATGTCCATGGGGGTGTGCTGCTGTTAATGAAGTTCTGTAGGATGTTTTAGATGGTGGTTTCCTCACGTGGTGGTGCAGGGAGGGTTTTCATCCTCACCCACCACCTTGAGCTGTGTACCTGCGCTGCTGCTGTTGGTCAGTTCCTAGTCTGTCTTGTCGGGCTCTTTACGTGGTGTCACTCGCAGTCGCTGTGACTGTCTCTTTCTCTCCAGCTGGGGAACCTGAGTAGTTCATGATTTTATTATTGTTCTTCAATTTGATACAATCTGTTCCTGACCATCTGTACCCACTCACGCTGAGAATATCAATACTGTAATTTTCCATCTCCCTCATAACTTGAGCTGATTTTTCCAGCTTGCAGCATTGCATGTACATGCCAGAAGCTTATACATAACGTGGAGTGACTCTGGAGCAGCAGCTACTTCAAGGTTCGAGCTTCTTGCAGGACTGGACTGGTGCTTGTTGCACAAATTCATTTGGGACTATCCACTAATCCAAGGACCTGAGATGGAAATTGTCATGGAGACAAAGTGAAGACTTAGCCAGTAATATTTTTGAAGAGGGAGGTGGGCAGCCTTGCCTCCAGCTCCCACAAGTGAAGAACTGGGAGAGAAATTTCTGTCTGGCCTCCACCGTTGATGTACCCAGCCGCGGTAGACCTCTCAGGAGCTTGCGTAATCCTGCTGGCATAACTCTGGATCAGAGTCTCCTAAGCAACCCTAACACAGCAAGGTACTGGTCCCAGAAATGGGGGAAAATATGTTTGTGCCTCTGTGCGTGGTGTATGTGTGTGTGTATGTATACTCAGCATAATGCTGGCAATTTATATTTTAGTATACTCAGAATTAAGCAGGTTAAATTAGCTTTTCCTCTATTTGTTCATAGCTGGTGCTTAGAGGATTTTGAAAATCCTATTCTCAGCCATCAGCTAATTTCATTTACATCGAAAATACCACAAGTGTTATGTGTTGTCTAGTGAACTGTTTTATTATCATTTTTTAAAATGCTTTTTTCTTCACATAATGTTTTGAAGTAAAATGCTTCTAAACAGTATGTGATTAGAAATCCAATAAATTCAGTCCTTTCAGTATTTAGTTAATCCTTCAGGTCCTGCAGATTCCTACATTTGTGTGTGTGTGAGAGAGAATATGGGGGAGAATAAAGATGCATAATGGACTCCAATGAGAGGTTTCAGTGATGTTATAAACCACAGGAGTGATGTTCAGATAGTTTATGGTCCAGTTAACAGAAACTCTCAATAGAATTATATCTCTATAAATCAAAATTTGTCTGTTGCTTATTTTCTATATGTGGTTCTGACTCATGAATCTATGCCCTGTAGAAATTTCTATTCTTTCTTGAATCATGCAAATGTTGCCTCCTATCACCCCAGATCTTGCTTTCTCCCATGATTAGCCCTGTTGCACCCTACTCTGTTGTCATGTAGTTTTTACTTCATGGAATGTCTTCATCTGGGGAAAAAAAAAATAAATGTTTTTTTCTCTTTCAAAAATAATGTAGAATTCATTGTGCCAAAACTGGAGAAGTACAGGAGGCAATCGGTACAAATTAAATGGAACAAAATAGGAAAAAAGTTCATGTACATAAAACCAGAATATTTTATGCTACTCCAAAGATGAAGGTCTGAATGCAGCAAATTATTGATAAACACATGTAGGTGTCATCATATAAAGGGGCAGTATATTTCTCCATACGAAGTGGTTTAGTCAGGTAATGAACAGGTTAACCTTTTCCTCTTTAAGCTATTTTATGAAAATGTAAAGTAAAGCTGAGACATCTTTGTGTATGCTTCTCATCGTGTGTACCAATACAGGCAAAAACATGACATAAAGCAGTGGAGTTAAGTTGCTAGATTCTAAATCATGGCAGTATAGGCTTCAGGGGTATAACAGATGAATATATGAAAGCCTAAGAAGCAACACTGGGTGGACAAAGTCACAGGAGGCAACCTTCTAACTAGAAATGAGGAACAGTTCCTTCTGAGAGAAGCAAGTAGCTGCGTGTCCAACATGTCCTCCTTGCTCTCAGGGTGTGAGTCACCAGTGTCATCCTTGGCTGGCCTGCAGTAATCTGCTGCTACGGGTCAGATGCAGCATTTCAGTTTTTATATCTTATGCTGCATCTGCTGAAGAAAATAAAGAATTTAACTTTTTCTTCTATAAGAGAAATGTTGAGGTGTTGGCCAAGGGAAGTGCTTTGAGTAACAGCCAGATCGGCAAAATCTGGCTGCCCATTTTGAAAGGAGGTTGCTCGATGTTTCTGCTGCAGACAGTGCCCCAAATTTTGTATTGAATTGGTTGTCTTTGAAGCCAGATCAAATGTCTCATCTGCTGGTCAATATCCATTTTGTTGGGCAGGTTCACCAAAGACATCATTGGTAAAGTTTGTGACCTGGCAACTGGTTCCGTGGTCTGTACGGTTAGTGAAAGCAAGGAGGGAAAACTGCTGTGTCACTGGTGTGAATCGCTGTTTTATTGGAGAAGGCAGGTTGCCTGTTTCATTAAAATTAGATGGCAAGAAGAGGAACCAGTTTCTGAAACTGATTTGTCAAATGTTGACTTGTCCTATGCTCCTCTTGGGGCACAGAGATTTTTAAATAAGTCGCAATGCCTTATTTCCATAACCATTTTCCCATACCTCTTACAACTGAGGTTTGCACATGGGTGTGTTACAGGCTTTATGGTTTTTGAACTGCTGACAGCCGTTAATGCTTTTGACAATGATGGTGTATGAAGGGTGAATATCTATGAAATCCGTAGTATCACCAACAAAAGGCCAACAATTGTTATTGATGGTTTCATCACTGCTATCCTTTGAAGTAGCTGGCATGGGAGAATACACTCACAGAAAGGTAGCTCATCATCCGAACAGCTCATACACAAGACAAATACAGGGAAGAATGTGTAACCAGAAATAATAAGTAGAATTTATTTGGATATTTACTGTGAATACACTAGTGGAGAATAAAAAAAAAAAGATCATTTACCTAGCTGCTGTTACTGAGAGAAGTACAACAGTAATGAGACAAGAACTGTAAGGACAGGACTGAATTACTGAAGTACTTGCAAGCGTCTGAACCCCAGAGCAGCTGGATACGTGCTTTTGCACGTGCAACAGGTTTATTGCCTCCCTAAATTCAAGCGTAGAACAAATTCCATCGGCTAGTATCGCTGATGTCAGAAAGCTTTAGTGCCTGCTCATTTTGCTGTGTGGGAGAGCACAGAAATTTGCTGCGTATTCCTCCCCATGTAGAAGCAGAGATGAGGCTGGGAAGTCTTTCTGTGCAGTGTATCCTGTTTTAGCTTTTTGGTACGTCAAGTCTGTGGCATTAGCCTGAATTGTAGCATGTTGCTTAATGAAAAACAGGCTACGCAGCAGTTTTAACTCAGTGTTGTGTGCTTTCTAGGTATTAGGGTAATTACTGGTTCTGTTCTTTTCCTTTCCAAGTCATACAAACCCTGCTTTTGAAAGTGTCATCCACTAAATTTATAGAAGATTCAGTCCCTTTTAAAAGAGACAGGCCAGGCTTTAACAGCTGATGGTCTAAAGTACTGTCTCATTCCTTGCACACTAAGATTGAAGTAAGTGCCTTTGCATTTGAGGAAGGAAATTCACTGCATTTTATTTTGATATGCCTCTTTGAAATGCAAGATGAAATGTCAGAAATTTTCTCACTTTTTATTACCTCTTCCCTTCCATCCCTTCCTTCTCAAGACAATTCTTCATGCACAATGTTTTTTTTTTTTTTTTTTTTCCCTGTCCACCATGAAAACAGATGTTTCCAAGCTGTAGCTTCTTCTACCCCACTCTCATCAGGAAAAGCTGGAAATAGATGTAAAAATATAAAGTGAACATCTATTAATGTTTTAACTGGCTTTGCTGTCTGTCAGCAAACCTAAACATAATTTTCACATTAACTTGTATGAGACTGTATATTGGGGAAGGTAATAGTTGTATTCAAAGGGCATATATTCTCTTAGACTAATATTGCTAGTAAAAATAGACAAGCTTCTGTGCACAGAAATCCCTTTTTGGAATGTTTTGATTTCCTATGTATTAGGAAATTATTAGGAATATAATTATATGAATGTACCTAGCGAATGAATTCTGTTTTAATCATACTTGTGCTTTTAAGTGTGGCAGAATCCTGTTCTGGAGAGCAGACCACAAAGTAGGCATTGTAGTGTTACTATGCGTTTGCTGACTCTAATTTGGCCTAATGCAATTTTTCCCTTAGCCTAGTAAAATGCCAGAGTTGATTAATGTTGATTAATACTGTTCTTCATAAACTTTTCATGCTGCACAGTTTGATTTTACCTGAGGTATGTCAACTAGTATCATGGGGAGCTTTTTCAGGAAAACAGTATCTGTAAGTGTCAAATAAGTGCTAATGATCTCAATACACAAGAAATAAATTAGACATTAGTTTTTGTCATTCCAGTGCCTTTTGTCTCTGGAGTGTAGGGGGTACTTTCACAAAATACTGGCTCCTTACTTCAGGTACTGGAGCTAAAATTGTAATGAAAGACTGTTTGCTTGAATTAAAAAAAAAAAATGCCTCGTACCCTTATGCTTTAGAAGCAGTGTAGCAGTGCTACCACTTCTGCCTTTACCCATTATTTGAATTAATTGAACTTCCTGATTAATTTTCCGGTCATTTGGCAGATGTGAAACCTAGATAGGTAGATTTCTAGATAGAAAATACCATATGCTGAGCTTTAACTATCATCCCTTTCAGGCATGTTTTCATTATCAAAGCAGCTGTATTCCAGGTCTGTGAGAATTAACCTTAGTTGAAAATCCAACCAGCTAAAGCCCAGCTGGCTTTGGGTTTTGAGGAAAATGAGCAAAGTCAAACCAATGTTTTCTATCTATCGCCAACAGAGAGGGCACAACTTACATTGGGTGCAATGAAAGAAGGACCTCAATAAAGAATCACAGAATCATAGAATGGTTTGGGTTGGAAGGGACCTTAAAGGTCATCCAGTTCCAACACCCTGCCATGGGCAGGGACACCTTCCACCAGACCAGGTTGCTCAAAGCCCCATCCAGCCTGACCTTGAACACTTCCAGGGATGGCGCATCCACAGCTTCTCTGGGCAGCCTGTTCCAGTGCCTCACCTCCCTCATAGTAAGGAATTTCTTCCTGATGTCTGATCTAAGTCTACCCTCCTTCAGTTTAAAACCATTACCCCTCGTCCTGTCACTACACGCCCTTGTAAAAAGTCCCTCTCCATCTTTCTTGTAGGCCCCCTTTAGGTACGGGAAGGCCGCTATAAGGTCTCACTGGAGTCTTCTCTTCTCCAGGCTGAACATCCCCAACTCTCTCAGCCTCTCTTCATAGGAGAGATGCACCAGCCCTCTGAGCATCCTCATGTCCTCATGGCCCTCCTCTAGACTTGCTCCAACAGGTCCATGTCCTTCTTGTGCTGGGGGCCCCAGAGGTGGATGCAGTAAAGGGCTGGTTTTGCATGGATGGATGTTCCCATCTCTGTTGAACAGATACACTGCACCTTTAGACTTCCTGTTCTTGTGATACTGTGGAAAAGTTTAAACAGTTCTCCTCCAGCAATACCCTCCAGCCTACAAAACCCTCTTTCCTTATTTTTCTTCAAGGATCACCTTAACACCATCTTATGATAATGGTGGGGGGTGGGGGGGAGTCATCTTCCATTTATTTAGTGTTGCTAACTTCATCTGATTGCTATCTTCTCATTTCAACCCACTGTGTTTATCTGAGTTGCCCACCAGGTGCATTTTGTCTGTGGCTTTCTGACTCCAAGCTTTCAGTGGCAACAGGCTGCTGTCTGTGCTATTTTTTCTATAAATATCTAGGACACTACAGTCTTCATACGTGACTAGACTTTCTAGGAATTACTGCAGGAATAATAATATGTCAGGATATTGTTATGACTTTTAATAATGCATAATGAATTTAAAGACAGAATCTCATGGCTGACTCCATTTCAAAACACAAAAACAAAACAAAACAAAAAAACCACTCATTTCTATCTTGTATAGAATCAGAAGACTGGGGACTTTCAAGCTGTCACTACCACAGGGATGAATATATACCTGAGATCTGGTACAGGATACTCTGTACCAACTCTGAAGGACTATCTTATGACTAAATGAAAAAAAAAAGAATCACGTGGGATTTAAGAATACTGGTGTTTCTTTGAAGCAGCTTAAGGTTTAGAAATTTAGCAGGAGTCAGGGAAAAGGGATTAGAAGGCAGCAAACAGGCAAGGCGATGCCACATGCGTATGTTATAGGAACGTGTGATAAAGTTCTAAGCGCCTGCTGTGCCAGTGTGAGCACGTGCTTTATGCATTGACTGACATCTATATGCTCAATATTGCTGATTTTGAAACCTGTATAGTACCTGACAAGTCTGAACACTGAAAAAGAAACCAAAGTTGGGGACAATTTTTAATACCAACAAAGGGCCCATGAGTGAACAATAAAAATAGACTTATGTATGGTTTTAGCATGATTTTTGAAAGTTACCTGGAAAATTGCTACACTGTCGAAAACAACATCCTTGACTTAGTACTATCGTGGCCTGAGTAGAGTACAGCAGTTCAATTACTGCCCAGTTGCTTGGGAACATTGATGGTACAGGTCAAGAATCGAACAGGTCTAGATTGCCTGCATGGCTTTATGCAGGAATTTTTAGCTTCTTTCAAAAAATCCTCCCTTGAGCTTCAACTGACTAACTGAACAACAACCAAAATTGAAATGTCAAATTCAGGCAGAAAATATTGAGTAAGTTTAAGATGCTATAAAGACATTCATCTATACCTTTAATTCAGCATATGGTATGTCACACTTAGTTCAATGTATCAAACTAACTTTGTAATCAGAATTGCAGGCATGAGACATGATAAAGCTATTAGAATTGATCATATTTAAGATTTTATGAATTGTATGTATTTGCTCTGGACAAAACACCCCAAACCCTAGAAATCACATCAATCAAGTATCCTGTTCAGAAAACAATCTAACCAATCTCACCCATTCTTCAGTTTTCAGCTGCCTGTGCTTGCTGAACACCTACGTGCCAGGGCCTCTCCCATCGTGCAGCCACATGTGTTCCCAAATGCAGCCTGGACACCGGCTTCTTGGTCCACTGAGAGGAGGCGAAAAATGTCTTGTCACCCAAGCCGATTTAGGAATAAGGTCAAAACTCCTCTGTAAGCCCAGGAACCACCATGATGCCCATGGCGAGACCACAGCCCTCTAATCCAAGATATCTATTGTTCTTCAAATTGCTTGTAGGGAAGTATCCAACCAAGAGAACAAATTGCTTGCGGCAGTAAAAAATTACATATAGAGTAAGCAAAATCCTCCTGGAAGAAACCAAATGAAAAATGTAGGCAACATTATACAACATTAGCTTCCTCATTTTAGTCAGAGGAAAGCTTGGGAATGGTCCAAGACAGCACCAGTACACCAGTCAATGATGGCTTGATAGCACTTTGTATAGGACCCGGGAATCACAAATTGTTGCAGTGTAAAGTTTTGTCCGTCCTCAACAAGAATCTGAGGCGTGCCTTGTAAAATGCCGCCAGGAAGAGTCCCAGAGGATGCATTTCTTGCTGGGTCTGACTGGATCCATCGAGAGTCTGAGTGCTGGAGGTTTTCAACCAAGAATGTTTTTCACTTTCTCCATTCCCTGATCCATAACAGAATGCTTGAAAGTCCCTTTCATATCAGCTACATAAAGATGTTTCCCAAATTAATCTTTCAACTTGGGACAAAAATAACAGAAAGAGTTAGTTCCACTGGAACGCTCCCTTACACCAAACATTGTAGAGCAGATGTTAGCTTTACCTTTTCAGGAAAGAATTACACTTAGCATACTTGAATGATGAATCTAGCACCTCATTTACTTTTGTAGCTGCTATGAGGAAGGAAACGGGATTAAGTATAATGAGACCCCTAGTGAAAGACATTCTGTGGTCTTTAACCTGATTTTATCAGGTTAAAATACCACTGTTTCCTTGGGAACCCCTCGTCAGACAGAACTGGAAAAGAACAGAAAAAAATGGGTATAAAAAACTTACATTAATAACCCTGCTGGTATCAGTACATTTAGAAAACTTACAGAAGCCACCAAAAGAAAGCACCTTTCATATGTGACTGGAGCACGTTTTCAGTTGCAGATTATACAACAGAAGAACAATTCCAACAGAAGAATGTAAAACAGGAATATCAGTCTGGTTTTTCTGAGTACAGCAGTGAATTCAGAATGGGAGCTGAAATGAACAGGAAGGGCAGGTACCTGGAGATGCGACCCGTGAAAAGGAAGGCCAGAGTTTGCAGACATTTCACTGCTGAGGGAATTACAAATGAATGTTCCTTAAAAATAAGTTTCAAAAATGATCATACCACATAACAATAAGTTGTCTTGTTGGTTGATTGCAGATTATTATTGACACAATTACTCTGGAGTAGGTAGCGAAGTTTGCTCTGAGTATATTTTCATCAATATATCATCTGGGTAATGTAAACACCAGTAACAGCATGGGACAACTCTGTGCAAGCTGACAGGAGCGTGAACAAATCATGTTTCTATTTAATTGCAGGAAAATGTGAGGAATGATAGGTGGAGCTGATGACAAAAACGGAAGGTAGCAGCGCAGAAAGGTCAAGCAGAGCTGTTTCTTCAGTGAGTCACAGGATGTCTTCTGCTCCGAATCCGCTCTATCCTTTCAAAGCAAATAACTAGATAATATATGGGGATTACAGTTCCTGTCCCTGGATTTGTTTATAGTTACATGCTCAGTGGTATAGGATTTAGTGGGAACAAGGCAAATAATAAAGAGAAAAGAAAGCTCTTGAAATTCTATGGTCACGTTGAGAGCAGGTATTTGTAATTTGTGGATGAAAAATCACAGGCACATCGAAATGATTTCAGAAGCAGACACTATAAATCCAGGAAGTTCATCGGAAAGAAATTCAGGTGAATGGAGCCATGCACAAAGAACTCTGGCGTGATGTCTTGCAACAACAGCTATGATCACAACACGGTTGGTGTTTATGGCTGGGACGTGGCATGAACTATTTTTGAAACAACTGTGTAACCTGCCAGGGTGGAAAAGTTGCTTTAAAGTGGTCTCCGTACTTCTTTTTAATTATTCTTAGAAGTGATTGAGTGATTTCTCTCTTTCCTCACTTCCTCAGGATAAAATGTAGTTTCCCGAAGGGATCAGTCCAGTTAATTCTTCTGTTCAACATTTATAGATTGATAAGGACTGTACTATCTTTGGTAATCTGATGACACGCACTTCTACATTTCCTCCTCTTTTTGGCTTAGACGCCAGATTTATCTAGTGCCTGGAAGAAACAAGGAACTGGGTGAGAGCCAGCTGGCTGGAACCCAGTCACAAAGGTGAAGGTGATGTTGACTGGAAGAGCAGAATGCTTTGAGGACTTAATGAAAATCACACAGTTTATTTTATAAGGGTATCTTTTCCAATATAGTATGCTCAGTTTTTATGCAAGGGTTTGTGTAGAGTAACAGTCTGTTATACATAATGAGAGGCTGCATCAAGAAATGGAACAGGCTCCTTTCAGCTAAAGATGCCAATGGCATTTCTTGGACAAAATTAAGATTTGATGAATATATGTGCATGATAAGAGGTATTACTTTTAAGATTTGCTTTACTAAAGGCAACCTGTCACATTCTTTTGGTGACATATTCCTCCAGAACTTGTTTTCCCAAAGGAAGGATGTCTTTAGCACAACACTGCAGGCAGAACTCTTTAGTTAGTGACACTACATCCTGGAATTTATTCTTTGTGGAAATACAGCTAATGAGGACCTTGATACTTTCAGGAAGGGTTTTTTCTTTTTTTTTTTTTTCTCCAAGCCTTTGCACCTAGCTGTAAGTTGATGGCTTGGCCCATTAGAAATAGAACCAGCTCCAGAAATGTATGATCTGTGTTGGAAACTTCAAACTGTCCAAACTAAACCTTACAAAGCCACTTTATTGTTACTACATACACACATACCACATACGCAGTTGATACAAAACAGGAGTTACATCTCATAATGTGAGACAACAGCAGGTAGATATCTACTGCCTGTAAATGGTTTGAGAACCCACAGATGTGGATTCAGTGGATTCTTCAGTGTTTTTGGCTAGGGTTATTTTCCATTTATTGGGGCTGAATGGCATTTTTGGCATTGTATGATTCCTTTTCCAGAAATTGTTTCTTGCCATCAAAGTGACTGCTCAGGTGGGGCATTTACAGGCAGCACAACCGTTTTGGGAGGCTTATTCTGGTTTGCAGGGCGGGGGGACGACTTCCTTCTCCAGCCTTCTTTCATCAGTACCACGCCCCCGCTCTTCTGGCTTGGAGGACTCTGGCAGACAGACGCTGGGGCAAACTCCGCCGGGCCTTCGGGGGTACGGGGCTGCGGCGGCCGGGCCAGGCCGGGCCG
>VXAL01011006.1:96384-141509 GCA_013399475.1 Chauna torquata | reverse complement strand
TATATGCAAAGAATATATAAGTACATGTGCACATGAGGATTTTGGGGATGGAAGAATAGGAGAGCCAAGGTTTGAGACTGTCTTCGGTGGAAACTGAGAGGAAGAGACCTGGCACATCTGCTGGGATGGTTGGATGGCTGAGGAGGGCTGCCGTCACAAGCAACTGCTTTATCTAGCCGACTTTAGAGATGATCCAGAATTTGTGGGTAATTAGGGGTGCTGTGACTGTGAGGCTAACAGATTAAAATAGAAGATAGGTTCCACATTATGGAGATGAAAGTAGAGTTTGGCATCTGTCATTGCATATTAGATGACTTGGTGTGTGTGCCTTGATTGTGTGAAAGGAAGACTTTCAGAAGGAACTGGTGCACTTCCTCATGGAAGAGGATGCTATTTCCAAACCAGACAGAGCAAAGATAAGGAAATTGACAGTGTGTTTAAAAGAAAAAAAAAACATAAACCAAACAAAACCCACCTGTGCCTAACTTCCTACTTCCAATTAAACAGTATTCAGAAGTTTGAGGTTAAATCTCAGTGCCTTTCCTGCCACTGAAATAAATGCTTGAATATGGCAGGTAAATTCTGGCCAGTGGTCATTTATGCTTTTATATTTAAGTAACAATTATTCTTTTGCCAATACTGAATAATGCTGCCTTTCCTTATTTCTACTCCAGCTATTTAAATTGTCACAATGTGTGAAATTGCTGTGGTTTAGCACAGATACCTGCAATAGGTTGGTTCATATAAATGCATAGCTCTCTCATCCTCTTGACTACTTGGTGCTTCTTTTAATGCTTATTTTCTTTCTAAGGAAAAAATAGTTGCAAAGCTGTGGTGGGAATCATGAAATCAGAACTGTGTAATGCCTTTAGTCTGCTGTCAATTAGTCTCTCTGATACAAAACCATGATAAATCCCATGGTGCCTTTTCCCCTGTTGAGCTGAATAAAATTCATTTTCAGTTTGCAAGTCTGTAGATGCCCCTTCTGGTCTAAGGGAATAACAGAAGATGTCAAGCTATGTGTCAAACTAAAATAGAAAGCAGAAAAAAGCTGTAAATGAAACAAAAATCCCTGAGAAGGATGTATTCGTGGTTGAATGTAGCTGGTTTAAGAGGTAGGAAATATTTAATAAGACTAAAGTTTAGTTTAAGCTTGTCACACCAGATGCTGTTAGTAGCTTGTATGTCACACATTGAAATGTTGCCTTTCATTGAGGAGAAAAAAGGAAACAACTTGGCAAGGCTTGGAAAATAATGCTGGGTATTCAAAAAGAAAAATAACTTTTTTTAAAGGAAGAAAATCCCAGGTGTGAGGTAAGCCTAGGTGGTCTAAAGAAGCCCTTGAGAAGTCAGAGGGATAGGGAGGGTATGGTGCAGAGCAGGGAGGCATCCCATGGAGATGCTAACCCTGTTAGCCTGAGAGGTTGCTACTTGGCTGTAGGGAATCCCTTTATGCATGCAGCAGTTTTGAGCAAGGAGGTAAACAAAACAGGATGAAGAGCAGTCAACTCTGATTAAAATTAGAAAGAAAACAGCATTCACTTTTAAGACAGCCTGGTATGTGACTGTTCTGATTACTGAATTCATTATTAATGCTTTCAGAAATGAAATACTTTGAAAAATGAGTTTATTTCTGTGGGGAGTCCTTTTCTTTCACCCATGACAACATATGAGTTGTCCTGGGATGTACTTTTCCACTGTTCTATTCCAATTATTTTTAGGCTGAAGGAATGCATGTATTCTCCAGATTTCCTTTCCTGATCACAATTTATTTTAGAAAGCTAGATGTTTCAGATATTCCCCTATACAAATAAATCTTATTTAAAATTACAAAGAAAAACCTGTATTTCTCTAAAGAATTTAATTTTGGAGTCAGTTTCTGAGGAGGCTGGGGTAAGTGCAAAAGGCAGATATATATTTGTGACAGAGCAAACACTTGGGTAGATGATCATATCCTCGTTTATGTGACATAAGAGTTTGGAGGTATACAGTTGTCTATGTATTGGTGAGAAAGGGTCTGATTGTTAGTGAGGGCTTAATTTACACTGCCAGTACCTTTTGGCTCTGACGGTTGGCAGACAATATCATAACTTGAGCTATTTTCTTATTTCAGAAAAAGCTCAGGTGATATTGAAAGTCAGAAATAGGATGTGGCCATGCTTCCTTTAAAAAACGAAGCATGGATTCTGTTTTCTGAAGCAAAAGTTGAATACTGGCTTGCTGTATTCTCCTTTAGTTGGCCAGATATCCTTGGTGTTTGAAGGTGAAATTCATTCATGTGCTGCGAGCTATGTGCTCCAAATAAAGCTTGAGTGAGCATTTAATGTGGGATATATCATATACTGGCTTTCCTGTGTAAGGATGTTTCTCCTTGGAAGAATGGGGGGGAAGACAGTAGATAAAGTAAAATAATGATGGGATGAAATAAAACTAGACTATCAGAAGAAATGGCACACAAATCCAATTTGGGGCAGTGGAATGTGGATACATTTTCTATTGTATGCTGTCTCACATAAAGTACAGTTACAACAGGAAATCAATGGAAAATAAAAATTGCATATAGGACAAACTGCTGAAAAAGAGGCTGTACTTTCCTGTTCAAATTGAATGGTGAAAGCAACGGAGGGATAACTTAGGTGTTTCATATATTAGTGCATAAACAGAAGGAAGCAAACCTAGCTCTGACTTTATCCCTGAGGCTGTTGTGTCAGTGTGTGCCTGTCCTGATTACACAGTGAATGCAGACATGTTCTGAATTAGTAGTTCTTCATGCTATTTCTGTTTTTTAAATTCTTATTTTCAAATTAGACTTTTTCTAGAACTTTTTTACATCAATCCTCTTCCATATGTGGATGTATCTGTTGCTTGCACCATACCTGTACTTAATCCCATNNNTAATCCCATTCTTCCACCAGTGTTTGTATTGGCCCTGTAGATTATATGATGTTAACCCTAAAACAATTCATGCCTCTTCTGGCTATATCTTAAACTCGTCAGATATAACCCTTGCTTATAATCACCATGAAATAGGTGGCAGAAATAAGAAAGGTGCTTAGAGTATTAGATGTTATTTTGCTCCCTTGTATATAAGTAGTAAAGGACTTTTATTCTTTTGAATACAAATATGTTTGTTTTATGCATCAGAAAATTGGGTATTTTTATTGGTAGTTCCCATGAGGAAACAATAGGATTCAAATGTCAGTGAAGCTTTGCTGTTAAACTCCTAACTTTGTTGTAGATAAAAAAGGATTTACACTTAGTTACTTTTCTGCACCAAAGCAAAAGAAACTCAGAAAATGCAGCAGCCTTCTGAGAAGGTACTGCAGAAGGGAAGAACCGCAATTTGAATAATATTTTTTCTTCCTCTGTTTTATTAGAAAATATCTTTCTCTTTGCTCTAAGTGCTCTTATCAGCAATCTTCATAGTTTTCTCCTAACTCCTTAGATCTGTTTCTTTACACTTCTCTTGCATTTACTATATTTAAAAATCAAAAATAAAAAAAATCCCCCTCCTTTTGCTCCCTTTTTGTTTTGCTGTTTGAATCCCCACTGGCCCATTACCTGTGGTAGATTAGCTCTCTCACTTGAGCTGCTGGTGCTATGTAAGGAACTTCTAAAGTTACCTTTGAAATACTGGAACCAGGGAGAAATCAGTTAAGTGTCTCAGTGATTGACTCTAGAGAAGATTAGTCAAGCCATATGGACGTGAAGATCTACTTCAATTTCAGTTAGTTCGTGAATATTTCCCGTTTTCTACCTTTCTATTTAAGTCTAAAGGACATTCTGATTTAATAAAAACTACCAAACAAAAACAAAATAAACTTCATCCTTTTGTAGTCAGCCAATAGAACTCCACTGCCTTATTAAGCAATAATTGAATTTTCAAGGTTATGACTATGGTGTTCAAGATGGCTCTGTGGTTTTGAGATGGTAATTATTCAGTAGAAACCTTTCTAGCTTTTGAGTGCATGAAATTCTCCAAGCTATAAAATCACAAGACTTATATAAAATGTATAAAGTGGAGACTATTTTTGGATAGTGACCCTTACAATTTTCCTTCTTGGTTTATTTTACTTGTATTGGGGAATGCTTGGACTTCTTCAGTGTGCATATAAGAGTATTGATTAGAAATTTGAATAATGGAAAGGCTTATTGATTAAGGAATTCTTATTGAATCAGTTTCTGGTCTAGCATTTTTCTGTTGGCTGGAAGACTGCCTATTCATATTCAACTGCATTTCTTTGGTTACCTGACATTGATTCAATTACATTCTGTTCTGCTCTAGTATTTCCAAGAGTGTTGGGCCTCTCCTGGGATGCTCTGTTATCAGCTGTGCTTGTTCAACAACCTGAACTTGAGTTTAGATGTTCCTGGGTTTGTTTTTGGATGTACATATGTGATTGTGACCAGTAACAAATATAAGCTGAATCTAGCACGTGGGACCCAGAAGTGCTTCTCAGTTCCCGGCTCCCAGTATGTGCCTTGGCAAAGTTTCAGCTCAAAGTTGAGAAGACCTAGGGTACAGCTCATCCTGTTTTTTCCATGGGGAGGAATTCCAAGTAGAAGGATAGGAAAAGAACTGAATGTGACTGCGATACTGTGAAGTAAACAAGCTGTGGTGTGGCTAGAGAGCAGAAGTGTGCCAACAGGCCTTGAAACAAAAAGCATGTTTGTTTTAATGGTAGCAATGATATTTTTGTAAGGAAAAATTGCATTAAAGAAAAGCTTGTCTTAACTTCTACACCTGAATAGGATGCCGTGAGCTTTCTGCAGCTTAGCCAGTCTGGTTCTCCAGTTTCCATGATGCTGCCATATACATACATACATAACTGAATGCTAGTGCTCTGTTCCAAGGAGGCGTATTTTCTGTGGTATTCACTGCTGTCTTGTCAGGCCTGTGCATGACTAGACCATACCTTGCTACACTTTCTTTTGTGTGAATTTATTTTAAAAGGCTGAAGTACCCCTGCACTTTCAAGCATTTCACAGCCACTTCAATCAATAGTGGTTCAGCATCAATTGACTGAATCTAGTGCAGAGTGTTTTTTCTCCCCTCTGAGCACGCAGTGATGTGATGCTCCTTTATCTGCCTTCCAAAATGGTGTTGGCCTTTTGTTGCTTATTTTATGAGGATGAACTGAACACAGGCACCATTATTAGTTGATTTGTCTGTCTTCTCCCTCCTCTCCCATTCAGTAGCTCTTTTGTGTTACTTCAGTTAACATCATAAGGAAAATCCTGCCTGATATATCTTGTTTTATTCCTTTTGGAGGGGCTATTAGCCTTCCCAGTGCTGGATGACTTAAGTATTGGTAACTTTTCTGTTCCTATCTTCCCTAGCGAATTAATGAAGTTACAAAGTGTAAGCAGTCATTACATTGATCCTAGGGTTAGGATGGTTGTCTGGGACTGTGACTCACTCCATGCTGAATTTGGAGGAGCACAGGGCTGTACAGAGTTGCTTTGGTATTACGCAGTCAGAAGGGACTCTGCAATCACTAAAGGCTTCCTACACCTTGCAATCAGGAGGGTTTTTCTTCTGAACTCATCAGCTGCAATTGCAGAAAAAACAAATTTCCAGTGCAGGCTGCTGTGTGAGAGGGGCAAGCCCATCATCAGGTCCTGTCCTATAAACACCTTGGATTTTGTCTGGTGTGGTGGTTCTTCCCTTTGAATGACGACTTATTTCCACTACATTTTCTGAGAGAAAGAATATGCTTTAATGTTGTACATACCAGTACTTTTTATTGCTGGAAAAGAGGAAATATAAAGGAAGATAACTGGCTTGAAGTATCTGTTTCTGGTTTTATTCGTACTTACAGTGAATTGGATTACAAGTTAACAACTGTATTGCTTTAGGTTGGATTCTACTTTGCTTACAGCTGCGGAGATTCTTGTGGGCAATTAGGGCAGCAGTTAATTATCAATACTTACTAACATGGGTTATAGAAATCCTAATAATAATTCAGGTCTCTTGTGTTTGCAGTTCTATGGAAATTAAATGTTATAAAGCAGAACGCCTTGTTCAGCAACTTCTTTCCATGTACATTTGGGGGCTGAAGCCTGGTTTGTATATATTTAGAAAAGGATAAAGGTATGTTTCATATCTCCAGCTAACAGCAGCACCTGCAGCTTAAAGTAGAAAATTTGTTTGAGTGGGAAATATGGAAAAAACTTCATGGAAATCTTTTGAACTACTGAATGACACCTACAGGAAGGGAGTTTCTGCCTTGGAGAAGCTCTCATTCACTTATGGAGAACATGATGCTTATGTACTATGCTTCTGGAGAGATGCTTAGGGATGGGAACTAAGGTGAAGGAAAATTTTTTTCTTCATCCTCCTTAAGACGTTTTCCTGAGACTGGTGAGAGACTGAAGGATTTTCCTGGACTTGAAATCAAGGTCTGCTTGAGAGCGCTTGTTGGGAGAGTGGGAGCCAAGCTGAGGGCTGAGTACTCATGTCTATCATGCCCCTGCTATGACAAGCTTTCATGCATGGGTTGCTTTTCCTAGCTATTTGCTCTGCACAGACTAAATTCTTCTTTATGCTAAGAAAGATGTGTTGGAATGCCATAAATCCTTATGAAAACTGCCCCTCCTGAGCTGGATAAATAGCAGCATACTTGTGGCACACTCTTCTGTGAGACCACAACAGCCATAGGATCATGATAAATCTGTTTCTATTTACATTCCCTATAAGAGCTTTATTGGAACAGGTTCACTTTATGTTGATCTCGTGGGTCACCAAGGCTGTTATTAATGTAGGCGTTAACTATATTAGAGTGCCTGTATCACTGCACCTGCTGTCTCCCGGGCAGGTATTTTCACTTCAATATCCCTTATTTTGATGGGATTACACTTCATGCAGGTCTCCTCACTGTGGAAGGACATATGGATTTTACTTAAATCCTGCATCTCATTTTCCTGTCTGTAATTCTTTGTCTATGGTATATTCTCTTTAATTTGCTCACAACACCTGCCCCCTTTTACTTCCGCTTCATTTTGTTAAAGTATCTTCATATGAAGATGAGGAAGCAGATAATGTTTTTGAGGGTTGGGGACACCATTCAAAACCTTAGCCTTCCGCCAGTCTGGTGAGGAAGAGTGTAAGAACAGTCCTGCTGGGACAGAAAACAGGTCTGTCCATCCCACTGCTCAGCCTTGGCAGCTGTCAGCAGCAGATGCATATGAGAAGAGTGGGAGAATAAGTCAAACCAGCAGCTCTGGGCTCTGCTAGCTTCTGGCAGTTTGCAGTTTAGGGACTTTCTGTGCTGGAAACGATATTGCATTTTTGTATATAATAGTCCTCTGGTTCTTTTTTTTCTGTGATATGATTCCCTACTATCATTTTTGAGGAAACTAGAGTGGGAATATGAATGCTGTGAACAGCTGAGGTATCTAAAATGCATTTAGAGTTGCAGATGGAAATCTTGGAGGTTCAGTCCCACCTCTGAATTTTGCTGCATTTTATTGTGTAGTTATTAAGATAATATCGCAAAAATGAGATTTGGTAGTGTGTCCCCCTGCATTATCAGCAGTAATCGGGAATGGCTTTGCTTGCTACTTCTGCCACTTTTTCTATTTTCCTAAAGCTTTGGGAGTTTAAATCGGCTAAAAATGTTGTGGGTTACAGTAGACCTCTCTATAGGTTTGAGAGTTTCTTTTCCAGATATTGCAGTCACCTGACTTCTTTCCCTCCAAGCATGAGTCCTTCACTAACTCAGGAGGGAGCTAACATAGCTGGGTTTGATGCATAGCTGTGGGTAAATACTGGTAGTTTCTTCATCTGTCTCATGTCTACGTAAGACATGACTGCTAGAAAGTACGAAAAAAAGCCCTGTTGTGTAAGAATTAAAGTTTCTTACAGTTTTAATGTAACTTGTTATGCTTGAAAATGCTTTATTCCCTACACTTGTGGGCTAGCAGTTAGTCTGCTTCCCCCCCATGTTTCTATGCCTAAAAGCTTGTTACCTTTCACTAGCCGACAGGACAGTCACTCTGTGGTGCAGAGGTGGGAGGCAGCAACTCCCACAATGTTGTAGCAGAACACGCTGGCCTCCAGTTTCAGTGCCTTGCCACTTCATAGAGTAGGGAATATTCACCCAGCTCAGATTGCAAGTCAGACTGCAGCTCACCTATTGCAAACTGCAGCAGTGAATAATTTGACATCAGTGGCTTTAAAAATACTTTTTAAAGAGACAGACATACAATATTACTCTTAATGTCCTTCCTGATTATTTTATTTTCCTGCAGGTCTTTACAATTGTGTAGCTATGAAGTCACAGCTATTTTGGTTGTCCTCCATAACACTGATAATGGTGCCCTAAGGAACATCCTTGAAACATTAGAGATATGCATCTTATTATGAAAGGACAAGTACAGGATGGCAGATACCAGAAACCATAAAGTCTTTCTGAGCTCTGATAGCATTGTGCAAATGCAGTGTCCATTCCAGGAGCGCAGAGCATTCACTTTATTCCGCCTCTGCAGGGCGGTGATAACTTCTGCAGCATGTAAGGAGAAACATAAATAACCTTTGTCATCTTTAGAAAAGGTACTTGCTGAGAAGTATTGTATTTGGAGCCTTCCTGGGCAAATGGTGAATAATTTAGTTGTTATGCTCCAGGGCTCTGCCTTGCTGGACTCTGTGCTGCTGAGATGTGTGCCAAGCCACTTGGGAGTGATTGCAGTGCTGGGAGAGTGGAGCTGGATGCAGCTTCACAGCAGTGGGCTTCAATCTGTTCCCATTTTGCTTCTAATAAATGTAAATGAATAGCTCAGTACTCCCCCCCAGTGTCCGTGGTGTATCTCATCAGAACAGCTTGTGGGACGTGGCAATAGGAAGTTCAGGGGCTAGGGGAAGGACTCTGGCTACTTTGAGTGGAGAAACTACAACTCTAATAGCCATTCACTTAGATTTCCTTTAACTTCTATACTGTCCAGCTGCTAACAGCTCGCTGCTAAGCAGCAGTGCTTGCTGTTTGCTCATGTTAGAGTTCAGCCAAATGTTGCCAGCTTAAAGCCAGGTTTTCAGATGACTTTTATCAGTTTAATTTGTGGGCAAGGCCCCCCGCAGCTGCTGAATTTGTGGTGATGCAGAATCAGGAGGGTGCATGGAGTCAACTTTTCCGTTGTGAGAAAGGACTGTGACCCTCAAGGACATTCAAAGAAAAATTTCATTTTGGGCCACTTTCAGTACTGTTGCTGACAAGCAGGAAGGAGCATGTGCAACTTAAGCTGGATGTTGTTGGGGATTGGGGTGCAGTGGGTTGTCGGGTGTTTAAAATAACTAATGATGAGCTCTTGGGCAAATTGTGGCTTGTAGGGTGTTTAAAATAACTAATGATGAGCTCTTGGGCAAATTGTGAATAAGCTAGCTGCAGTGAGTAGGATGAATCTTGGATTTTGGTTTGCTAACTTTGATCTGGGTCAGATGGCAGAACTTCATTAAACTGAAGTCAGTAAAAGACTTTATCTTCCATGGACTGGTCTTGTCAATTATTGCTGATTGTGGATGTGCGTAAGGGAGCCTAGAAGGCAGGAGGTCTTCTGGTGAGGTTTGATCTTGACTCTGGGCAAACCTCTGAATGACTTCTATGTTGGATATGTCAAAGGAACCTTGTCCTCAAACCAGGAAAGACAGGGATGTTGTTGGCAGGGTTGGAAACCAAGGCATGGTTTAAAAAAAAAAAAAAATCTAGAAAGAAGAAAACTTACCCACTTCTTTCTGTTATTACCTAGGGTACTGAAACTTCAGGAAATGAAGTGGGAGAGCAGAATGGAACTGAATTAGTGAACTTTTTGGCACTTTTTTGAAAATGCATCTACAGATTTACAAGTTCTTCCCTATTTTCTTATTTATCAGGAAACTCTGAACATTTGGTTAATTCAAAGATTGAATCGTATTTAATTACCCCGTTACCTTATCTCATGGAGTTTTTCCTGGAGCTCAGAGCTTCCATTGTGCTAGGCTGTTGCTGGGAATAGCTGCAGAATTTGGCTACTCATTCATGTGTGCTGCAGACCCTGGTCAGTGAAACCTACAATGTGGTATGAGGTCTGCAATTCCACGACGACTACTCACTTAACTGCTTGACCTATAATGGGGTAAGAGGACAATGTCCATCATTGCACAGGAAATATATTTAAAAAGTATATCACACTTAAATTGCCTCTCAGCAGGTATATGAAAATACAGATGAATTTTTGGGCCAGTTTTCACTTTGCTTAATTTCAGTAGACTGACATAGTTCACTTTAAAGGAACATTAAAATGTTTGGGTTTAAGAAATAATGAAACAATGTTGTGTTTCTTGATGTGTTTCTCCTGAAGTTTCCATTTTAATGAAAGATTAATTGCACTTTAACTTTATATTCTAACATTAAAAGAAAATTCATGGTACGGTATCAGAATTCTAAAATACATTCTGTTCCTCCCACTTAATGAATGCCAGTTTGAGACTGCTGGTATATGACTTCAGTGTTTCATAGATGTGGAGGCAGGAGACTGATTAAAGCATCACCAGTGGATTTATTTCTGTTCCTTCTGATGTTTCTTCTTAAAACTTGTCTGTTACCTTAGAGGCCTTTCTGCATACCTAAAGGAGCATATCTTTAGTTGAGACTCCCCAGCATTTAAGAATATATTACAGAGAAACTACTTGTTTATAGATGTTTATAACAGTAAAACTACAGTAGTGTGGTAATTAAAATTTGGGAGGTAAGATGGGCCCACATAGCATGGGGGTTAATGGGAGTGGAAAGCCAATAAGCTCTAATCAAAAAGATTATATTTCCTGATTTTATTTTTTTCAGGATGACTTGGTGCGTTGAGGAATTAGACTTGTATGGCAGCTATATGATTATCCTGCCTCAACACTGGGCTGTTCTGTGCTTCCTTAATAGCTGACTGTGTAATCTAAGAAACTGGAAATATTGACAGTTAAGGGGGTGTATGTGTGTGTCTGCACTCCAGTTGTCCCAGAGTAGTGTGCTTGGCCAGGAAATGGGCACAGTGCAGGGGGCATTGGATTGGCTGAAGCTGCAGCAGCTGCTGAATTGCTGTTGGGTTGAACTACTCAGAAGAATCTGATAGACCATAGCTGTCTGCTGTTTTCCCAAGCAGAGCATTTCGAAGCTGCTTTGTCAAGTCAGCAGTTATGTTTGATGGAACCTCAAGAGAGTGTTTTGCTTCTGAACCTCCTTAAACTCCTCTGAAATGCAGTTTACCACAGTAATGAGTTTTGTATTGACACAAAAGATTTATTGCATTAGTTCTGCTTCCTTCCATCTTATGAGGTCTTCAAGTGCCAAGATTCAATAACACCTTGTAAAAGGCTACCTCTGCTTTTGAACAAAACTTCATAAATAGGATATATTACTAGCACTAAGTGCAATCATATCCCTTCTGTTGTTTCAGGGAAGTGCTGTGTGGTTTATCTTGTGGCAAGAAGCTGGAGAACTGTGAAAGAGTTGAAATCTAGTAGGATTACAGTTGGACTAGTGTTGCAAATTCCCTTTTTCCCTAATAGGGAATCAAGCTAGTGGTGGTGATGTTCCAATAGTACCATTTCTGTTCTACACCTTTTATCTTTAATAACTTTATTCTACTAATAGCACACAGAAAACTATTTGAACATCACATTGACTTGTATGTTCATACTTTGTACCAGCAGCTCTCAGGCAAACCCCATCTGTTTGCTCAGTTTGCTTCACTGTGTGTGTATAGTCCCATAGTCTGTGCGCACAGCAGCCACTGCTTCTGGATGTTGTGCAGCCTGTTGATGCTAGTATATGCTGATATTCTTGTCCAGACTTGGCTGAGTTTTCGTGTCTTGAGTTTATCAGTTCCCATGAACTTAGCAGGACTGCTACTCTCCTGAGCTTGTCAGTCCACAGGAGACTTTCACATGCTGTCTCTCAATGCAGACTTTTTTTCCTCTTTGGTGTGCTGTTTTCCCACAAGTGTTTCTACTCCCATATCCGCAGGCACCTGCAGAACTTGATTACAGGCTCTTACACAGGAGGGGTGTCTGTTATAGGGTGAATATAGAGAAGCAAAAAAATCACCTATCAAAAAAATCCCTGGAGTTTTCCCAGGGGTGGGGGGGAAGGTGATGTACAAAACTTTGAGAACAATTTTGGAAACTTTGTTTTCATGCTAATGTCTTTGGCTCGAGACTTGGAAAGAACACCACACACGACAAGGTTTAAACATAGGCCAATTCTCCTTCCATAGACACCTCGCTATCCCTTGTCAGTTAGTCTGTTACACAGAAATAAGTTTAAAAAGTTGACATTTTAGTTTCTTAGGCCATACAGAAACAACCCATGCATTTTAATCGTCCCTATGCCTTCTGCTTGCTACACTTTTCCCCATTCCCATAAACTTGGTAAAAACAAATTTCTACTTTCAGTTCATTCTCTGAAGTACAGTAGTGACTTGTAACAGTAAGATCTGCTGGATATTTTTCCATCTTTCCTTTTTCCTTGTGTCTTCATCTTTTTCTTCCTCCAATTTCCTTCCAGACTGAGTTTTCAACCTGACCAGAAATTGCATGCATCTTTTTCCTTCTACTCCTGGTACCTTTTCCCATACCATCAGTAGCTCATTGTGTGTTTATGTATTTGGAAGAGGTATGTATTCCTGAAAGCTGTGTTGAAAATAAGAGGCTCTGACTTTCCTGAGGAGGACTTCTGACCAGGAAAGTTAACCAGAAAATAGCCATTTGAACCATCTTCACAGAATGGATGAGGTTGGAAAGGGCCTCTGCAGGTCATCTGGTCCAACCTGCCTGCTCAAGCACATCTACCAGCACCATGCCCAGGCAGCTTTTGAAGATCTCCTAGGAGGGAGACTCCGCAACCTCTCTGGGCAACCTGTGCCAGTGCTCCATCACCTGCAGAGTAAAGTTGTCCTTCCTGATGTTTAGAAAGAACCTCCTGTGTTCCAGTTTGTGCCCATTGTCTCTTGTCCTGGCACTGGGCACCTCTGAAAATAGCCTGGCTCTGTGTTCTTTGCACCCTGCCTTCAGGTATACACATTGATAAGATCCAACACCCCCCCGACCTCTTCTCCAGGCTGAACAGTCCCAACTCTCTCAGCCTCTCATCAGAGAAGTGTTCCAGTACCTTGATCATTTTGGTAGCCTTCTGTTAGTCTCTCCAGTATGTCCAGGTCTCTCTTGTACTGAGGGGCCGAGAACTGGACACAGGGCTCCAGATGTGGCATCATCAGTGCTGAGCGAAGGGAAGGATTGCTTCTCTTGACCTGCTGGTGATACTTTGCCTAATTAAGTAAAGAATACAATTAGCCTTCTTAGCAGCAAGGGCATGTTGCTGACTCATGTTGAACCTAGTGTCCACCAGGACTTCTAGGGCCTTTTCTGCAGAGTTGCTCTCCAGCTGGTTTGCCCCTGGCATGTCATGGTGCCTGGAGTTTTCTCCCCATATGCAGGACTTTGCTCATCTTACCTTATCTCCATCAGCTGCTGGTAGCCAAAACCACCTACTGTAGCACCACAGGCTACAGGTGACTTTCTTATGCATACCACAGACTGAAGCCATGTAATGCAGATGCTGAAGGCATGGTTATGCTATAGTACAGGGAGAGTAAAAGTCATCAGCAATGCCTGAATTCACTGCAATAGGGAATGAATCAACTGTATGGTACAGTAAAAGGCAACAGCTCATGATAAGGCTCAACAGGTACTTGCTGACCTGACCTGTCCAGAGCCTGTTGGCAAAACATGCCAGCCTGCCATCTGAGAAATGTTCAAACCTGTGTGGCCACCGGTGTACCTTGCCACAGGCTGACTCCTTTTGCTCTTGATCATGTTCTCTCAGTCAAAGCTTCTAAGAACTGGGAGGTTTGAATTCCAGGTTCCATTTTTTCATCTCTTCAAATAACTCATTTCTTACTACCTTATATCAAAAAAAAAATCACTGTCTGCATTCTCATTTTTCTTGCTTTATGACAAAAAGGAAATAAAACCCTAGCTAGTTGCAAAGCAAGTTTAAAGAGAAAGTAAAGTGCCCTTTTGTTTCCTTTAAATTCATTTTGCTTTCACAGAAAAGCCAAACCTATTCTGTGTAGACAATTAAAGTAGATACATTTTCCACAGTAGAAAAAAAATCTTTTATTTGCCTCCAGCCTTATCCATTTTTCATTACAATCGCTGCATTTTCTTAAAATGCAAGCAAGTCAATATAAGCATGGCTGGCAGGCTAAAATGATTATGGGATAATTCATGGTTGCCAGACCAAACAAAATCAATCACTATTGTTTAGGGACCAAAAGCATTAAATAGCTGAGACACATTTCTGGACTCTTACAATTTTTTTCCAGGATGGATAAGAGAGTAGGCTGTCTAACACCCTGATGTGTTACTTGTAATTCTTAAATGTACACAATAGTATGAACAATACTTACAGAGGGGAGTCATCTGTGTTGGTTTTGTATTTAAAATTAAAAACCTGAGAAAACAAACTTATTCCAGTTCTACAGCATATTCTTGTCAGGCAAGAAGATGTAATATACTTTCACATGATATTGTATCTGTTTTATATATTCATATACTAGAAAGCAAATACCCATTCTATTTAAATGAAGTCTGAACTAGATTAAAATAAAGATCAAGTTTCAGTGATTTCCTAAGTTCTTTCTGTCTTTAATGGAATACAATGCAATACTTGTGTTTCTAATATTTTGATAATTGCTCCTTGCCTCTCCTAAACCTTCTGGCTAATTTCTCAGGATGTAGCACTGGGTCATGCTGTGGCAACACCTGAGATTTTTTTCACAGATATTGTAGTCTATTGCCTGGCAGGTACTAGAAAAATTGTGTAGATGTGAAAGGAAAATCTGCAATTGGATTTGTCTACACTTTCCATTTTAAAATTTAGTCTACAGGCCTTAAAGCTGCTAGTTTTAGGGGTTAGTTCATCTTATTTCTCTAGCTGCAGATTTGAATTAAGAAGTCTTCCCTCTGTTCTCCCTTTGCATGCCTCTCTTCTTTCCCTTCCTTAGCCCTAAGTCATTCTGTTTAGCTGTTTGTAGGATGCTATGTTTTGTCAGTGAAACAATCTGGGTTTAAAAATCTTGCAGGAATGGGGGGGTCAGTCTGAGTTTAAGCCAAACCATTTTGTTTGTCTGGAGCTTAGACCAAAACAGCTGAAAGTGCAGAGGAAGCAGGAATGTGTGGTGAGGTTAGGAACAAAAAGCTGAAGTTGGGAGAACCGGGAATCTCTTCTGTGCATGTTTGTAGGAACAAGCATCTAGCATGATAATGCTGAATTAACTGATGCTATGGGAAGAAAAAATATTTTACTATTATAATAGCATTTTGATTTTGAAAAAGTAAGATAGAAAACTGTTACCTGTATTACTGAGGGTAAATTAAGGCATAATGAGGTACAGGTTGAGATTTCAAAGTTAACTAGTGAAACTGGACAATACATGCTTCTAAGATAGTTGAGATCAACACCATAAAAAGGGATATTGGGGTTTAAAAATGTCTGAGTTTCACACAAAGCTATGTGGAAATAGTGCATTTTTTTTCTTACTTTAAAAGAAAAAAAATTCCTGAGGATCAGAAGTTTCTGCCTTGGTGTGTTGAGTTGACTCCTTTCAATTAAGGATGTGACTTTTTTTTCTGCTTACCCAAGTAGTCTACTGACTGTGACACTGTGCTTTCCCAAAGCTAGCTCCCATGGTCTTTTGTGTATGAGTAATCTGATTATTTCTTTAGTCTGACTATATGTATGAAAGATTTAAGTCAATTTAGGTGGACTTTTCCCATTCCAAAGAACAATGAATCTAGGTGAAAACTAAATAAAAAAAAAAAAACTGTGTACTTGAGAAAATATACTGGTACTGATGGATGTAAATTTGTTTTTAATTAAAGGTCCTAAAACTTTATTCACCAAAAAAACTGTTTACCTGGTCAGAGGTAAATATGCCAGGTTGGCCACAGATTCAGTCCTTCAAGAAAGGATGCATGTTAACTTAGGGCTTAAAGTCAACTGCCGCGTTTTTACAGGTAGGATGCACAGTGCAATGGGATTTCATATTTTAAAAAAAAAAAAGCTCTTGGAAAGGCATTTGATTTCATTTCGTTAGCTCCTAGGGTTCCTCAGGGCCCTTAAAATTCAAGGGGTTGCTGTAATGCACAGGGGGTCTTCACTGTGTTGCTCACCAGCTACATTTTGGCCAAAGAAGGACCTTTAATGTCTCTCTCCTCTGTTTTTTTTTTTGTCACTCTACTCCTGTTCCAACTTCAGCCTTTCAACTATTTTCTGTTCTGCTACTGGAAATCTGGTCATACCTTTCATACCTTGTCTATGGGAAAATGAATGTGTTAATGAAGTATTAAATCCTCTTTTTTGCCATCTTCTCTTGTGTTGCTGCTTTCTGTTCCATCAAAATGCTTTGCTCTCTCCCTTTATCCTTGCTGCAGTTTTACAGGCTCTGTCCTACTTTCCGCTGTCACAACCTATGATTCAGGGCTCAAGAACAGCAGCAACAACAAATGCTTTTTTTAGAGGCTGGTGGGATAACACACTGGTGCTTTCTTTGGTGTTTTTAGGCTGAGCATAGCCCAAAGGCAAAATATTCGTGCCTTTGCCTGCTGCTGCCTCAGGGATGTACACAGTTCTTAGGTAAGTTATAGCAGAGGAACCAGAAAGATTAAGTGACTAAAGGGATCTGATTTATAAGGCAGTATTAGGAGTGTAATATATTTAGATTGTGTATGTAAATAGAGCAGAGGACATGATAACTGTCTTGAAATACTTGCTCAGTGAAGACCAATGATGGTGAGGAATTACTAAGGAGAGGAACAAAGGAGTATAACTGAGAATAATAGGTTGAAATTAAGAAAAATAAAATGTGAGCTGAATGCCATGACAAAGCTTTATGACACCTAAATTCAGAGTGCAGAATAGAGAGAATAAGAGCTGTTGAAAGACCCATTGCTTAAAACAGTTTAAAATTAGATGTGAAAAAGTAGAAAGTGTACTCTAGAGGGCAATCCTTCACTGGCATGGGGCCAGAGTGGATGCTCCTTTCTGTCTCTAATTTCTGTAATTCAGTGGTGTTGTGGTCAGATGATAATCACATTTTCCTTTTGCAGACCCAAGATGCTACTTAACATTTTAAGGAAACTTTAAAAATTATCCATAGTAGCACAGAGTTAACTTTATCAAATATAATGCTGTATTTCAATTTGAACCCTAGGTCCATCAGGGAACACTGAATGGCTTTAAAAAAAAAAAATTGTGGCAAGGTACTTAGTGTGGCTTCCTCCAAGGTGTTGTGAAGACTGTCAGCTCTAAAGATATGGTCTAAGGTCTGTTGACTTATCTTCCTTTGTAAGCAAGTTAACTGTCTGCCCTGCCTTCTACTACCAGAGGAGCAAAATGTCAAAAATATGTTAAATGGAAGCTTGAACCCATTTGGTTGCTATCTTGTGCACCATTCAAAAGGAGCAAAGAAGAAAGTTGAACAGATTTCAGAAATGATCCTTTCTGACTTTTACAAAAGTACTGCATATAATCCTTTTAGCCCAAGAGATCCTGCTGATGAAAAGGATTAGGACAAGAAAAAATTTTCTTGTATGTTAGAATCAGTTAAGTTCTTATGACCTAGCAGTCACAGTCTAGTTGTTCAGTCTCCTTTCTTCAGAGGGTTTCCTTTTGTGATTCATTTTAGATTAATATCTGAGAATTGAAGGTCACTATTTTGTGTAAGCAGAAAACTTAAAAGGCTGGTGACAATAAACAAACTCCCTTTCACTATCTGTTCCCATATTGGCTTTCCTGAATATGGTCTGAGAACATCTGGGAATGGATTTAGCAACCCTTTTCCAAGTTTTTAAGAGATTACAGGCAAAAAGGCTAATGAGCTGCAGGATTTGGTGATGGGAATGCTTGTCTGGTGGGAACCCAACTGAGACTTGTGTGTTGTCACAAAGGAGTGGACATCAGATGAAACAAACTGTGGCTTTGACAGCAAGGGTATATCAGTGCTACCAAATAGAAACACCATGCAGGGTGACTGATCTAGTTCAGTGCTCTGCTCAAATTAACATACCCCATTTTCAGTGATGTTAATTAGTAGGTCTAAGAGAGGTAATGCTGCTGTATTGTTTTGCTTCTGGTTCCCAAACTCACTTATCAATCTCAGACACCTGTCACACATACCCAAAGAGGATGCAGACACATTTTTGTGAGTCCAACAGGAGCTGGAATCAATGATTCTTGTGGGTTCCTTCCAACTCAGGATATTCTATGAGATATTTGGGGACACTGGAAGGCCTAGGGATGCAATGCTCGCTGAGCGCATCTGTGGGACAAATGGAATGGTATTGGCACCTCTGAAGTCATCAAGGGTTTTGCCATTAATTTTACTTGACTTTAAGTAACTGGAGACAAGTAACACATGTTCTTCTGGAGTTATTCATTTCGTTGCTTATCTATGTAAGACAATGCAGAGCGAAGTGAGGAAGAGGGAGATGTGAGGGTAAATGAGAAAACGGGAAAAATAAATTGTGTTTGTTTACATGTCTGTGGCAGCTCTGGAGATAGCACTGTGATTTAATAACCCTACAATGTGCAATGTGTTGCTTTGCTATTACCTGCTGATGTAATAATGCAACGGGAAGTTGAATTATTTGTAATGCCATATATTGTAAGAATGAACTGCTTGGAAGTAAACAGCCAAAAAATGTCTTGGTAACAAATTGCGAGGTTAACAAATAAGAAGAAAAAACAGTGAAAAGAAATGGCTGGTGTCTTTGGTAGCTGATACATGTTACTCTGAGCAACTATCCTGTGAAATGTGATGTCTTTGCTAATGACAATGTGCAGTGCAATTGTGTCCCGTTATCTATAATGGCTTGCTATAAACCATAATATCCTGTATTTTATGAAAATGAACAATAGTTTAATGTTACATTCTGAGGTGGCTTTAAATAGGTTAGAAATTATTCTATTTAAGCTGCAAAGCGGCACAAATTTGCATATGGATTTAACCTATTTCATATGCAATTTCAGTTATTAAAAATGTCCACAATCACCTTTATAAACCCTAACTCATTTTCAGTTGGGCCATCACTAAATCTAGCCTCATTATATCTACTTCATAGTGACATCAACAGCTGCACAGCCACCTGCCCCTCTGCATGTTTAGACTTATGCTTTCAATGAGATTGCTGGGGGAAAAAAAAAAACCAGACTAGAAGCTCATGAATATGTAGCCCTCATAGCTATTTGGGGGCATTATAGCTTTCTAGAAGCAAAATTTTACAAATGGCAGTTCCAGTCCTATTCATAGGATGAGACAGTTTCTCATTTATTTTCTGTCTCCAGTGGGTTGTATTGCCCTATGTTTTATGTGGGGCGGGGGAACCACCACCACATCAGTGTGAATTTACAGTGTTAAGAGGAAAAAACATCCATTACAGTGTTGCAAGTTCACAGGCTGGAGCTCCTGAATCCAGTCAGGGGCTTGGATGTTTATTGCCTTTGAGGTAGAAAGTGGTTTAAGGTGGAAACTTATCAAGAAGTTAATCAGCAGTTCCAAATGGTGAAGGGGTTTAACTGAAGAATATTTGCTTTAACAAATGTTTTTTTTTAAAAAAAAAGTCCTGAGGATCCAGGAGGGTCTTATTCTGAAAGATGAAGCAGCTGTCCTTTGATGCTTTGGTAACAAGCAGCAGCAGTGAGTCTTCCAAGCTGCTTTGGGATGCATATGGGGTATGTGCAGGACCTCACACAGAATATTCCTAAAAGTCTCTAGGGTGAAAGCTGAGATAACACTACACTTTGTGTAAGTTCATGTCCAGCAGTAACGTGAGCTTATGGTCATGTGCAGTAGAAATGGGACAATCTGCACCCTGTCTGGGAGGTGGTAGGCACTGGAAGAAGGGTGTAGAAATCGGTGCCTGCAGGGTGCAGGCATGTCTTATGAAGCAGCACATGAGATGAGTGGTGTGCCCTAATGTGCCTGCTTCTGGGCTTGTATGTTACAACTGTTGTAACTGTAGGCTTGAATAACTTGGAATATATCTGTGTAACTTCTAACTTAGACCGTTGCTTTGGCTGCTTGGTAGGAAGCAGACCAATTCTTGAAGGAATATAACCCAAAATCTGAACCCAATCCCTGCAACCAAACCCAGAAATGTTAATTATTTCTTTTGGTGCACCAGGCTGTGAATTAGGGCTCCTAATATTCTGTCTGTGCTTTCTCACTCATTTCCTACACTCCTTTATGCCTTTTATGTATTTCTGGCCATAATGCATGTGTTCAACATGTATGTGCAAAAGGTGTCTCTTAGCTACTTACTATGTACTAGTGTGCGCTGGCTGGCTTTATAGCTTTGTTAGCCTGCTTGGCTGGCCAACAAATATTTTGCTCACTTTATAGATATATGGCAGTTACTGTCTCTTATATCATCTCTGCCCAAGCTCATTTAACTGTGGAAGATAGATTTGCTATTAAAAAAAAAAATAGCATTATTGAAATGTTGTATAATTGCTATACTGTGGCTGCAATAATATATTATTAAAAAAAATAAAATCTCATTGTGTTTAGATGCATTGCTCTATCTAGTTCTGTCTGGCATGTGAAGGGGAAAAAATTTATACTATATACTTATACCTGATATTTGCTGCCTTCTTGCCTGGCTTCTGGTACTCTTCTTGATGGCTTTTATCTTTTTTTACTTTAACCTTCTAACCTAATGAGTTCTCTTTAAAAACAGAACACTGAAGAAAAGACAACTAAAATCAGACACTATTTCAGGTGCACTCTATTTTGAACTATAGGTAAAAATCCTATATTTTCAAGGAGGTTTTCTTTATTTTTGATACTTCACATCTAGCTTATTTCTGTCATTGAACATCAGATATTTTAATTGGGTTTCTACAAAGGCATATGGGCAATTTGTTTTACTACTCTTTATGTTGAAAAACCTTTGTACTTCTTTAGGATCACTTCAAGAAATACTTAACAGTCCTTTTCTGGATCGTGATTCATTGTGTATTTGATGTTATCTGATGTGCATCACAATACTTGAGACTTCACGAGTCTCCAGAATCCGTTGTCAGAGAAGGCTGCCATCTTATTGCACATCTCCTTGGTTTTATTGTCATACTTAAAATTATTTAACTTACATCTCCAGCTTTTAAAGCAAGATCCTCTATGGATCAGGCTGTGGATCCCATGTGAAAACCAGGCTGTGATTTGTATTTGTTTTTTTTTCTCTGGAGCCAATTAACCATTGATAGTTTTGCCTTTTACTGTTTGTCTTGTTTTCTTGGGTTCTTCCATGTGAAAAAGTCACTTGCTTTCTACATTCTAAGACAAAATGCTTAATTAAATTATATAGTTCTATCTGTAGTCAACACTATAAGCTTATGCACTGCTGTGGTTTAGCCCCGGCAGGCAGCTAAGTGCCACACAGCTGCTTGCTCACTCTCCCCAGGTTGGATGGGGAGAGAATCAGAAAGGTAAAAGTGTGAGAACTCATGGGTTGAGATGAAGACAGTTTCCTAGGTAAAGCAAGAGCTGTGCATGCAAGCAAAGCAAAACAAGGGATTCATTCACTACTTCCCGTGGGCAGGCAGGTGTTCAGCCACTTCCAGGAAAGCAGGGCTCATCATGCAGCCTCCTTGCTGGCAGGGCAACACAAGAAGCAAAAGCAAAAAAAAAAGTCCTTGGCTCTATGTAAGCACTGTTCTGCAACAACCAAAAACATCGCCACTATTTTCATGAAAAATCTAAAATGCAGCATTGTGTGAGCATCTATGAAGAAAATCACTGTCCCAGCCAAAACCATGACATGCAAATAGAGAGATGTTATAGTATCCTCCAGCATCCATTATGAATTTTCCAGTAAAGTAGGATGTGAATTAGGAATTATCTAGGTTGTACTGCCTGACTTTGTACACAGACACTGCTGAAACATTAGAAATAACTCCGCACAGATCAGTCTGTTCCTGGTATGTTGGTGTCCGTCTCACAGTGGGAGAGGTTCTCAGTTTCAAAGTATCTTTATATTCCTTATTTTATTTTATAATAGCTGAGAAATCTGACTGAAGAAGATCCCACAAATAAAACATTTGTGGCTGTTGAAACACAACACTTGGTGTTGGAGAAGGGTTATTGAATGCATGCATTCTGAAATAGTGGTTTTCATGTGATCTTGACAGCCTGGGTTATAATGTTTATATGGTTAGGTGGAGCCCTTTTCAATATAACAAATAGGGAGAAAATAGCGTGGCAAAGAAAACCTCCAGAGAGAGTGAGGAGACACTGAACTAGGATTTCATAAAAGGCTTAATGAACAGGAAGATATTGACCCTGGATAACAAGTTAGAAAAGAATAATTCAGACTTCTAAGGGAACAGAGCTGGCCTGAAAAATGGAAGTTAGGTTTGCTGCTTTAATAGAATGGTCAAAACTAGAATTGGCTAAAAGGTTGTCGCAGAAGCGTTTGGTGAATGGAAGAGAACACCAATTTTCAAGCATTGGTGCTGATAAATGAGGAAAATGAACAGTCTAGATTTGTAGAAAAAACTGTATGACCAAATTATTTGAGGAGTTTTGCTACTGCTGATTTCATGCCAGCACTTCAGTATGGCCACTCTTTTGTTTTTATCTCAGGTTTAAAAAAAAAACCTTGAGAGCACCAGCACAGGGATTGTCTGTGCTTGACATCTGGGATTTCTGCAAAGCTCAGCAAGACACAGCGAGGACACAGTAACTGATGAACACTTTGGTTAAATGCATAACTTTTGCATTTTTAACAAAACTCAAACATGTTCACCTTGTGCTGCTGTCATACAAACAAACACAATACTTAAGACTTATGGTACAAACAGAATTCACTCTTGGAACAGGACATAAGGATGTAATAACTTTTGATGCTGAATGACTTTGAACACTGTATACTGTTGTCACAGCACTCAGGGCTACCTAGTTATCCCAAAAGTACAACTTCCTGACATTTCACTAGTGTTCCTTGCCATTACTGGCATTCTTGGCAGTGGCCAAGAAGTATGGTGCGTAAGCTCTGAAGCTATATTTTTGTACACATTTAGCTGGAGACGTTTTTGCATGTGTAGACTACAGTAGTCACAGAATATTGATGTAATATCAAACCCTTCATTTTTTCCCCTCTTCAAAGCTGGGTCCTTAATTCCTCCTGTTCTTCCTCATACACATCTATATGTCTACATATATTAAAGCTTGGTTTTTGTGAGTGCTTATTTCTATGTCTTGCAGTATGAGGCTATCTTTATGTAATCTGTATTTGGAAGTTCAACATTGTTTTGATTTGTTCCAATTTTATTCATGGAATGGCTATAATTAGTGTTTTGATAAGGCTTTAAAGAGGTTACACATGTTTTTAGATCTGCTTAGGGCTTAAGAATAAATTACATCTGTGGCTGCCTGGCCTGCTTGCCAGCACAGCAATGGAGTTTAATCTTTGTTCTTTAAGGCTGTCTGAAAACATCTCCTGTCCATATATGATGTGGAAGTTGTGGTTTTCTTTCTTTTCTTTCCTTTTAAGCTGTCCAGTTGTTCAAGAGCAGTTTGAAATAAATCTCTATATAATAACAGTTTAATGAATCATGAATTAGAATGGAAATCCTGCTAATGTTATTAAAACTCAGGCTTTTAGCTTCATCTAGTAATGAAGAGATGAGCAATAGGATGCTAATAAAAATGAGTGGAGGAAGCAGGTGTTCTATATAAAGGGGGGCTGAAATGACCCAGTTTCATTTAAAAAAAAAAAAGGAAGGTGTGTACATGTTGTCCTAACTTTTTGATTTTTATTAATGAAGAATAATCTGCAAGATTTTTTCTGTTGATCTTTCAGTAGTAATTTGAAAGCTTTCAGAAAGTGATTTTCATGTGTTTGCTAAAGAAACTTTTGATGTCCATAAAAATACTTTCCAACAAGCAAGCAGGTAAACTTGCAAGAAAAAAACTTTATAAGAAAAAAGGTCACATGAAAAAGATGGAAGTGTGCCCATGAGTATATTTTGAGTGTATTCCCTTTCCTTGTTCAGAAACCATCTATAACAGAAATGTCAATAGAAGAACGAGAATCTTTGTTATAAGTCTGAACTGAACATTATCTATATAAATCCAAACCCTTCAAAACTATCTTTACTGTAAATGACTTACTTGGATGGAAAAAAATCTTTAGAGGAAATGAGTTGTTTTTGACAAATGTAATATTAGCCTCTGTAATTAGGATAAATTGGGAAAAATGGATTAGGAAAAGCAATCCATTTTTTTTCTCCCTATGTTAAATGTAGTTTACTTAGAATGACAGAAATTATAGAAGGAAGAAAACTAAAATAACTGAGTTTTAATGATCTGTTATCTCATATAACTAGAATACTGGGAGATCTAGAAAGGAAATTCACTAGAATTACAAACTTTTCTGAGAAACACCTTGAGCTATGAATTGGGACCTACAACTTTTTTTTAAATTTAATGCTTTCTAAGGAAAACTGATTAAAAGTTGAAATTAAAGACAGGTAATTATGTTGACATTTCAATAAATTTTAAAAATTAAGAATAAAGAATAAATTTTCAAAGTGGAAGACTAGACTCAAAGCAATGTTTTAGAAAAGAGCATAAAACTCAAAATATTTCAAGTTACATTAATGTCAAGGAGGGTTGAATCATACTGGCCGTACTTTCTCTTCTCTCAATTGTACATTCATTCAACAAAATCGTCCTCCCCACCCCGTTGGTCCCTACTGTACTATATTCCCTGCCTGTATATACAGATTTGCTGCTTCAAATGGAATGCAACCCTTTCACATAAATAGATTAAATAATACAAGCAGGTGTAAGAATTAATTGATGTCTGCCATAAATTAGTGGAACTTAGTACATATAATCCAACCTTTCCAAGTAAATTATGTATGCCATAGAGTAATAATTTCAATGGTAATAAATAGTGGACTACACTGAGAAGGTGTACCAAGGTTTTAACTATCTCATCACTGATGAGAAAACATTAAAAACATTAATTTTTCAGAGGATCAAAGTCGGAGTTAAGTTCATGTGTACTTTCTCATTTGGTTCAGGGATCCAAGTGCTATGTAACTTTCAAATGTACTACAGAAATACTTATAAAACTAGTGGAAATGGATACATGTTAGATATGGTGCTTTTGTGGAAAAGGGATAAGGAACTTGGCACAGCTGAAAGTTGGGTCAGGCTTAATGAACAAATGATTTCATGCATTCAGGTTGTGAAGGCCAGCTGATCTTTCAAGTACCTAGATTTCCTCTGTGAACATCTTTTTTAACAGCACCTCAGGTGTTACACTCTGTTTTACTCATGAAGATGTGTGCTCTTCTGGGAGTTTTGGTAGTGCTCTCTTTGAGCAGGCAGTCAGGAGCACTGAAACGGCCTCAGACTTTGCAGGTACATCCCTGTATGCAGTCCCGCACTGCACTGGCTCTTCCAGATGAGCAATCCCTTGCTGGAAAAAAATGGCAGGCTTAATGCTGTATTTTGGAGATGGAGTTGAGCCCAAAAGTGTACCTGCTGGCAGGTCTACATTTGTCTGACCTGAACTACCCCAACATCCTTAGGTTAATGTCTCCTGTGCATTCCCGAAGGTCAAAAACTCTCCAGGAGGAAACTGTGAGGAGTTTGCAGGAATGAAGGTGGGGTAGCTTGGGCCCCAGAAGTCATTAATGACATAGTAACAGCCAACTTCAAATGTCACACTGTGTAAAACTTCCTGTCCCGGGAGTAGTCCACCAGGGCCTATTCCAGTACAAGATCAGATGTCAGGAACAGAGCCAAAGGGAAGAATTATCTATTTTTGTAATGAGCTCCTTGAATATCCTTCGGTTACGAACTGCCAGTCTGATACTGTCCTCACAAAGGAAATTAGAAAGCTTTCATTGCCTTTCTTAGTAGATGACCAGTTCTGTCTCTGGAGCATGCTTGATTGTTATTGGACTTGGTTTTGTTATGGAGCTAAAAGCTAGCTTGAAAGAATAGTCACATGAGGAAATGGAAGAGCGATGCCAGATGTAATGTAGTATTGACAAAAAGCCTCGTCTTGGCTCACAGCACACATTCTTCCCCGAGTTTGTTTTGGTGACATTAACTCAATGTAAACTCTAAACTTCCTGCCCCCCGGGTGTGTTAGAGCTGTATTTATGAACAGGCACTTCAGTTTATAGCACAAGATATCTTAAATGTCTTTCTACCTTAAATGCCTTTTTAAGTGAATCTATGAACGAGGTCTATTACTCTCTCACTGCTATTTGTTATTGAGATTGCAATTTCTTTTTATTTGAAACTTTTTTGGGGGAGGCTATTTACCTTTCACTCCCTGGTCCTTTCAATTGGATCACTTTTCCTTCTCTCTGCTGAACTTTCTCTTCACCTTTTATTATCATTAGGTATTCCATTCTCTGGACACTTTTCTTATTTGTAGCCTATCACTTCATTTTATTATTTTCTTTCAGCCTCTTGTTCATGCTGAGTTGTGTTTTTCTCTCTGTCTTTACAGAACAGAGAAATATAAGAACAGGATGCATGAGCTTTTTTGTTATGTGGAAATGAATTCCTCAGCTGCATCTGTCTCTGATTTCTTCTTCATTATCAAAGTGCACTGGCAAGTAATACCTCAGATATGATGGTCAACCTCTGGAGACCAAGAGCATGGTGCAAGCCATGTTTCTTATATTAGTATCAGTCCCCTTAATCCCATGCTTATATCAACCTTTTTAAGAAAATTAACTTCACATGATTATGCTAATATTTTCTTAATGAATTAGAAAAGGAACCTGTGCAGAACATTAATGAATCATTTTAACCATCCCTGCTGTGAGATTTCAAGATCACTTTCTGTAAAAGTAAATGAATATTAATATGCACCCTGGTAATTGGTACAAAGTTAATTACTGTAATTCTTCTATAGTGTAAAAAAAAAAAAATGCATTATGTAGTAATTGCTAGTCATTAAGATGGGAAACTTGAAGGTAAAATGTCATTGATCCATACACATGAAGTGAAGAAAGACATGCAGGAAACAATTTTGATGTAATAAACATAATTTATTTGGCTATTAATTTCATTCAGTTCATATGAAGAAATATTCTAATATTTAGTCTTTCCATTTACTTTAGCGGGTTTTGCCTCAGATTTGAAATCAACAAGAGTAGAGTCTGTCTCTTCCAACATGTGCACATGACAAACTGACTGTGGAAATTAGAGTGAGCAAGTTAATCAACATTATAAACATTATAAAACTTTAATAGCAGTTTGTTATTTGGCACTTGATAGGGTAAGCTAACTTGCCTAGCTGTTTTTCTGAAAGAGAGTAGTCAGTGTTCTAACATTTTAAGTAGCTACTGTTTTAGCAGTCACATAATATATATAAAAATATTATATGGGAGGTTTCTATGCTTTCTAGAACAACAATGACCTTGCCTCTCAGTGGGATAACAGTACAAGTAGTCATTTCTGTCTGCCGTGCTGCAGAAATTCTCATTTCCCAGTATGGGAGGAGGAACTGATAGTCTAGCTGGAACTTGGTGCCCAAATTCTATAGGAAGTTGCGTGGCAGAGCTATGAAACACCTCCCAGGTGGCTGGATACTCTACCTGCTTTTTGTTCTTGTGTGTTTCATATACATCTTCACTGCCTATGTCTTTCAGTTTTTTTCTATGTCATTTACAGTATGAAAAATAGTATTTTAAAGAATGTTTTTATCTGAGATGGGAAGAAATATGAAAAACTTACATAACTGATGTTAGAGGTTGCGCAGTTGCTCGGATGGTTGTTCTTAAACACGTTATTATGTGACATAAACTTTTGGTGTATCTCACCAGAACTTGATCTTTACAGTCATATAACTATACAATCATTTCATTTTACTTGTGACTAAGGGTTAGTAACAAACTTCCAATGAAATAGGAGTAATATGCAGGAGTACATATGTAAAGAAATTTTTATCTATAAAATTGTTATCCAGGTTTGTAAGCTGTTTATTATTCCTAGTGTTTTTTATGCTGCTGTCTAACCTCATATTGGTGCAGATCTTTAGTGGGAATTTGTCTTGAGAATGTGTTAAGACATGTAATTATTAACTGGTCCAACCCGAATAAATCGCTTCCTTTATATCTGAAGGCTATGTATTATCTTCTCCCACTATTGAAACATGTAACTTTCTTCTACTGCAGGCTCTGCAGTTGTGCTAAGCCTACAATTTTCACATTACCACACAGACAATAATTGAAAAGAAATAAGCCTTTATTAACTTTCTATTAGAGAAAAATCAACACATATGAAAGTCAACACATGAGAATATGAATAGGGAAACAAAAGCTTTTTAAAAAATTGTGTTCAGCATACTGAGTATAAATTGGAATTATGCTACCTAAGCAATCTAATATGAATTGTCAAGTAGTAATAAAAAGGTGGTTGAAGTGGTTTGAAAAATAGCAGTAAATGAAATTTTTTTTGCTATACAGTTGCCACAGAAATTAAGCAGACAAATATTATGTTCCCTCATATGAAGAAAATAATCAAGTGCTCAGAATCCTAGCTCCAGGAAATAGCATTTTCCTGGTTCTTGTATGCTATATTCTTATACCATGTTATTTATAGTGTGTTTTCCTTGTTATCATATTATCTAAGGGCTTTAGGTCTGATTAATATGAAATCAGAAGAAAACATGACTGATTTAGCAAAGTGGATTACTCTGTAAGTGGCTGTCAAATCAAAGGTCTGTCCTGGCTCTTAGCAACCCATCAGGGTAATGTCAAGAACTTACCACTCCCAGAATTCAGCAAGAACAGCACAATGATGTGGATAGCACAAAATCCAGCTGACTTTTGATTTCCTAGCCTAAATGGTCAGATATTATTTTCATATGTGCCATCTTGAAAGGGCAGACATGGTCTAAACCCAGAGGGGAAATTCAAATTTACCTCTGTTTTCATAGAAACCTACTTGAATGTGCCCAATGCTTCTGCTTGGGAAGGAAGCAGCAGAGGGTCCAAGGCCCTTGTTAGATTTGAATGACTGGTGTATACCAGGGCCCAAAGCAACCTGCTGTATTCAGTCATACTCCATTTCCACACTGTGCTTTGATAGAGAATACGTAGCCCCTGTTTAATAATCACGTTGCATCTGACAGGTTTGCGGTCTGGGTGTCCCCTGCATTTTCTTCCTTGTGCTCTTGAGCTCTGGAGGGAGCTGGTCTCATAGGTTTGAATTTCATCACAGAAGGGTTGACAGAGTCCTGTGAACTCACTCTTCTCCCTGCTTTCAGGGAGAACATAATGCCTTCAGCATTTAATGTTTACTTGAACTGATTTCTTTCTGCAAAAATTGATGCTTCTAAAAACTGAAGGTTTTGTTTTCTTCTCCAAACCCCCTTCAGCATATGAATCCCCTCTGTCTTTCCCCTGTGCCCCTGCTCGTATTGTTCAACCATATCAGCTGTTTTCCAGGCAAGCTGTGCATCCTTCTGAGCTTCTGTTAGGGTGACTATCAAGTAGAACTGAGCCTCAAATAAGTTCAGTTTTCGATGCCATTATTTTTTGTTCTGCCTTGTTATCAGGCTTCTGAATCTTCAAAATAAAATAATAGCATCTCATAATGGATGCTGCTCTGTGTTGCTAGAAGAGATGAGAAATATTTTTCATGTGTCTATATCAACAGATTTATAAATGAATGCATTTCAAAGCCTGAAGGCCAGACTGTGATCATGTCATATTCACGTAGCACATAATGCCAAGCAAAGATTATTGCATTAGCTCTCACATCCTTCTTCCTGGATAAGAGATTACCTGTTTGAAAGTAATCCACATATATAAATAAAATATTTCAGGAAGTGGAGAATCTACTGTATCTCCTGGAAATGTTTTCTATGATAACTGCTCCTGTTGTTTAAAATCATGCCTTAATTTCAATCTGAATTTCAGCTTCCAATCATCATTTTTTTAAATGCTGTTTTCTAAGTTAAGAAATATGATGAAAACTTCTTTCTCTATCAGTTAATGGACTCTAATTTGTTCACTCCTTGAACTTGCTCTTTGGCATGTTCTTATATTCTTCTGAGTAAAGCGTCAGATTTCTTTCCAGTTTCCTATGGGACTTGCACATGTAAACTCACTCCTTGTTTATATATTTGTCCATTTCCACATTCTAGTAAGTTACTAGCTATGAGGTCTTTGGATAACTTTTGCCACAACAAAGTTATTCTGATTTTGGCAGATTCCATATTTTTTTTCATTTCCCCATGCTTCTGGCACTTGTGTTGTTCAGTAATGTGGTTTGGAGTTTTCTACAATGTACTAATACCTAGGTGTTTTTTATATGTTAATACCTAGCTTTTATTTTTATTTGGTAGGGTTTCTTAAGAGTACAAGGCTTACACCACCAACTCTGTCCTTCTCCTGACTGGTTGAACTCTGGACCATCTTTGATACAGTGGGAAGAGTCTCAAAGACAGTTAGATTCCCCCCAGTTTTGAAAAACTCAGTGGCCATGTTTGAAATGAACACTTCTGGGGCAACAATGCTGTGGCCAAGATCCAGTTGTGCCCCTGCACAGTGATGGCTCTTGTGCGTTCTGCAGCCTGCTTTGCGCTTGCTCCATTGGCAAATGGGGCCTGTCAATGGGATGGAGGATGCAGTGTGGATAGAAGGGGTGCTGGGGGGCACGTGGGCTGGGGCAGGGGAACGTGATACTGCTGCAGTGGGGAGAGAATGAGGGGTTTGTTGTTGTGGGGTTGTGTAGCAATGAGGAATACAAATACATGAGAAACTGGATTTCATTAGTTCTGCTGGTGTTAGATGTTATCTATCATAATGTGAAGGTATTGTTCTATGAAGGAACCTCATAGTATTGCTTATTAAATCTAATTCTCTATCTTCATTGTCCTTGTACAATTTGTGAAAATTATTCATGACTAGCTTCTATTTTTATGGGCTCCCCAGGCTGCCTGCAATCATGTGCAAGAAATGCTTTCAGACATATCAGTGGCTTTAAAAGTATGTGGATGGAAAAATGATTTCTCTCAACTGCTATATCTCCTATGAGCTGAAAAAAATTATCAGTGGGACTAATTCTGAGTTAGGCCTAGCTTTTTTCTGCCTTTACACTCCTATTCTAGCTCTTTCAGATAAATTTAAAGTAGTAGTCTGGCACGCAACTACTCTAATGGGTCATGATCCTGCTAGTTCAGATTCCCACTGTAGCTAAGATACTAAAGGAGAAAGCTCTATAGTTGTCGTTTGAGATTCATTGTCTATTTCCAAAATACAGACTCTGATAATTAAAATTCAAGAGGCATTGGTAAGGGTGTGTGTACTGCTGAGGTGGAAGCTGGTCCCATAGGACAGATGAAGGTTTTTGCAAAGCAAAATGCAGTGGAGTTTAAAAATATTTAGGAAATATATAAATGAATTAGTTCTAGAATGGTTAGTCTAACTAGTGTCAGAAGTTGAGCATAACTAGGCTACTTTCTGCCTGAGATAAAGTGTACTTGCATGAAACTTAATCTAAGTGGTGACTTTGCTATGGTGAAACTCTGTTTCTTTGAAGAAACCTAGATAAGATTGGAAGAAAACCAATGTAGCTTGAAATGACTGCAGCTTGCACCTCTTCGTGACCGCAAGGAGTGGGATGTTTTCTGTTGGGCTGGGGAGAAGAATTCCACCCATAGTCACAGAATATAACAGCTAAATCCTGTTCTCAGATGCATAATCTCCTCTTCATTTTGGCTAGAATAGCTGTTGGAGTTCTCAGTATTTTGGCTGTTACTTTAACTTGAGTGTGATGAAGACACTTTACGGAAAGCTAAGATTTTATGAAGAAAACATGATGGTTTTTACAATTATGAAATTCATTGAATTGAGGTGTGTGACAGACAAAGATTCCTGATTTTTGTCAAATGTTTGACAGTTTTTAGATAGTTGAGAAAAATCAGGTTGACTTGGCTGTGAGAACTGAAACATGCATTAAAATCTATGCTGAAGATTCTGAGAAGAAATGAAGTGTCTTTTTAGCCTATTCATTAATCCTCCAGGAGGAGGGAAAGCTGTTTAAAGATATGAGTTACATGTTAATCACCTACTTAGTTAGACCTTAAAAACAAAGGTGAGAAGTGGCACAATACAGACATAACAAATCATTTCAATTTTAAGATGCCTTTGCTGTGGCCACTGTCCGGTAACTTTGGAAGCTGGTTTCAGTGATAGCTGATATGGAAATTTTGCGACATGTAGATCAGTAGAAATACAGTATTAAGCTCAAATAGTGCAATATGCTCTGAAATGGTAAAAGTTCAGTTCTTAACTGTGGATCTTAAATGATGTACTTGAATGTAAAAACTAATATTTATGCATCTAGCCATGAAAATAAATAGTTTTAAAGTCAGACGATGTCGAGTCTAACAGACTCAATAAAACAGTAGAAGCAGTATAACACACCTTTTAAAACTAACCAGCAGAGCAGAGAATGTACAACAAATTCAGTGAAATACTTGCAAGCAGCTTACAAGTCCGATTAATTACTCATGAAAAATTGTCAATATTTCTGAATAATAAATCCACTGGAGGTTTCTGTAATTTGTTCAAGGGCAATTTGTAGACAGAAAAAGAGCTGAAATCCCATTGGTGCAGTTTTTACTATGAATGACTTATTCAGTCCTGGTGGGGACAAATAAATAATACAGGCTACACTAAAATGTTTTGAAATACATGCAAGAAATGATGCAAAGATTCAGCAAAGAGAAACTTGTGCCAGGGTTCAGAACAAGGTGAACAGCAACTGAAATGAGGCCACATAGAGCCCACACCTGACTTCCAGCCAACATCAGTTTTTCAGCTGTGGCACATCCTCAATGACATGACAAAGAAATGGTGTGCTGAATTCAAAAGCCATCCTAAATATTTACCATGTTTTTAAAACAAATAAAGCCATGCACTAAATACAACAGATGTTAGCAAACACTTCATCTCTGCATATGTTTCTGCAGAAAATCACTAGTAGAAGTCACAAAAGTATGTGCAAACTTATTTTGTGTTAACTCTGGTTTACCTTGAAATAGGATAAGTGAGTTTTGGTTGTTGTCAGAGTAATTCACCTATCTGTTTAAAGCGGTTGGTTATAGCCAACATATTAAAACAGTGTCTTGTTACATCTTCTATGAACCACATAGTAATTCTGAATTGTCACCTTGCCTGGTTTGGACATGCCTGCTCTCAGGTTCTGACAGACTTATTCTGGGGAAAAAAAAAAAAAATCCCAGTGGTGAGTGTAAATCTTGGAGGGGAAAAAAATAATCTCAAACTCTCAAAAGTAAGGCAGACTTAAATGACAGAGCCAGGAAGACTGGCAACAGAAACCATAGCAAGGATAAGTAATCAACTGAGACAAATATTGTTGCAGTCTGTCAGTTCATACAGAGGCAGTTATGATGAGTGGTTTGGATATTCCTGAGCACAGATAATAAAATCAGAGAAAGGAATCTCTTCTGTCACAGACAGATGCTTTTCTTATGCTGAATTGACACTTTGGTTGAATAAGTACAAAATATTCCTATTTAATTTCTTCCAGGTATGCAGGACTCTGAGGAGTCCTGTTTTGAGCGGAACTGGATGCTTCTCAATAGAATTTGTTCTGAAAGATGAATAATATCTTCAGCTTAGATGGAAATTTAACAAAAAGGATAGCAAATGTCTTGTATGGATTGTAAAGTCCTATGGATTGAAGCCTAACATAATGTTGGTATCTGTTGGTGGACATGAAAAGAGCATCCTGAAGTTCCTAGAGATCTCTTCTTGCAAAAAGACTTACTGAGGGGGAGAGTGCTTTCTGCTAGGATTCATTTGAAAAATGAGAAATGCAAAAGTAGAGGGAAGAAGTGGGATAGGACTCTTGTAGCAGGTTTGGGGTAATTAAAGTTTTTTAAAAATCTAATCTATTTAAAAATATGCAATCAAGAAGATTATATCCTTTGTACATGCATAGATGGTCATCCTCATCCACCAGGGCAGGTTGAGGTGGTAGAAGAAAGAACATAAGAAACAAAATGTAAGAGATTTCTTAAAAGGATGTGAGGTCAGTTTGTCCCAGAAATACCCATCTACCTTGCTTAGTAGGGAATTAAAGATAATCTTTTCTAATTTACTAACCACTTCTATGGCCTTGGGGAGCCCTAATAACCATTGAGGAATCAACTCTGATTTTCACCAGCATGCTGGATTGGAGTTCTAGGATGCAATAAGGAATAAAGAGGAAATTGGAAAATAAGTATCATACAGCATAAAGCTGGGAGTGAAGAAATCTGAGTCATTGCCTGGCTCTATACTGCTCATGCAAATAGTGTCTGGGCTCTATTACTTAGTTTCTTTATCATTGAAATAGTTGTAATAACAGCTATCTTTCATCCTGTCTTACTTTGCTGGTGGGTGGAAGGTACAGTACTAGTAGAGAAGGTAAGTGCTTGATGATATTGGTTTTCCTGACCATAATTCATATTCACTAGGTTGGTTTCTGTCTCAGGAAAAGGTTGAATTTCCTTTCAATAGCTTTGCGTTTTGCTTTTGGTGGGACTTAACAGCAAGGAAATGTCTTTCATGGGATCTCGCAATATCAAATTATTTATTTCTACGATGTAGAAATTAAATTTTAAAAAATGGTGATAAGGACATGGTTATTTTGTGGTATTAACGGGAAGTAGAGTACAAGAAAATGATCACAAAGGCAGATTCAGTATGCCTTACAGTATCTATGTATACGTACTTGTGTGCGTGTATATATACACGTGTATATGCACATTATAGTCTAAAGCAAAGATTAATCACTACTCTTTATTATGTATAACTCTGGAAATATCCTCTTTGATAGGCCGGCAACCAAAGAGATTTATTCTTCTAAAACCTAATCACTGTTTTTTGGATTATCTCGGAAGAATCACAGTGGGAAATAAATGCAGTCTGTTGATATTTGTAATACACATGAACTAAAAGATCGTGGCCTGTGATATTCCCTTGAAGAAAAGACAATAGACCTCACAAAAGGGGATGGCAAATATTAAATGAGGAATGCCCTTAGGAAACAGAAATTTTTCTGTCGGGGAATACCTTTAAGGTGTGCTCAGCATAAGCTTTCTGCTGGAGGCCCAAGAAATTTTTAGCATGAAATTCAGTAAGAGGGAGATAGGACTTGATACTGTGGGTGTTTGAAAAAACCTGTAAATACGCGGGGAGGAATCTGAGTCACACTGACTCAAATCTAACCATATCAAAATAATTTTAGTATGTATTACGTTTGGAAATATTTGTAGGATTTTTGCATTGTTATAAAATTTTCTTGATGTTCTTGTCTGCCTTTTCCTCAGGCAATATCTGATGTTCAAACTTTGTTTCTTTTTACTGTCTTATTAATTATTTTACTACAGAAATCTCTTATGTTAGACCAACTCAATTTTCATTTTTCTTTTTCTTCCAATAAGAAAACACAGCTCCTTTAAATAGTTTTCATACTTTGTTCTTCAGAAACTGTAAAACTTTGGTGTCATATGGTGCTAAGCCGGCAGTAATGGTGTAGCCAGGACATAGCAGATCTGACAGCTGTGCTACTCCTTGTCCATTAAAAAAGACAACATCATCAACAAAACTACAGTAGTGTTTGACTACCATTCATAACTATCCTCTCACAAGACCTTTCAAACACTATTTCATTAGTGCTTAGGGTGATTCGTTGTTTGCTGTTGAATTAATTTGCACTGAACTGCATTCTCCTTCTGTTGAACCAATTACAGAGACACTTGAAATCTGTTTGGGTCTTAGTATTTCATCTATTGTGTCCAGTTGTTCATGCAGATTTGGAAGGAGGTCTCCAGTAGTGAGCTTTCTTACCCCTCTTCATTGTGACAACTTTTTTGTTCCCCTGCTGACTTCAGTCCAACTTACTGTTTGGAAGTATACTGAAGTAGCCATGCAGGTCTCGATTAACTACTGTGCCACATACGCAAGCTTTTTCCATCCATGTAGAGCTATAGTATGTTATTCACACTGTTTAAATTTTAGGCATTTCCTGAATAACCTGAATCAGAAAACTCATCTCCCTAGGGTTGTATTCAAGAGAGACAAAGACTTTTTGGAAAGTGCTTCAGAGAAAAAGCCTGTTTTTCTCTGCTGGCCATGCACAGGGAGTAGGGAGAGCAACCTTCGAATGTAAATTGTGGGTGCCACTCTGAATGAGAGAAAATGAGGTTGAAATGAAGGTCTTTCCTGCCTGTAACTTTTCCTCTTAAATCCTGAATGGAGAATTGGTCATTCCTAAGAAATGATTGTGTGATTAGTTCTTAAGTTTCCACTGACGATGAGACTATCTCAGACTATTGATTCTCGTGTCCTAATTGTGCTGTCCGTTTTCCTGATATTTGCCCTAAAATCTTTCCTTTACATGGCTTATGCCTGTTGTTTCTATTTAACTCAGTGAAGGTGGAGTGTAGAAATGCTGCATTCTCCTATGAAGTGTGTGTATATATATTGTTTTCCATTATGGCATGGTATTAGTGACTCATACTTGCTTGTCATCAATGATTAGTTCTTTTCTAAAATGTTGTGACCAAGCAGCCTGTCCCCTTCACCTTTGTGCAGATGAGCATTTCTCTGATGTACTTTTTTGTTTGGTGAATTTTGTGCTTTACTTTCAACCATTTTTCAAGTATGTCAGTTTTCTCTTTCGTCTTCAACCTTTTATCCTCAGTCCTTATGTGTTTGTGTCATCTAGAAATTTAATAAATGCGTTCTCTACTCTGCCATCAAGGTCACTAATGAAAGTAGCAGACACTTCCCGGAGAAAGTATCACAGGACCCTACTCAATATATCTTTGCAGGCTCTTGGTGAGCCAGTGATACCCACACTTGAAAAAGGGTTTGTTAGCACTCCCACTTGAGTATTTCTTTCAGATGGCTGCCCTGGGTGAAACAGGAGGTTGGTGACTGCCCCAGGATGTGCCAATTACTCCTGATGCTATGTGGGAGGGAGGGAGGGAGGTAGCTGGGGCAACTCATTCCTGTTTGTCACAGGAGAGGCAACCAGCTCTGTTATGCTTGTGGTGGAATTATGCCACTTCTCTAGCTATGTGTTCTTGTACTCTGTAACAGAAAAAAAATTACTTCTTCAATGCTTTTCTCTTGATGAGTAATGTGGCCTGTTGTGTACCTTTCTTGTTATTTTCTAAGTGTTTTCAAATGATTGCTGTGCTTTCCAGTGTCTTCTGAATTGTGAACATGTTATCTCCTGTTCCTGAGCCATTGCTTGTCTACTCACATGCCCTAATTAACCTGGTAGTTCCTAATTTGGTAAGCGACCTTGAATGTGAAATCTCATGAAATACCTTCTGAAAATCTGAATATGCTTAAATATATTACTCTTTAATTTCCCGTATGTAAAATGGCGGTGGTATAAAACTGTGGCAGATTAGTCAGTTCAGTATAACCTCCATTGTTTTAAACCACTCTCAAATTCTGTATTTATCAAAAACCTCCAACAGATGGAATTCAATTATAGCATCAGTTTAGGACTTGGGAGATCTTAAATGATGCATCTTACTAAACCACAAACTTTTCTCTTGAGTCATTTAATCTCGTCATTGCCTAAATTGTCTTTCTATACTATGAGTTACACTTGCTCCTCTTTCTTTTACTTACTTTTCTCTATTCTGACTTCAAGGACAAGGATTCTTGTTTTCTAAAGCATTTAAATATGTGGGTTAAACAAAATAGGCCTCAAGTAGATTGAGTAGTTTTTTCTCACTATAGATGTTTTTGGTTTGAGTTATTTTTCCTATTTACTTCCTCAAATCACATGCATAAGATGTAGCTGCATATAGCCTTTTTAAGGAATCATTCTTGCATATAGTACTTTCTCAAGCAAAAGGTTGCTGTCTTCCTAGGACAGCATTCCTGACCAGCTCAGGTGCTGTATAGATATACCAATATACTGACTTTACTAAATGTTTGACCAGAATGTTAGTGTTTTTATTGAAGAATGGAAGAACTTGTAGATAGATGCTGAAGGAGAAGCTCGTCCTGTTCTCCAGTCCTGCTTACTCTGTCAGTGACCCTTTCAGGAGGTTGCTGCTGAAAACACTGCTACATATTCATTCTAGACGCTTCGCTCCATGGTAATCAATAACCGTAAAACAAGTAATGATGTCTTTAATATATGCTTCTACCTCTATTGCCCATTCTGCCCTGAAGCAGGCTATAAAACAGGATTTTTAACATTTCAGTGATGCTGTGAACCATCCCATCTGGCTTCATTAATGCTAATTATAAGAAATTTCTTCTCACCAGTGAGTTTCCAACTCTTTGTTTTACAGATTCTTGCCATTGATACAGTGGTAACTGAAGTATTTCTTGTCTTTCCTTCCTACTTGAGCTGAGCTCATTCTTGACATCCTGGACTTCACTGTGCTTCATTTGTCTCCTTATCAGCTTCATTTTGTGATGTTAGCTTAAAATCTGTTGCTGCTCCAGCTAGTCCACAGGAGAGATTAACCCCTTTTCTGGTTGATAAAAACTCCCCTCAGGTCTTCTCTTCATCTAAAAATTGGACTGACATTCCATAGCCGGAACTTCCAGCTTTTAATCTCAGAAATTCTGTGAAACTTCACGTGAAGATAGAGCATATCTCTAGCACTTACTTGCTGTCTTTTGCTCACAAAAGATATTCAGGAAAATAGTTTGACTTGTGATGCTAATTCTTCTGCTAGCTGAACGTCTCCAAACTCTTCAGTGACCTGCTTGGATGATGTCCTGCAGGCCTTCCCCTGTCCACTGTTACTGATGAAGCTTTGAAAAATGACTTCACTTTTCCACCTCACTGCAGCTACACACTATAGAAAAAGTAAAAGAGAAAACATACAGTGCTTTGTCCTTTGCTGGATTCCGTGTCCTGTTCTCCCAGCACTGCCAATGGTAGTGCTTTAAGGTGGTTGTAAGAGGTCTCTGGGTCATTGTGTCCACCTGCTCAGGGGTGTTGTTGAGTTCGTCCCCAGGAGCTTTGTCTTCAGTTTCCCTAGTGAGAACTGCTGCAGCACACTGACTACCTATTCAGTAATTTTTCCTTTGCATGCCGATCTGATTGTTCTCACTCTGTCCCAAGCCGCACATGACTTTCCTCCACTATTTCCAGTTTCTGCTCTTTTCAGGACTGTTTTTGGCTTGGTGCACCTAGCACGTGGCACTTCATGAACCCCTAAATCAATTCTGGTCTTTGGCAGGCAGAGAAAAAGGACAGCATTGCTATTTTACTATGTCCAGTATGGTCCCAGTTGTACCCCTCACAGGTACCCCCTTACAGGTCCTGTGATAGTGCTAACCCAGGTGTTTTATCTCACAGGCAAATATAAACTGTCTCTAAGTGCTCCTCAAGTTCATTCAAACATAAATATACAAGGTTGTGTACAAATATTAACCTGTATTATATATACACAATTTAAAACCTGTATTTATTTTTCCAGTGAGTGCATCCTGTCACAGTCAGCAAGCCTGATTTCCCTTTGTAGTTGTCATTTAGTTACTCTTTTTATTAAATATGAGAATTCTTGATGGAACAAGTTATTTTCATAAATAAGCAATAATGGAGTGGGCATCAGAAATACAAGATAAAGAACACAGCCTTTAAATCAGTGTAAGTTATGGGCAACAGTAAATAAATAGCATGACATTATAATATGTTGAATTCAGAATATAAATATCACACTGTCTGCAGACATAAGTATACAAGTACTACTGAATATAGTTGGAGATGTACAGGAATGTGTAATGACCAGGGTTTATGTTGGGTCTTCTGGAAGGATTTTGGAAAAGCTATCGTGAACAATTTATGGACTTACTACATGTAGAATTTGAGTGACTTGATTAAAGAGAAGATGTATATTCAAGTGTAAATTGAAAATGTGCTTCATGAGCCATGTCCTTAGATATTTTTAGAGGCTTCTGTCTTCATACAGAAGCAGTCTTGTTCAAATACTGGGGCAAACCTGACATGGCTTTGCTGAACTGGGTGGCCAGTGCTCACAATCACCTGGCATGACCCTGCAGCATCTCTTTAATCACATGTTGGGAGGATAGAGAGGGGCTGAAATATGCCAGCCATGTTCTGATAAATCTTCACTTGCTCAAGGATGATGTCTAGTCATTTCCAGTGCAACCTCAAGATTTATTTTGCTTTATGCTGAGATTAGCAGTGGGATTTTTCATCCTTTGCTGGATGCTTGCTGTACTGCAATAAACAGGATAAAAGGAAAAGAAAAGGAGGAAAAAAAAAATCTCTTGCTGTTCCAGATCTTGGTTATCTGCTGGCTGTCAAACCAACAGGGAAAGCAGGACATCAGCTTGTCCTGAATATTTAAAAACAGAGGGCTGCTCAGCTTTCTGGAAACCCTATATTTCATAAAATGTGTAAAGAAATAGAAATTCTAACACTGAATTTTTTAGTAATAAGAAAAGGTATAAATGTGTTTTTATTAGGAATGAAATTTTAATCTTGTATTTCACAGACTTGAGATTTTTCATTTTTTTCCAAAGTAAAATATGTATTTTTTTATTTGGTTTATTAAGAAGTAGAATATTATTTCCCAAATACAGAAGCAATGAAAAGAAAGTGTCTGAAACAGATCTGTTGTCCACACATTTACTGAAAGTAGGCAAAGCTTAAATGAAAAAATATATGGGGAAAAAGAAACAAATTCAACAGAGCTAATGTTTGGGGGGTGGGTGGGGAAGTGTTGAATGACCAACAACCCAAAGGTTAAATGTTAAGGAGTGAAAACTTCTAATATATGTAAGAGGAACTTTGCTCACATGACCTGTCTCATTAAAGCTCTTGAAGTGGAACTTCTAAGAGGGAGCCTACTCAAGTATGCAATTGTCTGTAGGGCAAACTTCTAGTCTATAGCACACTGCATTTTTTTAGTGCACTGTAAAAATGCATAATGATATAAACACAATAATCCTGTAATTAGAATTACATCAGACAATGTTTTTTCATTAGAAAGAACATTGGCTGGTTATAGCAATGATTTCAAAGTGTGTGTTTGTGTTCTCTCAAGCTAGCTAATGAATGTCTTTAAGCTTTGTACACAAAAAGAATCAAATGTTCAGTCCCATACATGACTTGGAAAACTGTGGTGTCAATTTGTTACAGTAATTACATTTAGTATCACTCTCACCTCTGATCAACCTTCTCCTCATTTAAATCAAAACCGGTCTAATTCCCACTGATCAACAAACATTACAGATGATGCAATTCACCTTAAAAATTTGTCTGATAAATACTGGCTGTGAATCAGACTAGTAAAAGGACTTTGTCAATTTTGTAGCTGTGAGTATTATTAATTATCTAATGAAGAGAGTGTACATGTTCATGAGCAGGTGCTGAAGTTATAAGGAAGATCAGTAGTATATCTTGAAAAATAAAGAAAGTTATATTATGTGCATGTACTTATACAGAATCATTTAGGCTGGAAAAGACCTCTAAGATCATCCAGTCCAAACATTAACCTAATACTGCCAAGTCTACCACTAAACCTTGTCTCTAAGCACAACATCTACATGTCTTTTGAATACCTCCAGGGATGGTGACTCAACCACTTCCCTGGACGGCCTGTTCCAATGATTCACAACCCTTTCAGTGAAGAAATTTTTTCTAATATCCAACCTAAACCTCTCCTGGCACAACTTGAGGCCATTTCCTCTTGTCTTACTGCTTGTTACCTGGGAGAAGAGACTGACCCCCACTTCACTACAGTCTCCTTTAAAGTAGTTGTATAAAGTGATAAGGTCTCCCCTGAGCTTCCTTTTCTCTGTGCTAAACAAACCCAGCTCCCTCAGCTGCTCCTCGTAGGACTTGTTCTCCAGACCTTCACCGGCTTCGTTGCCCTTCTTTGAACATGTTCCAGCACCCCAATGTCCTTCTTGTAGTGAGGGACCCCAAACTGAACACAGTATTTGTAATGCAGCCTCATCAGAACAGAATACAGAGGGAAAGAGATCTGTAGATATCTCCTAGATAAAATAATGTTGAGGACTGCTCTTGGGCACAAGTGTGGCAGACATGAGGCTGTGGCTTGCTTGCTGCCACTGCTGGTCTGTTGCCCTAGAGGCAGCCTGTTTTGCACTGGATCCAATGTATGGCTATAACTTATTTGGTAGTTTGCAAGTGCATCTTCCATTATACTTCTAAGAGAATTTCAGAAATTCATGTGAAAGTCTTAACTGTAAACTTTCCTGTCTACAAACTCTAGGTCTGTAATTTTCTGTTAATGCTGTAGCTGTAACACGCCCAGAAAGCATTGTAATTTTACACAGGACTAATAGTTTAGCTGGAGTATGCAGAAAATATATTTAGAAGCAGTTTCTAATAGAGATTTGCCAAGAATACATAGGACTGAAATGTTACAAAGGTGTCACTAAAAGATACAGAGCTAACCTGGATGAAGAATGGAGGAGTTGGCCAGATATTAGCAAGAGAGTAGAGAATGGGAAGTGGAAGATCCCTAATCTTATTTATTAGTTAGGTCCTGTCCTGTTGCTGGGCACAACTGAAAAGAGTGTGTGAAATTACAAATTTTCCATTAGATATCAAGTTTTGCTTTAATTATCTTAGCAATATTGATTAATAAGTTACAGGATGATATGGATGTAACTGCTGCAAATTGAAACCATCTATACGTTTGTGCCAATTGGAAAACTAGATTCCTGTGTTAGAAAATTAATCCCCCCCCTCCAAGAAACAAGATAGCATATATAGAAGAACATGATTGACTCATGACCACACTCATTTTTTCAGTGGTTAGTGTTACCCTTCATGTTTGTTGTTTTCAAATAAAGCAGATGACTATCCGGAAGCGGCAGAGGGGAGTGTCTGTACAGGGAAACATGAACAGAACTGTTGCTTTAGACTTGGCAGCAGAAACTTCAGTAGTGAGGTGGTTATAAGGAGCAAGAACAAGTTTCTCACTTGACCATGGTAATCTGCCCCATTGTTGCCTACCAAGCGAAATACTTAAGTGTTGCATATCAATACTTACAATTGCACGTTGAATGTACAATGCCCCGGTTTGGATTGTATTCCCAGAAAAAAGTCAGTTCCTGGTTCAAAGAGTTTGTGAAATGCATGCTGTCAATGCAATATTAATTACAGTGAATTGTGACCTTCTGTGTCTCCTCCTCTGCTACTTGGCAAAGTTGCTATAAAGTTGCAATTGCTGGATGATGCTGGTAAATATTAGGTGTCTCATGGTTAAGGAGATATTAAGAAGATGCTGATACTTAACCCAAGAGTCTGAGGTCAGTGTACAGTCCATTCATTTGTCCAAGAAAATTTGTTGCATACATTGACTTAAGTCTTTGGCTGTTTTGTTTGTAAAAGCTTGACTGTTTCTCACAGTGCTGCAACTTTTCCAAATCTTGAGTATAAACGTTAACGGAGTAGGAAACAACTAACACTATAAATGTGTGCATGGCTTAAGAAATTTTGAAAAAAAAAAAAAATTGTTACCCATTTTATGATTCCTAAAGTAAGTTAGGAAGATGCAAAATGTGAATTCAATTGAGAAATCCATAAAGCTCTCAATATGCTTAATTATTGCTCCCCTCCCACCCCATCAACTCTCTATTGATTGCATCGAAAATACAAGAAAGGACATTTAGATATCAGTGGGGCCACTGTTTTTGTTTTAAAATTTCTGGAATTCTTTTTTGTACTCAGTGGGAAACAAAGTAGTTTTGCCACTTCTGCTGGAAGGAATGTATCAATTACATAAACTACATTAAGTTTCCTTCTTTCCTCTGCTGGTTGAATAGTAGTAATTAGAATTTCAAGATATTGGTTGGATCTTGTAGTCTTTGGTTCAGTGCTTTTTTTTAAACACTTGACAGAAACAGGAATGGTTGATGATACCTAGAGCTTTTGACATAAATTCACTCTTGGTGCAAGTTCATTGAGGAGTTCTGAAATCAGAGATGAATTTGGCTCAATTCTATTTGCTGCAATAAATTTGCATTGCTCAGAAGACACCGTCCAGAGTTTTCCATGAGATTGTATATTGCCTATTATATTTGTGTAAATATTTTGGTCTATGCTCTCCTGGAGAGGTGCTAAATGGTGTGGAATCAATGTGAGCAATCATAAACAAGCACATCACAGTGCTCTGGCTACTAGACAGCATCACTTGTTTTACAAAGTCAGCAATAGAAAGCCTGAAAGGGGCTTTGAAAGCTGGTTGTGACAGCTGTTTGCTTCAAATGTTGTGTTGCTGATTTGTCTGTTGCTGAAATTGGAGTTTCTATTCTATTTTGCCAATAACACTGCTGTAACTTGTTAATGGCATAGTGGATTCACAGGGGAATCACAATCTTGAACATGTCTTAGTGTCCAAATTCAGAATAAAAGAGTTACAATGGTACTTGTCTGCCCTTTTTCAGGTCGTTTAACAGCACTTGACTTTATTAGTCAGTTTGACTCTTAAAGTTCTTTTGCAGTTTAGCAAGCGGGTTTACTTAGCGCTTGCACTGTTTCAGATGAAAAATCAGTAATGTCTTTCTTAAATGACAGCTTAATTAGAAGGTGTATAACACCCTTTTGGATCTGACTTTGCCCTTCTTTACAACAATGAAATATACAAAGTGTGCTGTAATATATTTTGCTGGTTTATACTTTGGTTGCTTTGTTTTATTTTATTTTTATTTAAGTACTGGCCACAACTAGTAGATAAAAGTTTTTTTTTTTATTTTGTTATGTTGTGGTGTTATTTTTTTATTCAAGAGTTATGTTAGGAATGCTGTCTCTAAATCCAAAGTTTTCAGTATCCTTAAATTAGGGATGTAAGTGGCCGCAGACTTGGTCTACCTGGGCAGGGACACCCTCTGGGAACAAGGTCAGAGACATGACCTTGTTGGGTCCCACTCATCTGATTTGGGTTCCACTAGGGTTTTATGGGCACTCAGTCAAGAAATACCACTTAATGTCGTAAGTGCAAGTTTTCAAAGAAATTATTTATAGAGAATGGAAAAAGCATGAACTGAAACTAC
>VXAL01011006.1:22059-96370 GCA_013399475.1 Chauna torquata | reverse complement strand
TATTTTGGGACAGTGATTACTTGTTGAGATAGGCAGCAAACAGAATTAACTTCTAAATACGTAACTGTGAATTATTTGCTCAAGTCTAAGGAAATTATGCAGGAATGATTGCTAGTAAACAGCTTCCAGCTTGGTGAAAAGTACTAAAGAACTGAGGACTGCAGTCTCGCTTCCCACTTCATTCCTTCATGTCAGCTCTCTCAGCAACTTATTTTGTAAGAACTTCAAACAAGACATCTTCCCGTTGTGTCTGAAGAATGCCTCACCTATTACCACCCTGGTAGGGGGTCTTATGTGCTACCATAATAGAAAGAATAATTGGATTTTGTTTGTTTTCATTCTGACTGCTGAAAAATGAATAGTGATGAGGATGGATATTCTCTCATAAAAAGAGAATTGGCTTTCTTTCAACTGAGTACATTTTGAACAGCTGTGTTATTGCAGGCTTGTAATAACTGCAAGTTTTGACTTATTCTGCTCTTCATGCACTTCTTGCTCGCTTTACTGGCATTAGTCTTATCCATCCATTTTATTCTCTACATTTGTGACTGATTTTTAAAAAGGGCTTCTCTTTTGACATATGCCAGCTTATGGCAAAAGATCCTTTAGTTTTCCATTGTTTATTATGTTTTACAGGAGTACTGCTTTAGCAGTGCTGATGAACACATCTTCGTGTGTCTTCAGAACTAAACTCCAGAACTTGTTCCTGAGTACAGTTTTCATGGTGAGCTCTCTGGAAACTGACTTCAAATGCTTACACCATGGTAACTGTGGTAATCATAGGGAATTGCATGAGGATGCCTTGTGTGGCACTGGCAGGTTACTGCAGACTATCTGCTTCCACTCCTTGCCAGGTGGCAGAACTAAAGGTGGCACATGCATAGATCTGTAAACACTTTTGAGGAATGGATTCATATTTGGAAGGACACAGAACAAAATTAAGATTCAGAACCAATAACGAGATGCAAATTTTTCACATAAAATTCATAATTAAGATGTTAAGCTTACTAAAAATTAATACCACAAGGTGTTCTGAAAGTCAAAATTAGTTATAGTTAAGAGGAGATCTGTAGAAATTCATGAGCCTAAGTCCATTAATGGTTATTTAAAATGAGTCTTATTTACATTTCTAATTCAGCAAATTTATTAGCTGTGTTTTTTGGCAGAGGATGCAAGGGAGATGCTGACTTTATCCATGCTCTGTTGCTTATACCCTCCTTTATCAGCTTCTGCTTATTCCTTGTCAGAAACACAAGTCTGGATTAACCTTTGGTCTTAGCCAGGATGGCAGTTCTTTGTCTTCTACAGGGCGATAGCACAAAGCCTGTATGGGTTTGCCCAGCCTGTTTGTAAAGAGTCTAACTTGCATAAACCTTCACCTGGCAAGTCATTCTTTTTTTAAAACCTAAGATATGCAAACTCTTGAGGTTCTGTACGTGCGGAACATGTGCCTGTGTGCTATTATACCTGGTACAGTTCCATGCAAAAACAGCTTTATCTGTTTTGGCTAGCAGTAACAGCTGTCTGCAGTCTAACCCACTCGAACCATCTTCTCTGCATGCCCCTACTCCACCCTGTTGCTTCAACTTTGATGTCCACAATTACTCTGATCTTAGAATGTCTTTCCAACCTAGTTCCAACCACAAGTTTGCACTTTATGGTTATATAACATTCCTTTTTCTTTCATTGTCCTTCATGCATCAAAAATAGTCACTCAGCAAAAGGCAGCAGATCTAGAAGTACTTGTGCTGATTTTCAAGAAATTGTGTACGTGAAGCACCACTTCTATTGGTGGGCAGCTCTGTGGAGGAGTATTGCAGAAAGAGACACTTTGATTCTTATTGCCTTGTTAGGGATTTTAGTGCTCTGCTTGTGCAGGGTAGGAAAAACAGGAAAATATATCAGTGGTGTCTGGCAAACTTTCTCAGCCAGTACTAAGCAGTGGTATTTCTAAAAAGAGGAAATCATAATTAAACATTTGTGTATCCACCTTTATAGTCTCTATCCATCTCTTAATGCATTAATTGCATGGAGTCCAGATTTCCTCTTGAGGCAGTAATTGCAATTCAAAAATGCAAAACTCTACACTTCTAATGGTAAGCTGCCTCAGACTGTGGACTAAAGAAATAAAATTACTCCATTTTAACTTCAGCAGCTAATGTATATTTTTTATCCATCTTCAACATTAAAAGCACTTTGTTTTTAATAAACTTGGAGGTGAATGAGAAATCATTTTGTTCCTGTGACTAATATGAAAATGGGTTTCTGTCCTTTGAAACATATGGTCTATGTACAAATGAAAATGAATGTTTGACCTGGAAACAGCTTTATTGATGCTTTAAAATAGAGATCGGTAAAGTTCTTTAAACGGAACTTGGAGAAACAGAGATGCACTATTAGTTTTAATAAGTCATTTCATTGAAGTGACCTTGTAATTACTGTAAATTGTGTATGTAATAATAATCCCTGAGTGTTACTCGTTATAAGCAGGTAGTCGATGTGATAAGCTAAAAGCCTGAGGTGATAAGAAAGGTGGTTAATTTCAGTAGAGACTGATTTCCCACGAAGTACGGTATCATAATTTATATGCTCTGCAGTGATTAGAAGGGCAACAATTTTGCAAGAGCTGCCTGCATCCCAGTGACTCTTTCACTAATGGAAAGTTACAGATATGGACAGTATAAAGGCCTTTTCAAAACATTATTTTGCATAACTTGAAATACATATATCAATATATACTGATGGCTCCAAAATTAAGACAAACAAAAAAAACAAACCAAAAACCCCCCCACACCCATGATCAAGAGTGCAGTGAAATGAAAAGGTATAACAGTGCTGACTTTATAAGATCAGAGAGATACAACTTCTCGGTCCAAACAACGTGTAGTTAAATTTTCTGGGATACTTAATATGTCAGCTAGAGAAGACTTGAGTATGCACAGATGCAAACTTTAAATAAATAAATTTGAATTGTTACAAGTCCATAGCTGTCTCCCTTTCAAATATTTGCCCTTGACTTCCATCAGTTATTTAGGATGTAGATGACCCAGGTATTCATATCTCCTGTACTTCTGAGGTTGTGTAATAAGTCCATGTATAATATTCTTTCTTTGTTATCTTTGTTGGCCATACTTTGTGGTAAGTCAGTCACTGCTACTAGCTGGCAGGATTTGGCTCACTTTGCCTCTACAGTACTGGGATAAGGAGAAAGAGATCATGCTTAGTTCTCCATTGTGGTGAGCCAGGTCTGTTGCTGTCTATGCCAGATGATTGCAAAGCAAGAGCAGGCCACTACTGAATCAGATCACCAAGACTTTTTAAAATATATGTGTAAACATCTGAGATTAATAAATTGGTTCTCTCACGATTTCTCCAAGGTGTATGCTAGCATAGGCATCAGTGTATGTAAGAAGACAGGTCTGATATGGAGATCAGGGTCCCAAAGTCTGTAGCCCAAGTCCTGTGGCTAAGTGATCACTTTGCATCTGCTGTGGCAGTACAGACCTTTGGGCTGTATCTTTTTGGCTTTGCACTACCAGAAAGGCAGTATTTCAGAAGCAAAGGGTGACAGAGGTTGCAGCAGTACTACTGAATGGTATGCAACACGGTATTGATTTAGGGTTATCTTAGGACTGCGTTAAGCCTTTGCTCAGTGACCTGCATGACATGGGCTGCAGGACAGAACTGGCTCAGGAGCAGATTTGGGTAAGTGGAGTTGTGCCTGGGGGTGGACTGTGGGTCTTGCTGTGACCTGTAACAGCTGACTACTCCCTCCTGGGGAAAGAGTTTGGTCCCATATCCCAGGCATGCTAAGCATGCGAAATGACACACCCCTGGGAGCAGTAATTACAGTGCAGGGACAGTTTACTTTCATTCTTCTATCCCCTTCAAAGCCCCTCTTTCATTGTTCTCCAGACCTATGCAGGAAGAATAGGTGGATAGGATTAACACCTGTTAACTCTTGGGCACTTGCTTAACGATATCCACAAGCTCCCACCTAGCCCAAACTTTCTCATTTAACAGTCTAACTAAGTGTAATTAAATTTGGTTTCATATATAGAAGCTACTGGCTCCTGTCTGAACTTTAGATAAAGATTTGTCATCATAATAAGATTATACTGATAATAGCATTTAGTTTGTCCTTAGCTCAAAATGTTTTTGCTAATCAGAATGCTATTTACCAACTTAGTAAATTACCTTCTACTTGTACTGAATGGAAAAAAATTATGTAAACTGAAAGCACAGGGTAATAACTGTAAAGAACATTCATTTCAATGTCTTGAACAGATAGCCAATTATTTAATAACCTCTTCATATGGAGAAGGACTCTTCTGCTAGGGATCTGTTAATGCCCTCAGATTTAAACTGCTTAAATTCTCAGTCTTTAAATTAGACATAGAAGATGAATGAATTACTATGACTAAACGAGAATAATATGTATGGGTAAGATGGTGTATAATGCCTTCTAAAATGGAAAACTTTGAGACATGGTGCTTAACTAAAGCTGCCTTTGGTATGAATCCATAACTTGTGTTTAATCAAGCAGGTGAAAACTGTCATTTGAAATATTTTTTTCAGAGAAAAAAACTTTTTCATCAAAATGGAGAACTTGACAGAAGCTTGATTTCAACAGGGTTGTTTGAAAACACCAATCTCTTTCTATCAAGAGTTAGATCAAGGGTAATATTTTCAAATGTGCCCAAGTGACTTAAAGAATTCAATTGAATTTCTGAAGCTAACATAGGTTTTTCAGATGTTTCTAAAGAAGTAGGCTTCTAAGGTACCTAAGTAATTTTTCTTTTCAAAAAACACTGACAGGCTTATTTTTATATTAAAAAGAAAAGTGTCAGGAAAAATTTCTTGTCAGATCAAGTATTTAACCTAATCTTATAGTCGTTGCAAGTCACAGAGTTTAAATTTTTAAAGAATAAGCATTAAGATAAATGGCTTTCGCGTTTCTCTAAAGTCAGGTTGAAATACTAATTTAGGATAAGAATGTGGTGAATCTGACAAGACCATATATGTGAGTAAGATCCTGTTATCAGAAATAGTATTAACTCCTACAGGACCCTGGGAGATGAGAAGCTCTCTTCTCCCTTGTCCAGAAGTTGTAGTGCGCAAGCAAGGATTATGTCTTGATCTCCTGGTCTATCATCTGTCTGTTTTTGGGCTATTAACGCTACAGTAGACCCATGGTGTTTTTAGCTGCCAACTAACAGCATGATAAACCTACTGTGTGATCCTTTAGACCATCAATAATGCTCTTATTCCTGACCAGGGTCTGCACTGTCCACAGCTGCTGTTGGCTCAGTCCCTCACCAATGGGTTAAGTGCTTCTTGTGTGGGACCACTGAATCCCTCTGGGCTGTGGACTGCATCCTCCCTATGGAAAGGTGTATGGGTTTCTGCAGTTCTTTGCAGTGATGAAAAGAATTAAACTCAGCTTGTTTCAAGAATTCCCTGATATAACCTTATACAAGAATTTCTCAAGGCAGCCAGGATTTAAATAACCACAGAGAAGAAACAAAAAAGAGAAGATAATTACTCAAAGCCTTCTCTTTGAAAGGAACAATAACACAGTTATTACCACTTTTTTGACATGTGACCTTTATGCTAAGAACAGTACTGATAATAGAAAAAAAATACAAAACGTGTTAATGCAAACATGCCTCTAACACTTGACTATCTTCACAAGAACTGCGTTAACATTGCTTTCAAGGACCTCCTTAGGAAAACTATCTTAAACATACTGGGTAACTTCAACTGCTTTTATTGACTGTTTAAAAAAAAAAAGTATGTGCTGTGTTTGGTAGTAATGCCATACTTCATATTTCAGAGAACCAAACTTGAATACCCTTGTGCCTGCTGAGATACTGCCTGTGGTACTTTAGATTCAGAGATGGATCACAATGGATTAGGATCTGGTACAGTGTCAGTGAGTCTTTAAATAATAATGTTATCAGAGGAAGATCTTGAGAGGAGGAACAGAGACCAAAAAAAAAAAAAAAAATTGATGTTAGGTCAGCCAAACTTTTAAGTATGCCTTTAATAGGATGTTGTTGTGGTTTCACAGCTAGACAGAGAAAGACTAGAGATTGATGTCTAGATATCTCTTGTTTCTGGCTTATTGTTACAATAACACTTACTGCATGGAAGATCTATCAAAGAAATACAGTATACTACTAATAAAAGGCAAGGATAATTTAAATGTTTTTTTTCCCCCCCGCTTAGCTTGCACAGTTTGTACTTGGTGACCTTCTCTCTCTTGTCTCTGTGTGGTATGAGTCTCATCTGAAAAATAGATTTAGCTTAAAATTGCAGCTTCCATTTGGGAATCGGAGGATTTCTGTAGAATAGGTAGCAGATGTGTTTAAAGTGCAAAAATTAGATCAATTATTGAAGAGGAATTGTTGAACTTTGGATCATAAATCTCATTCCTGAAAAATGTAAATGTATTAAATTGTAGTGCCACCTACATGCAATGTCATGCTGATTGTTACAATAAAATATATTATTAATGTATAACGATTAAGTGTTAGAATGATGATTAATATACCTTTTACTCTAACACTTACCTAGAAGTTCATCAGCTCTGCTTATGATAGGGGTGGAGTACTCATTGGTAGAGAATCATACTGCTCATTAACACTATAATATTGGACATGCTTAGCAAGCAACAGCAACCCATAAGGAAGAGCTCAGGAGAACACAAAACACAACATAATGGACGAGATCTTCAGTGAGTTGCCCCCTCCCTTGTCCCAAGGATGGTGGAACCTGTCCAAGGCCAGGGACGTTCTCCTTTTCCTCTGCACAAGGTCTTGCAGAGCTTGATGAAATAAGCATAATTTACAAAGGCTCCTGTTTCCGTGAGTCTTATTTTTGTTGATTTTGCAAATGGCTCATCTCGATGTCATTAATTTGGAATGATTTTGAACTAGGGTATTAATAGAGCAAGTAGTCATGTTCAACTATGCTCATTCTTCATTTGACTTAATATAATCAAGCATCTCTTATGACTTCTAGCTGTTAGGGGTGGGGATGGACAGTCAGCATGCCTGCCTCCTTCCCATGGCATCAAGGCTGGTGATGGCCTCAGTCAAAATAACTTCGTCATCAGTCCAGACCTATTTCCCACTGTGAATATTAAGCAGCAGTTGTGAAGTCAATGAAGGGCAATCAAACAAAAAAAAGTGATAAACAGACTTAAGAGCAGAAAACCTTCTACAGGAATTTAACTCAAATTGAAAGTACAGTTCGGGTGCACAGTTAAACTTTCCTGCTGCTATAAGGGGGTCATGTGGTGGGCAGCTGAACTATAATTAATCTTATACATCCCTAAGGAAAATAAGTATACGATGATCATGGTTTTCCTCCCTTTAGGAGGTTTGTTATACAGTCTTTGCCATTCACGTACAAGCTTGAAACCTTGAGCAGAGTTTGCACATCTAGATCCCAGTGCTCATATGAAGTGACTGAATGTAAAGATCCTGTTACACAAATCTTTTTTATGGGATCATTGTCAAAACAGATGCCTGCTATATTTGTGAATGGAATCTTTGCAATATTCTAAGTCTGGTGCAACACAAGTAAATGCTGTTAATTGCATGTTGAAGTAGTGTTGTATTATATGGACTAAAGGGCAATGGATTTTTAGATAAGACCTGAGAGTTCCAGAGAGTTTTTAAGGTAAATGCTATAGCAGAGGACACTACCCATCTTTTAGGCTTATTTTTAGGTATGTGTTTGTGAAGCAATTAGGGTAGAAGCACCACTCCTCTTATGTACAGCCCATTTTAAAGCTATATTTATTCAATATTTACCTGTCTTCCTTCTACGTGAAAGATTGAAGATTATTAGTAAATTGGCCTATGTCTCCACCTTGAGGAGTGCAGAAATGGAAACCATACTGCTGGTACCTGGGCTGGCAGCAGTATGTTGTACCAGCAGCTTGGCTAGTCTATTTTCAGCAACTTCACTGCAAGAATTAAGCCTGAGTTGTGTTAGTCATTGGTAGTCAGTATATTAGGAGGAAGCCTGAATATTTCAGAAAGTGCCCTTTTGGGGGAAGAGAAGTGACAGAACTGAAGCACAGATATAAATTCTGGGACTCTTAAAATGCAAAATTTGAGTTTTGCTCAAATAAAGGACAAGTAGGCTGCAAATTTTTCTACTAGCTACATAGTGGATATGGGTACTCTACTGCCATTTCCCCCCCTCCATTTATACTTTGTTTCACATTGCTCTTGCTGAGAGTTGCCAGCTTTTGCATTTCATTCTGAAGGTGCTGTTCCTGTCAGAGTGAGTTCTGGGGAAGTGATTCAGTTCACTCTGGAAGCTGATGGTCCAGCAGACCTGCCTAGTCTGCATGTGTCCCTCTGGTAATTGGCCCAATGTGGTATTGTTGTTGTTTTGAAGAAAAAAAGACTGAAAGCTCAACAAAAACACTGTTGACCTGCTTTAAGTCAGAGCTTTTAGCAAGCTGCTTCACCAAAGAGGCTGATAATTTCAGTACTAATTGTAGTTTAATTTCAGTGGTTTCATATTTGTGTATACAATATTCTACTCAAATGCAAGTAGTTATATACAAACTTGCAATGTTGAAAGGTAGGAAAAACTTGGCACATTGCCAGATCTAGATTTGGTTACAAAACCACTTTTTGCAGGCTGAGCGTATTGTGTTTACAGCTCTATGAGTAACAAGAAGAATAGTGGTTTGATTTATTTGGGAGTAAAACAACTTGAAACAAACGATAAAAAATTCATTAGAAGAGCTGAAAGTTTGGAGGTGAACATCAGTCAGAGCCGGCAGGAATTTGTGCTATGAAGAAAAAATCTAGAAGACAAAAAGATGGTAACTTACTACATCTGTTTTAGGTACTTCAAAAAATTACTTCAAACCTTGTTCCTGAAAGTGATGGGGTGTCTTTGGTGACAAATGATGTGTTTAGGCCCAGAAGGACTGCAGATCCCTGGCTTTAATTCCCTGTGCCACTGCCCTTTATCACCTGAATCAGTTCCTTCTAGATCCATGAAAACATTTGACTCCCAGTTCCCATTAAAGTAAATTTCATTTGACTTGCAGAGATCTTAAAGATTAAATTTGCTTTAGCTTTCCATCTGTGAAATATGAATAATAGTAGTGTATTATTCTACTTGAGCTGCTAAGAAGTGAAAAGAACATGAGAGATGCTTCAAATTGCGGAAGTTCCAGAAACTGAAAGGCAGATGTGAGAAAATATAGCTCAGGTATGAATCACTCCTTTGAAGATGTTTCTGCTTGTCTATTTTGCATACAAATGTGTACTTTAGGTTACTTTCATTTTGATTATAAATCTATTGAACAGTCAAATGGTTCTTAAGCTTTTATTGTTACACTGAACCAAAAGTCATGGGAATTCTTCCAGTTTCTCTAAATTGGAAGAAAAACAAGCCTTTCACCTTTCCTAATTGCAGCAGTCTGACAATTCATTATAGTTCTAGCTTCTTTGATTGCTATTGCAAAAAGCCCTTCCCACTTCACATGTTTTCAAAGTGTCTTCTGCTTGTGCCCTTTCAGCTTTGATTAGGTCTCTTGGGAAACAGCCATGTAAATTTAAAAAAAAAAAAAAAAATGATGTGAGGATTGTTAAATGTGTGTGTTTTGGTCTTCTGTCCCAAGACTGAGTGTGCCTTCAAAAGTAAAGAAGTAAAGGATCTTGCGTGGCCTTCGCTGGTCTGAGTCATGTTGTTCAGTCTGCATTAGAAAAAACAAGTACAAAAGAAAAGGGAGGGCATATGCTTGGATTCTCAGGGTACTGCAGCAGTTCAGAGAAAAGCACTTTGATTTCTGATACACTTTACCAGTGGCTGCCCAACATGGCAAGAAGCTATCCTACCAGCTCGGTGTTCATGCATCCATGGTGTAAGTTCTCCTTGATGATACAGGACTGAACTGAATCCATATAGACAGATCATATCTCCTTTAAGATTTCTGATGGAGAAAAGGAGAGAATGTTTAGGGCAGTGCAACAGGTTTGGAGGGTGCCAAAACTTCTCTTGCACAAGTGAGGCACCATAACTTTTAAAGTATGCTGAAGGAGAACACGGGCAGGAAAAAATGGAATGTGAAGTGCAGGGGGACGGGGGACAAATTACCTTGAAAATTTGGTCAGTATGATAAGTTCTGGTAAAGTCTATTTCTAGGACCTTGAAAGTAGTCGCTAGACAAGTCATTTCCAGGAATGTTTCTCCAAAGGAGAAATAACGTGAAATGAGAGATTTATTACACAGGAGTACAGTGAAAGATACTGTCAATAGAAATATTTTATTTGTTGTTAGCCACTTTTCCCAGAGAAGGCTCCGTTTTGGAGTAGTAGAATTCAGTGCTTTCCATTATTTCCAGCTCTTTTTTTCCATAAAGAAATGGAATGCTTGCAGTACAATACTTCCATGCTGAATATAATTGATCACTAATAGGTGCATGCATCCTTTTCTGCAGTGAAAGATAAGAGAGGATAATTTTTATGCTGTTTAGGATTTATGGAATTATCTGGAGGGAGGTGTCAAGTGTATGAAAGTGAGTATGAAAAGCAGATAGCTTCATATTTTTCTTACGTTCTTATTTACATTAAAAAAAATATGAAAAAATCATGCTCCTTGATCTAAGTATAAAAAAGGTTAAAATCCAATAGTGATAAAAGAAAAAGACACTTTCCAAACAATTCTATGTTTGTGAACTGTCCAATACATGAAGTAAATTAAGGTATATCTGCATTAGTATTTTTGTTGGGACTGCGATTTTTAATGCAAATCTTCCATATCTTTTCAAGATCTGTGCACCTAGATGTTATTCAGAAATGGGTTCTACTCTGGGTTCTTCCTAAAATCACAGATGTATCCAAAGATATTGCTATATATGGGAAATTGAATTAGAACATAAAGGTGAGAGAAGCTCTAATTTCTCATATCACCCTACACCTCACTTCCAAATTGTTTTTTTATAATGGTTACAGTTCAGGGATTAGTGCAACAGTGAAGCTCAAATAAAAGAAAAAAAATCCTTAATTTCATTATTCTTCAGTCTAAGAATGTCCTTGGATTGCAGCTTGTGTGTTTCTTTTGTATCAAGTAAAAAGGAAACTTAAGTAAGATTTAAGACCTTTGTATATGTCTATATAAAATAAATAAATACCATTGATATTTACATCACTATCATTTTACCTCACTGTACCACTTTCATATGATATTCAACCAATTCCAGGAAAAACTATAATTAATTATGTGTAATTTCTTTGAAGCATCTAACAGGATCTGCTTAATGTAAAAAAAAAAAAGCTGGAATGGAAATACAGGGAGTGGGTGTCTGGCTGAAGAGGGGAGACAGCAGTATTTCTATAAATGAACAAGGGTTGTAGTGGTTAACTATGAGCTAAAGATTTGGCCTACTTTTTAAACAGTGTGCTGTTGCTGACCACTTGCATGTTTTCCAATAAATTTGTACTTCAGAGTTTTAAGAAAATATTAAATTAATTTGGCATTTACGGGAGTTTTGAAGTTACATAAAAGTAGCTAGCTGCTTATGACACCTCATTTTAACGTTAATCCTTAAAGAATAAAGAAAATATGGTTTCTTCTCCCAACTTTAGAAATATTTTGAATATTATGGAAGGATTGTGTTCTTTACATCTGATGTTGACTCGTTAGCACTCTTAAAAAAAAAAAAAAGAGGCAAAAGAAAACTCAAATCTAGGCATGATAACACTAAAATAATTTAAAGGTTGTTATAAGAATGGATTAAATAGTCCAGTCTTTATTGGTTTTGTTGGAAATTCAAACCAAATGCAAGGGTAATAAAAGTAATCAGAGTCAAGAAGCTCCAGGAGGTAGGCATAGCATGCAAGACAGCTTGGCAGTAGTTTTGGTTCAGTCATGGACTGTCTAGGAGGTTTGGAAATGCTTTTTCAGCTAACTGTGCCTGCCCTTGCCCTCCCACCTATGTTTCCACAGTACATTGATGCAGAAGCCTGATCCCCAGTCTAAGGGCAAGAGAGGTACAAAAGCTGTAATTCAGTTAGGTATGGCACATTGGTGCCTCATGCTCATCTTTCCCTTTTCTTATAATATTCATCTCAAAGATGACTTTGAAATCACAATTTTTTTAAGTGATTGTGAAAAGTTTAATGTTCACAGAAGATGCTAGATTCACAGCACCAGTGAATAAAATTATTTGTGAGGCAGGAAGTTATAGTATAGATAGGGAACAATCTCAGAATTACTATACTCTTGACTTTGAGGACTTGTGTTAGTGGGACTTCTGACTGTTCATGGCACAACTGGAAAACAGTCTGATTCCTCATACTTTTCCATAACTGAAAAAAGTTAGTACCTGACTGGTATTTTGTTGCCAATGTATTTTCCAGTCTTTCAGCTGTAAGCAGAACACATGGCACAGCAGGCACTGAAGAGGGAGGCTAGTAGTGGTTAGGTGGAGCTGATGTCCTCAGCCTGTACAAGACAAGCCCTAGAGCCATTCTGCCTCAAAATGGGGGAAAAAGCCTAAGGAGAGCTGAAATTGTGGTTTGGAATATTGGTGACACCAGGGAATCCTGAACGTGCTAAACCTCCGCCTCTGCACTTACCTTCTTATTCCACTGACCACAAGGTGAAGGAGTTCTCTGAGATCACCTAGCATCTCTCTTTGCCTTTGCAGTGGCATTTTTTTTTTAAACACAATTATTCTTTTCTTGGCTGGTTAAGCCATTTTAAGGAACAGATTAAAGCACAGCAGGCTTTTGCAGTGGCTGTACCTCACTAGAAAAAATGACCCTAGGTGATCCAACCCTACGTCAAAGCCCAGCCACATTGACAGTGAGAGAGACTGAGAGAAGAGCTCATGTTTCTCTTCTGCCTTCCTTGTAATTGCTTTCACTGGAGCTGCTAATAAGAATTTATGACATTGTAAACTAAAATGATTTCTGGAAGTGCAAGTTTCTGGTATGTCTGTAGTGGTTTTTTTTTTTTTTTTTAAAAAAAGCCTTTGGGACATTTCTGATTTCAGTAATGTAGGCAGAAGGTCAAACTAACTTCCCAGTAAATTAATGCATTGAGTTGAAATGTGCCTTTGCATAACATGATGCAATGTGGCTCATGCCTTTGTTTTGTTTTTGTATTAATCTGGAGAGAGTAGAACGAAAAATTAAATTAGAACCTGAGCTGGTTTCCATCACAGAGCCTGAGCTTGGCCTTCTTCAGTATATAATTTTGCAGAAGTGTTTGTGCAGTGGTACATCAAGAGGCATATCTGTGCATTACCCGCTTATGGTATGCAGCTTGTAACAGCCATCTGTCCAAATCTCCTTTCCTTTTCAGTGTAGCGTATGCATCTAAAATATTGATAATCTCTGTTGCTAAATTAAGCCTAAAAGGGTAAACAGGGGAATGAATGTAAGCAATAAACTCCCAGACATTCATACAATGTGTGCTCCTGTTAATATCACAGATAAGGAACCTTAAAAATCTGACACATGTAAGCATTGTTTTCAAGCGATATGAAGGATAAAAATTTTAGGTAGGCTAGCACAGAGATGATGAAAAGATACTCCCACATGACTCATTTATATACACAGACAGCTTAGTCACTATGTGTTATAGTCACTTGTGTAGCTGTAAATAAAACATCCTGCATTGCGTTAGTCACCCCTAAGTGTGCAGATGAAGATTATATTTCCATGGGTAAAGCAGAATTTGTTTTGCTGATCTTTATAGTCAAGGAAAACTACTTATAAGTAGCTCTCATCATATGTTTCCTTGTTACGAAGACACCCTGGTTGGCAATAGTGGAGAAAGATTAAGAAAAAAAGCCTTTGTTTTCCTTCTGCTCATCATTAAGTTTTCTGTAATCCATCTAAAGAAAAGGTAGAGCTTTGTGAGCTGTAATGACTTGCAGAAGAGGTATTTTCTTGACAATTAGTTTCTGAACTGATGTCAGGACCAACTCAGTTGTCTCTACTGAAACTGGAAGAGCACATCTAGCCCTTTACCCTGGTCAAGGGCTCGTCTGCCAGGTGTGGGGCACGAAGGGTCCATCCGCCATGCAGCAGAAATGTGACACAGAGCAGGGTTTAAAGCAGCTGGCTCGGGTACAGCAAGCAGTGGGCACTGCAGCGAGGAGCTGGTGGGGAAAGGCTGTAGGGTTTAAGGTGTATACTTAAAGCAGCTAGCCCCAGTGAGCTCTGTGAACACATTGCTATCAAAGTCGGGTGTTTTAAAGTTACCTGAAGGAGTTACAGTTGTATCTTTGGCTGCAGGGTAGATGTATGCAGAGGCAACAGCTCCAGAAGTGTCTATCCCAGTTTTAAAGTAAGCATATGGTAGAAATAGAAGCAGCAGCAGTTCCTAGATCTGGGACAATTTATCCAGCTAGTTAACAACATTTAGTGAAGTTTCACATGCTGTCCTCCTGGGTGCATGTACTGGGTTTGCTTTAGACACAAGCAGTTCAAGTGAGTGTTGGCTGCCATATGTTGAGGGGGGGAAGGATCCTGGTGTCAACAAATAGCCCAAAGGGTGCTATGTGCCTCTGAAATCCTTACATCTGTTGGTTTGTGTAAAGAAAAAGCTACCACCTTGTCTGCTGAACTCCTTAATCTGTTGCTGTCTGTGAGCAAAGCTGGTGCCTGCTCTCTTCAGAGCTTGTCAGTGCCTGAGAAACCACAAAGATCTTCTGAAGTTAAAATATAAGAAAGGGATGTGAGATATGAGAAAAATGAGGCTTGGACAGGGCTAGACCATTAATCTAAACCTTTAAAGAAAGCAGAAGGGACTCTATCTCCAAATATTTTTTTGAGAACCTATACTTACACTGTAATCAACATTCCTTTCCACAACAGCTCTCTTGACTCAAGATGATTTTGTTATTTTTGCCACCTTACCTGTCCTGTCTAAATTCATCCACCCATGAAGATTCCCCCTTAAAATCCAGCCACAGGCAGAATTTGCAACCTGCAGAAACACCTCCTAGTGTGAATGAGATTCATGGTAAGGCGTGTCAGAAACAGAGAAAGGACTTTTCTGTGGTTATTTTCTTGTGTATAGATGGGAACACTGAAGGAACATTAGACGTACTCAAGATAAATGAAGAGATGAAGTGTTGGAGAGATGACTGCTGGGGGGAGCACCTGCCATCACAGCCACAGCAATAAAAAGATTTGTGAAGCCATTTTATTCCCTGCTTCTAAAAACTTCAGCTGCCTGGCTCTCTTGCACTGTGATTTCCAGGGCTCCCCGAGGCTGCTCCCTGACTTTCCAACGCCTGCCCGGGCAGGCTGCTGTTTCTCCCCAGTATAACAGGGATCAGCAATGGCTGTCCCTAGATCATCTCTTATGTTAAATCAGTGGAAAATTTCTTTCCGGCTTTCTTTCTGCTTGATTGTCATTTCCAGCTCTTTTCAGCTCTGACCAACCCCCTCTCCCAAGCAAGTGGCCATACAGTGCTGTGACTCTTTCTCTTACCTGACCTTCTCTAATCCTTGCATGTTCAGCCACGAATGTCTGATCTCCAATGTACTGACTTCCAGGGAAGTTAGTTAAACTCCCAGCATTAATGCTGCTTTAATATTTGTTGTTTTAATTTGATTTTTCTGTATGTAGCCATTTCCATTAACGTGCCAGCACTTTCTGTAATTTGAACACAGCAACATCTGAAGCGTAGATTACTGACTGACTGCAGCATCTCTGACGCTACAATTTCACACAGTGACAGAAACTCTTTGGTCCTTGGTGCATGTAAATCATATTTCATGTAACTGTGAAGGCGTGGAATTGCATCCTTTTACCATAAATGAAGATACATAGAAAATCCAAGAACAAACAAAATACACCTTTTGTCTGGTCATAAGTAGTATCCTTTCTTTGGACATCTCAAAATGCTGTTATAAGATGGATGCTAGATAGCAAATGCTGATCTAAGATATTTGTGTGTTGTATAATGTTATGGAGATAGAAATCTGTATTTTTGGTATCTTGTTTGCAATGCAGTAGTGAATTGGGAACTCTGTAAAATGTGTCCAAAACATTTTTGCTTACTGCCTGGCTGTGGGTTTTCTCTTTTTTTTTTTTTTCCGGTTAATGCTGTTTCAGCATTTTCCTGGCTAATAAGGATGTTTTACTTCGTTTTAGCAAAGTGGAACATTGGAATTATATGACTGAAAATCTATATTACCGTTTTTCATTTTCATTATTACTCTTTCATAATTAAGCAGTAAATATAAGCTATGCTGATATGTATGATTATGACAAGATTTCTTGCATACCACAAAGAATGAGAAAGCAGATAGAAAAAGATTCTAGCTACTCTTGGACAAATGTTAGATAAACTTGCACAAGCAAATTTCGTTGTGCTGCCAGCCATACCTTGAACTTGTTCTCAGCTTTTCCATGTACTTTGGTGGAACCAATGTCGCACCACTGGGGGGTTTAAGAGTTGATGTAGGCTGCACATTTTTCCAGTAAGCGTTACATTGGCTTGAAGGTGTTCCTGTGATAACACCAAAGATAAGGAGCTTTGAAGTACTGCTTCTCACAAGGATAAAAACTTCATCTATTTGCCAAACTTCTACAAAAATACCAAGTTCTTCCAAACTTTAAGCAAATCAATAATTGCACAGATGAGTGAGGCCAAATAAAGCCTTGAGAGCAAGTCAGGAAGGTACCAATTACTATTGTTTTCAAATGGAGGCAGCTTTTCAGGTCAACAGCAGCATTAAACCAGTGAGTCCTTTCTTCTGTGTGAACAAGTGGGTGTGGGAGGCATTGGAAGACACTGAGGATATGACCCCACTGGAGATATGGGAGAGAGCTGAAAAGCCTATAAGTAGGAGCTACGGTGAGGGGAGTATGTCTGTGTCTTTGTGTGTGTGCGCAGACTCAGGGTGAAATTTTAGGGAACATAGCCAAAGGTCTGGAAGCAGGCGGAAGGGTCGGGGAAAGGGAAGAGCTGGCCACAGGTTACACTGGGATTAGAGACGTGAGGTTTCCAGAGTGATGAAAATGGGGTATTGGGCCCAAATCTATGACAAAGTGAGCCTGAATTATGCTGCTCCTTGTGAATTGATGGTTCTGTGAAAACCGGCCTACTTGTGCTGTGCCTTCACCTTTTGACATTTCACATGTTCACTAAGTACAAGAAGCAGCTCCTATGTGCCTGCATCACATGGTGAGAGTTGTTTGGTCATCATCTTAGGACAACTGGTCTGTTATTGCTTTGCTAATTTGGCACATCTGTCCTTGTGTTTGCAAGAAGTGATCTTGGTACTCAAGCCCTGTTCTCATACTTTGTGTCTCCTTTCTATTTTTTGGGATGCTGCCTGTATGTGTGTTGCCTTCCTGTCTGATGTCACAGACTCATTTTTTTGCTGTCACCACAGTTTAGTTATATCAACATTTTTGGAATTGCTGGCCTCAAGTGTACAGTTGTCGTAGGTCAAGAACGTCTTTGGGGCATGTGACAGAAAAAAGCTGAGTGTCCCCAAGCCACGTGTCTGAGAACTTCTCTGGTAAATTAAAGTTGAACATAATTCTGTGACATTTGTGAAGGCAAACTCTACTTACCTTTCCATCATGACTGTAAAGAAGAGAAATGATATGATTGAGTTCTGTTGACTGTGTAAATCTTGTGACCATCTGAACACATTTTCAGCTTTTTTTCTAAGGAAAAGAGAAGAAAATATATTGTTTTCCTTCTGCCTATAGGTTCTTGAAATTTGGTAAAGAAGAAAGGACAAAAAGCACGTGAGCAAGGAAATATCATGTCCCTGCTTATTGTTTATTCCACATTGGAATAAAAAGAAAAGGAGGTTACAAAAATAGTAATCTGAACCATGTCATCTTGTTTAAAGGAGATAGTGTGAATCATAGGGACCCATAATCTTGTAAACAGGTGCAGTGATTTCTGTTATGGAGAGAACTAGTGAGGAATGGTGATTGGCTTGGTTAGAACAACATTGCCTTGCAATCCTCTGTGCTGTGTACTCTAAAGGTGTAAAATCATGGTCTGGAATTGCAGGAGATTTTAGTGTCCTAGGTGATCTTCAGTAAATCATTTCACTTCTNNNNAACATAATATATATATATATATAGTTCATTATTAAGGATACAAATCATTGTCAAAGCTGCAGAAGGCCTTTGCTTCTCCTGCACAGGTCCTCTGTGCCAGCTTTCTGCTCATCATCATTAGAAATGAGACAAATCTTCCCATCTGCCTTTATATAAAGGTCCGCTATCATGTTACAGTTTTACAAACAGACTTCTATGCTTGTTCTTACCTGTGTGTTATGTTTATTTTCTTTTTTTAATTAGTGTCTTGATTTCTCCATTTCATAGTTGTGTTATCATGACTATGTAGATCTACAGATATGCAGTCTATAAGGCTCCTTAAGTTTGCTTTTAAATGTGCTCAGAAGATGTAAGAATGCGGAGGAAAAAAAAAAACGTGTTGTACAGTGTTGGTAAAGCAGTCTCATTTAAAAGCTTTTTATGCCTTTCCAATCCAAAGTTCTAGCTATATGTTTTCTGCTTGTGTTTCGTTTGTGAGTAGGATTCAGAGTTGTATTTGAGAAATTAAGCATTTCAAGTGGTATCTTCCTTCCTTCTATTTAGTAGGCGACCCTTTTATTTATAAGCCAACCTACACTTAGCTTTAAAGTTCACTTCCTGCAGCATAAAGGTCTGTGATCATTCAAACTATCAGACTGTTTTATTGAAGCTTCCAAACTAGACCAGCTGCTCTTCTGATAATCATGACGTTTCTAATAAGTCTGACAGTAACTGAATTAGCTGTGTTCTTCCCAGTAACAAAGCTGGATTTAAGTGTGAAGTTTGGAATCCCATTATGGGACCTTTCCCACAATTGTTTCCAGATGAAAAGAATTAGTAATAATGAAAACAATGTTCTTGAAGTATTAGGGCATACAGTGACTGTACAAAGTCTGTAGATGGATTTTCTTATGGTGTGGCTTGGTCCATTCTGTTCGGAGATGAAAAAAGTCCTGGAAAAAGCAAACAATAACAACCCCTCCTTTTTTTTTCCCCCTCCTTTTTCTTTTTTTGTTTTCGGGAGGGAGAGGCGCAGAGATGGGTTGTAAGAGTTGTGGAAATGACTTAGTGTTCCTAAGGGGTGTGTGTGGAAGGGTTTGCAACCATAAGATCTTATTTTTATCTTCTTGGTACAAATAGAGATTGACTTTCTTAAAGAGAGAAGCACAGTCCATTTTAATTTCTGCTTGTGTTGGCTGATTGGCATTTCCTGGGGAAAAAGAAGAATTTCAGGCCTGTAGGGAACATTTATAAAGGCTGAGTTTTCCAAGATGCATCACAAAATCTCTGATTAGTGGGATTTGAGATCCTGGGTCTGGGTTTTTAAAGGTATTTTTGTGTTGTTCCACTAAGCATTGCAGTACATAGAAAATCTGAATAGTAGCAGAGTAGTAGTTGTCCCAGGATGTTGCGATCTTCCCAGAAATTCCATCCTCATCCAAATTTACTGTTGAGAATATTGGAATCAGTATGTTCCTACAGAATATTTAAGTATCAGGAAATTCAACATTTTCTGAAGAAAAGCTCTTTAAACCGAAACGTTTGTGAGATACTACAAACACCACAACATTTTCTGAGACTATGCTGTCACTACTGAGATGAAAGCATTTGCCAAGATACATGATTCATTTGCAGACAATTGCAATTAGAGAAACCATTGATCTCTGTGGTAATTTGTCATTCTTCAAGATTTTTCCATTGCTCTTAAAATTCTTCAGGGACATGTGAATCTCTGTCTCTTCCTCTTTGGATATGATAATTCCTAAGTCCCTTTTCTGATCTGGGACTAAGTTACTGACAGCAATGCTTTGTCTCTCAATGTTATACACGTAATGAATTTAATACATTATACATATATTGAATCAGATATTACATTTTCAGACAATATTTAGTCTGATATTTATACTCATTTTTTATTACTTTGTAACCTGCTAAAAAGCAACTGAAAAATATTCCCAGTGCTTAATTTGGAAAATACAGAGACTATTGCAAAGCAGTAGACCTTTAACTGCAATGCTGAAATGTCAGACAGTGATTGGAGATCCTCAGCCCCAAACTTTCATCTAGCACAACTTTGCCTTGTTCAGACTGATGAAATAACAGCTTGAGATGATAGTTTCATTACAATCCCTTTTTGCTTCTTTTCCTGTTTATTTAAAAGGTGGTCAAAACCTCACACAGCATGTTGTTTCATATGCAGAAATTCTTTGAATTTGCATTTCCAGCATTGTTCCATTGCATAGGTGTTTTTTTAATGTATATACACTGTGCCATAGATCTGGGGTTTGGACTGTGCTAATATAGGTCAATTGAAGCATAAGTTATTGCTTACATTCATATTGATTATCTGCACTGTAAACATCCAAGCTTGACCCCAGTGGTAGCTGTGGAAGCTCTGTTGGATTTGCAGTGTGGGTATGACTCCACTGCCCCACTAGCTCTAGCTTCCCAGATCAACTGACCCAACAATTCCATGTCCCGGGTAGAATTTGTGGCTATTTGCATTCAATCAAAGAAATTCCAGATATGTTGCAAAATCATTACGGAAATGGGTAGTTATGCAAAGGTATTTGAAAAGTGCACTTTGCACACTGATGAACAACTTCAATGTTTTCAAATACCCAAAGCTACATGTTTGCAGAAAATTTGAACAGTTTCTCTAGAGAGCGTTTTTGGTGCTTTGATAATTTATGAACGTCAGAAGAGCATGGGTGAAGCTGTGAATGAGGCAGTGCATCCACATAAATGTGCATGGTGAGGAAGCAGATGGAATTTATGTAAAAGCAGCTTTAAGAACCCAAGAGGAAGGTAGGTGAAAGGAGCTACCTTTAAGTCATCCCTGTGTATCTGCAGAAAGTTGCAAGTAGTGCTTGCTCCATTGGTCTGATACCACTTATCTGGAAGGGTCTGAATAACAAATAACTTCAGCAATTAAAACACTAGCCATGCTAGGTCTGAACCTTAGGTCTGATTCAAACACTGCATAGAGTGTGACTATACTCTCTGAAGCTGACCCCCTAACTGATCTCCTCCAAGCTTTTCTGCTTCTGAACCATTCCAGGAACTTCGACTTGCTCAGCCAGCTTTGAACACAGGAAACTCACAAACAGCTGTCACACTTTCTTCTTCCTCTCTCCTGGCCCTTCTGCTCTCTACTTTGTTACTCTGAAGCCTGTGAAAAGACAGTGGTCTACAGACTGACGTCTCCAAGGGTTTCATGTCACAAGGCACAAAGAAATTGCTTTGTGACAGGAGCCTTCTCCATGTCATGCTGAGGAAGTGAGCATGTGCAGGTGGCTGAAGAGCAGGCTGTATGCTGTGTTACGGAAAGGAAAGAGCTTATGTGGTTTAGACTAGTTAAGAGCCATGAGTTTGCCTGGAATGTAAATGGACGCTAATATTTTCACGCCACTGGAGTCTAAGCTGTTTATTTTTCCTGCTGTTTCCTAGCCTTGCTCCTTAGTTCATTTATTCAATACTCTGCAATGCACTTCCTTTCCTCTTCTCTCTCCTCTTTTCTTTAAACATACTGCTTCATTTTTTGGGTCTGCCGTCTTTGCAAATACCGAGCTATTATAATGATCCTGTTTATGCAGCTTCTGCTTTGAAAACAAAGCAGAGCAGCCCTTCTGTGTCTACTAAGCTCAGAAATGTGCTCACAGTGTCACTCCCATGCTTTGAATATAGCAAGCATAAAATGGCTTCCTTACGAAAGTTTTCTCCTACTCCTGTGGCATGAAATATTTGTGAAGTACCATGGGGTATTTGTTGTTTCTCCATTTAACTCTGTTCTCAATTCACCTGATCACAGAAACTCTACAGCTCTTGCTGCTGTTTCAGCATGAAGTCAGGCTTGTTTAGAGAAAAATAAGGTCAGAAAAATTTCAATGAAATCTTTTATTCCTGTGAGAATTTGTCTATTTTTCAACACGCATATAGACCTGACTGATGTGTTGTCACTGCAGTCCAGGTCCTGCCCTTAGGTAAGTTTTCTTTGGAAACATGATGAATTTCATCCTTTCTTCCCACCTCATAAATATCCCTTCAGTGTACCCTCTTGAAGGTGCCAATGCTTCATTTCAGGTTCTCAGTAGCATGCGTACACCAGAGAGTACGATTTAACCCACCGAACTTTGAAGATTATCTAGGCTATGGACAATGGGGGGAAAAAAAAGGTAATGGAGAAAAATTGGCAGTACTACCGACTTCACAGGGGAAAGATAAATCACAATGTAGAAGAATCTATTTCTATCCATTAAGTAGGAAGGAAATGCTTAAACGCAGCTATCTGCAGTGCTGATGCCTGAGTTGGATGAGGTGACTCTCACCTCCTCACGGAACAGGTAAGCATTGCACCTCGGTCCTCTCACCAGCTCTGATCCAACTTCACTAAATAGCTCCCAGATTTGTAAGTATGTAATGCCTGGCTACAATTTCTAAATTTCCCCAGTGTTATCACCTTTTGTTCCTTTTTTTTTTTTTGAGTTTTCAAGTGTTTTCAGTTAGAAGGTGCAGCATTTTCATGCAGATATTCCGCACACATCAGGAAAGGAAGCAATGCGTGAAGTAGGTTAGATATTCTATTATTTGGGAAGAACTGGTATGTTTTAATTCTCTCAGTTGGCAAATGCTTAATTTACTTGCATTGGTGTATTTTCTGAGTCTTCTGTGTTTGAGATGTTAAAGTAACACAGAGTGGGCGGGCAGTGAAACCACTGCAGAAGTGAACATTGAACCATGATTATGCTTCAGATCACAGGTTTTTCATGTGAATTTCTTATTTAATGGTCAGATTGGTATAGTTCAATACAAAAAAGTTATCGGGAGTTTTGTCAGAAAGCTCTAGCCCGACCATAAGAGTTCGTTCATAGTCTTAGAGATCTGCAGAGTATTTCAGTATCCCTGAAGAGTCTATTATAAGCGTAGGAACTGCAGGCCTGTGGAGATTTATTTAGACCACGGATACATATGTAGGGAAGGGCCTGGAGCTGTGCAAAAAAACAGGACTAAAATTCTTCCCTTTCAATTTGTTGTTTAACAATTGCAACCACTACCTTTTGGGACTGCAGCACTGCACAGTGACGCACCATTACCGTTGCAGCTCTTTCACGTAGGAGGTGATTCATATGGTAAAATTATATTACTTTGAAATTAGTTTGGTACTTAGCATTTAATATTCTTCTCTTTTACTCTGCAATTAGCTTTTACTAATGCAACTTAATCTATTTGTAACATTTCTTGAAAATCATGGTAGACATGATCTGAAATGAAGCTAAATCTCTTGAACTCTTCCTTACGTTAATTTGAAATGCCAACAGGGCACCAACTGCTGTGAAAATTAATGAATGAGCTACGCCAGACTGTCTTTCATTTCATTTGAATGACTTCACACTTAGAGAGCATATGTGACAAACTATTTTTTAACAACTCTGATGATGCTGAACCAAGAAGGATTTTGCTGCTTGTGGGGCTGCAGGGGGCAAATCATGGGTCCTGATATCTCTGCAAGGATGTTAGAGCTCACAGGGGAGGCAGCTCCCCTCAGAATGGTGGTTTTTCTTTTGCAGAAACACTGAGCAGATTTATTTATTTGTTAAAGTGTGTGAAACTTTATTATAGTAAAATTGTATACCACAGCTATAGGATTTTTCTATACTAGCGCTTAACACCTCATTTTGAAAATCTCCAACAGAACACTGTCAAATTTCCTAAAAGTGAGGGCAGTTTGTCTGTTTACTTCTTGAGCAGTAAGCTGAAAAATGCTGTCTAATGCTTCTGCGTATCCAAGCTGAATGAACTTACGCCATGCACAATTTTGTTCAAAACTGCAGATCACACTTTTCTCTTGTCCTGAAGAGCTGGGGAGATGGTTGGTCTTAATGATTAAAGCAGATCTCCTGTGTAACAAAAAACATTTCAGGAGAGAGTAAGATAAAACTTCTTGACTTCTTAGAAATGCTCACCAGCCAAAAGCAAACAAACATGCAAATAGTTTTCTTAGGCAATGCCAATCACTTCATGTGTATTAAAACCTAATTGCAGAATCTAGACTATTTGTGCACTGTGATGAAAAGTATTGTACTGCGTGCTTGGGTAATGACTCTGTGATCATGCTGTGATAAAATTCATCTGAGAATTCAGGAATTTGATTTCTCTTTTCTCTCAGACATCATGGTATTTGCTTGATTGTGTTCCTGTTCACAAGGTTGTAATGCCTTTCTATTTGAGCTATTTAAGCTGGATGCTTATATCCCACTAAAGTCCTGGCAACAACAAGCACACAACTTGCTGCTTGCTGGGGATGGTTTGAGTCAGGTGAGAAGCTCAGTTCTTCAGTTTTAACTGAAAGGAGTAAATGTAATTTTTTGTTCCACTGTTAAGAGTCTCTAATAACAGATGAAATTGAAATCAAATTTTGTGATCAGAAAAACCATGACACAACGTTCATTCCTAGAAAAATGATCAAATAAGCAATTTTACTTACACCCAGATTAAATAACTGACACCAAAACTAACAAATTATTATTGTTTTTTATACTCTGCATTGCATTCATATAATGAAAAGACTAATTAGGTTTGTACTTGGAAAAATGTCACTGCTGTGCTCTAAAAATTGCATGTGGAATTGAAACATTGACTAAACTGTGAAATAAAATAAAAGTATGGGGCAGATGTATTCTGGCTATTGTAATGCAAAAGATTCACAATTTTTTTCTCTGAGGCTTGATATTTAATGGGCATAACGGCAATGTTGTGTGAATAAATACGAGCTGTGAACTCTGTTTAATGGAAACAAAATGTTTGGATGCATCTTTTTATAAAGGGAACATGAAGTGGCTCGTAAACAGAGAGCCTGCAACAGTGCGGGAATCGGTGATGGACTCAGCTGGACACAGAGCTCAGCTGCCTTGGTCAAGCCAGGGCAGATATTTTCATTTTGCGTCATGCAGGGCAGTCATCTCTCTGAGTGTGCCTGTGTTTCATTCAAGGACAGACAAGGTCGTCTTTTGTGTCATTTTTCATCACTTTTCCAGATAAGTGGCACCCTTACTCTCTGCTTGTTGTCAGACACCAAAGCAGTTTCAGACATAATTTATGGGCATGATTTATACATCAAAACACCTGTCAAATTGCATGCTTAACACGTAAATTTTAGAAGTCTGGAAAGGGATATATAAGTGGCACAAATTACTGCATGATTTTGGGATTGTTTGTTCCCAGAGGTTTTAAACTGGCATCTGACTTGTGCCTCATTGAAGCAACAACTGTGTAGGTTATTGCATAGTGCAACCTTGGTACGCCATAGTGCAGCTATAGGGAAAGACACATTTGCCTTTACACATCAAAATTGCATGAAGAATCCCTTTGATTGCTTAAAACTCTTACTCTGTAGGGTATGTGGATTGCAATTCCCACATTATGTATAATTAATATTACTGGATAAATTAATGGATAATTAAATATCTTACAAAGTCTTTATGAATATCTTATAAAATCTCATTCACAATGGAAATTGTGAGGCCAGAACTGAGAGGATTTAGAAATGGGTTAGACAGTTTCACAGTTTGGGGGTTTCTGCTAAACATCACAGCCTATTTTTATATCATCTGGCTCAGGAAAGTGCTCAGTCTGTGATCACCAGACCCCCACATGTGAAGGCTGTGCTCAGGTTCACTGTGTTTTGTGTTCTGTTTCTCAGGCTTTTTCTTAAATGTCTGTAACTTGGCATTAATCCTATGGGATGCTGCAGAAATCCTAGTGCTCTGCCCTGACAACAAAAGCCCTCCCTGAAGAGGAAGTGAAAAGGGGGAGGATATGACTTGGAAACAAATAGCATGAATGAAAAATAAGTTCTTTTTTCCCTCCTGTTGTTGTTTAAAAACAAACAAAAAACAAGAAAGGTAATGCATTTAAAGCAGAAGCTCATAGCTGCTGGCAGGTTCATGGGCTGGAAGGACACTTGGTCCTGCAGGGCAAGGGAAGGGCTGTCATCCCATTCAGATGACAGAGGTTCTGGACTTGGGAGTGTCTCTGTACCTGAATTTTAAAAAATGGCTAGCCGGTCAAATAACTAAGTTGTATTTTATTGCTGTGATTTTCTGAATGAATTGTTTTGGGTGGGTACAAAATTATTTTTTTTATAGATATATTTTTCCCACCAAAATGAAATTAACTTAATTTCTGTTTTAGAACTTATATTCCAAACAAAAATGTANACAGAGGTTCTGGACTTGGGAGTGTCTCTGTACTTGAATTTTAAAAAATGGCTAGCCGGTCAAATAACTAAGATGTATTTTATTGCTGTGATTTTCTGAATGAGTTGTTTTGGGTGGGTACAAAATTATTTTTTATAGATATATTTTTCCCACCAAAATGAAATTAACTTAATTTCTGTTTTAGAACTTATATTCCAAACAAAAATGTATTTTTGGATACTCAAACTCAAGTATTTTATCTGAAAGTGTCAGAATGCAGTATTGAAATATTTCTTACCTTGTTTCTGAAGATTTTTTTCAGCTGCATGCTTTAAACAGTTTGCCTGTGAATTCCTGAATAGTTTGCTTGATCCAAATATGAATTTACAAACAATAAATCAGCAACTATCTGACAAAAATATTTACTGTTCTATAGCATTTAAGAAGAATATAAACCAATAAATACACCTAGTACACAAACAGTATTTCAATATGGACATTATGAAATCTATTTTACAGTNTAGCATTTAAGAAGAATATAAACCAATAAATACACCTAGTACACAAACAGTATTTCAATATGGACATTTTGAAATCTATTTTGCAGTACCCTGTTTAAAAACCACCACCACCAACAAACATGACAACATGAAAGCTGTTAAGACCAGACTTGTCATCACTTCAGCTGGTCAAGAAATGAGAGCTGTTGAGATGGTGCTGGGCAAGCAAGATATTGTGATTGGTGTCTTAACACTGCCATAGGTAGGGATCTGTCAACACTTCCTTTATTAACTGAGTGTTCAGGCAGTCCCAATGACCAGGTTGAAATTTCGTCCTCAGCCATGCTTGCTGTTTAAGTTCCCTCAGCTTACAAAAACAGTTTAAGCTACTGTGTTTCCCAATTTAGAGCGCAGGAGACAAAAGAACAAGGAGAGGAAATAATAGGTTGCTGGCTCCTACACACACTGCTTTGTGCTCCTACTCTGAATTTATCAACCTGCTAGCTTATATAATACTATTTTCCATCTATTATGTTTAACACATGATATTTTGCATAAGAAAGGGGACCATCATGCTGCTTTTTATTCTGAGTTTATCAGGGTGCTCAGAAATGCTGTTAACTATTTCTTATATTGATTGATTGTTAGGTCACATTCTCTGCTTGTGTCTGCGCAAGACTCGTGAACCTAAATATGAACAAAATAAATATTTCTTGTAAGAGAGGGACTATCTCTTCATTTTAAATTATGAATCCATGAGACTGAAGCGAGGAATTATTTTGGTCTTGCATAATATGAATAATACATGTGGCACCATTATACATATCCTGCACGTTGTGAAACCAGAATGTACAGTTATTTTAATAAACACTCATAACATTCACCATAACTGTTCTGAATGTTTTATTGCCAGAAGAAATTGTGATCCCAAGGACATTCAGAGATGTTGGTCTCATTAATTGATCTAATTATTAAAACTTAAACTTATAGCTGTATTTTCTCCCCTCTCCATTTGACATGGGTAATTAGTCAAAATCTCTGAGTCTTGTAGGTTGCTTCTGTTAAGAAGAGATGTCTGCAAGGGCGTTGGTTATTTTGTATACACAATTCTATTTAATTAAAAACAGGCAAAACCTTCTGTTTTTTTTCTGAACACAAGAATTGAACACCAGGAGATGCATTAACCCCTTGTAGTTTTCTACTTCTTTCAAATCATATTTAACCTCAAATCGTTCCGTCACATCATCAGTGTTTCTGAGGCTGTGGGAGCAGCTTCCAGGCTGCTTTCTTCCTTTCCTTTCTTTCCATTCCTGCAGTTCCTCTTATTCACACCCAAAAATGTCTGCTTTCAACCTAGTTTTGGGCTATGTTAATAGTCAGAAAAAGGCTGTGAAGCCTTATAGTTTGATATAGACCCCAGTCTCACCTTGTTCTGAGTGGTGCTCTTCTGATTTTAGCCTGAGAGCACCTCTGAGGGCTGAAAAATGCTGATGGAAGCTGGCAGAGGAGCTCTGGTCCAACGTGGTACCATATAGAAATGCCATGGGCAGCTTTGAGAAATAGTGGATGTTGGATTGCTGATTTGCCTAAGGGGGACTAGGGTCAATGAATAGTTAATGTTCTATTTTGAGGTTCTGTGTGGATATAAATGCCTTGGAAGGCTCTGTCTCACCCCTCGCCCATGGATAAATTTGAGAGTGAAGAAAATTCAGAGGAGTTTTAATTTCCCACTTAATGAAGATGAGAGACCAAGGGGGACTCTGCTGTCAACAGTCTCTTTGATAACAATAGTGACTATGAAAACAAGATGATCTATCCTTTAAATTGCTTAGATAATTGAATAAAAAAGAAAATACTACTCTAGAAGTGGTTGCAGGCTTTCTCTTTAAAACTAGAAAGTTTTATATTTCACTAAACCGGTCAAATGATCTGTAATCATTTATTCTAGAAAGGTCCGCCTCTGTCAGTCTTTTTGTTTCTTCTTTTTAAAGCTGTGTGCAAGTTCAGCAAGATTGTCTAAAACGTTTGCAAGTGAACCTATTTGCTGCATTCACAGGGAGATGAAACAGTCTATCAACAGAAGTGGGCTTCTCAAAGTGGCAACGAGTATTTTCCTTGGTGGGAAACATGAAAATAACTAACTACCCCATTATTGTAACAAAACGTTTAATAATTTTATTTAAATCATTAGTTCTTGGACATTTATTCTTAACTGTCTAGTTGTTACTTTATCAGGAAAGGAGTAGACATTAAAGGGGCCACTTGGGTTGATTCAAAGGTTATTTTAGAAGAGAAATCTTTTTGCTTTGATGGTTATTTAAATTGGAAAAGGAGACTTTTACATTCATCAGTGTAGAAAATTTATACGTTTCCTTCCTTTCATTGCTTCAGAAATTATTCTTATTATGCAACCATAGCTTTTAAGGTCAAACTTGGACTTTTGATCATTTACTCTGACCTTGTATAATAGAGACCATAGAATTTTATCTTATGTTGAACCTGTTAACTTCAGTTCCACCATAGCATATCATCTAGATAGGTCTCTAGTCTTGATCTGAATCCAGGAAGACATGGTAAATTCATAGGTTTTTTGTTTGTTTGTTTTGTTTTATGGTAGCAGGCTCCCATAATTAATTATCCATATAAATATAAATGTCTTCTTAATTTTATGTTAATCCTCAGATTTTTGTCCACAATTTCACTGCAAAACTGGAGAGGTCTTTGCATTCTTCTCCTTCTGTCCATTTCTGATTGATTCATTTTTTACCAGAACTCTTCTGAGAGAGTGTTCATGTGGGCAATTGCTGAGGTTGCAGTATGCCGCCATGACACTGAGGGATAGCTGAAGGTTTAGCGTTAATTTGTTTTATGGTTACATGTAATTGTTTACCAAGTTGCCTGTATCCCTTGAAGGGCAAAATCATTTACTTCAGCATAGATACAAATCCTGACCAAGTTTTTGGCCAGAAAGTTCATCTTAATGTGACTTTGTAAACAGTGCTCTTAGGTAAAATAGAAATAGCAAGGAAGTATCTCATGAAAAAACCAACAACCAGTGATTTATTAATTTCATTAGGCACAGTGTTCTGTGCTCTACCCAGTGGTCTACTATAGCTGTCCAAGGTATAGGACTTTTCCTTTTTATGTGTTGGTTCATTTAATTCTTAATTGTAGTGTCAAGCGTGGCGGTTATTGATTTTTGCTTCTATCAGTGGTTACAGCAGCCTTTACCGTCTTCCTCAAAGTATGTTTTCCAAAAGAATTATATATACATATACATATTTTTTGCTAAGTACCCTAAATAATAATTCTTTTTTTTTTTTTCTTCCCCTGAATGAAATTTTATCGTGTTTTTGGGTCTTGTCAGACTATCTGTCTTCAGACTAAAGGGATTTAGGGTGTTTAGGCTGTCATATTTGCTGTTTAGATTTTAGCTGGGATTTCAGTAAGGGAAAACATTAAAATTCATTTATATTTATATTCAGATCTGTTTGTTCAGTCTGTAAGAGCAAGTGTTTGGTACAGGACTTGTTAAAACTTTCACTTCTTGTGATGTCCTTTTTTTTTTTTTAAGTGAAATAGTCTTTGGCAAAGGAGAAGTGCTTTTCTAATATCTAAAGTTTTTCTGCTTTCTAAAAAGCACTAAAGCCAAGAAACTGAAACTTGTACAAGCGTGCCAAGAAACAGAAACATGTATAATTATGCCTTTGGTCACAGCCTATTGTGGCTGCTGCTGAGCATTAAAGTAGACTTATACACCATCTCCCTCATGATTTAATTTTCACGTTACTACATAGAATTCAAACCCAATAAGGTTCTAATTAGAGAGGAAACTAAATTTAATCCTCTCTGTAAACTTTTTTTTTCCTTCTCTAATTGAGAAATAAATTTGGCTCCTTTTCTCTTCAACTTTATTTCTGACTCTTTCCTCTTCTTTATTTTTGCTGTTTGTGAGTTTTTTTTTAACTATATATTTTTTTCTATTTTACTAGCAATTCAGAGCCATCAACGATGGGCATGTGGTAGCGGCTAGCCATATGTCCAGCTGGTGGTGTCAAAAGTCAGGTCATCAATCGGTTCACATGCCTATTGCCAATGAAACTGTGCCTGTTTACTGGTGTCACTATTGATAAATGTGATACTTACAGGAAAGAAAAAAGTACACGATTTTTCTTGATTCTGGCCTACGTTTAGACTGTTTTCTTCTACACTGCATACTATAATTCACTCTCTTTACACCCAAGTTCCAGGAAATGGTTGTTCAAAGGCGATGATGAGAGAAAAGGTGGTCTAGTAGCTACTTTTAATGCAGAATCAGAGACCCCTTGCCTTCTCATCTCTTCATTCTCTCCTGGTTTAGGCAAAAAAATATGAAACTTTCATCAAAAAGCACGAGAGATCACTGGTTTGCATTTTTCTTTTTTTCCAGTATGGAACAGCTTTTCTTGCAGACTTCAAATGTTTCTACATTTTCAGTTCCTTTACTTCCCAGTAAGCTTCCTAATGGCACGCCAATTAAGAAAACAAAAGGAACAGGTGATGGTATGAGTATCTGCATCTGCATTTACTGCAGTCCATTGCAGTGCTAGCTCATGATGAAGTTTAAGGTTGGCTTTTGTGTAAGAACTATTTCAGGAGGGTGTTTTTAAAGATTCATAGTATTTTATGAATGTGCAGAAGTCTTTTGCCACTTGTTCAGGTTATGCTGCTGCATAAATTTGAACAGAGGCTGAAGTGAAAAAGAGCTGCAAAAAGCTGAAAAAAGCATTAAGTAGGACTTAAAGGATATGAGGTCCTTGGACTTGTCTTCTGTGTAGTGCTACCTACCTTAGTGCATAAGACAGCTGAGCTTTTTTAGTTAATAAGCCAGTAGGGCAGCATCTTAAAAGGCATTGAAGACATGTTGGCTAATCAGGAAAACCTACTAGCAGAATTTTTTATAGGAGTCAAGGTATAATGTGTTCACTAATTAAAAAGGTCTCTGTTTTATATTTCTTGGGCTTGGCCTTAGAGGTAGCTGAGTTACAGTACAGCCAGCAATTTCCAAATTCTGTCGGCACCTACTCAGGAGCAGGAGACACCATTTTTCTTGCTTATTCACTCAATTGAATGTCAACCTCAGGCCATTCTTCTGGTCCTCACTTTGAAAGAATGCTAATTACTTTCTAATTGCAGCAAGCTGACATCAAATCAATCTCTACTCAGAGAAAATTTTCATGCCTGTCAGACAATAAAAGACCTGTATGTTGATGGGGTCCTTTGATTCTGTTTAACAGTTACATATCTCATATGTCCTTTAAAATATGATTTCTGTTAGAGGGGGAAAAAATCTATATATATAAATATATTTTGTAAACCTATCTAATTATATTTAGATAGTAGTCTCTGAAAGAAGTGTAATTCATTTTCTCATGAAACGAACAACTCTGGAAAATGTCTCCCTTCTTAATTTGATGCTTACCTAACAACCAAAACCAGGCTTAGAAAAGAAATATCTGAACCTAAAAAATTAATTCGTTCAGATTTTTCAATCTTTTTATGGAGGGGTTCTTAAAGGAGAATATAGGCAAAAAAAATCAAAATGATACCCAAACTAAGTTCAGGGTTTTGTTATGCACACCTTGTATAAACATGGAATGAAAAGCGTCTTTAAAAAAATGTCCAAAGCACTGACAACTTGGACAAGATGAACACTGTATGCGGGAGGAAGGAAATGTAAACCAGGCAGCTTTCACCTACACTTTCTAAAACATAAAATTCTATGAGATAAGGTGATTTCTTGATACAAATTATAGATCTGGACTTAAAATATGTCTTTGCTATTCATTCAGGCCTACTGTGTAGAAATTTGCAAACCTGGATTTAGAATTCAAATATACAAACTCTACTGCAGGTCTTTGGATCCACAGATTTCTATTTTTTTCCCTCTTCATGCTCCTGAATTAGTTCTTGAGCAGCCAGAATTCCATAGAGGGTTCCTGCCTCAACAGCAGTGCTGTTGAATGTAAACCTTTCTCTGCCCTTTATTTTTCCCAGTTTTTTTTCAGTTGTTACCAGTCCTTACTCATCTTCCCTCCCAAAGCCTCTTTACTTATATTTTGCTGATTTTCTTTCTCTTTCCCTTAGCATAATGTGGAAAATTTTGGAAAACTCATTGAAAACATCACAATTGCTTATGTGCTTTAGTCTGTTTTCCTTCTATGTTTCCAGAAAGAATTTTTAAGGTGCAAAACTGTGTCTGAAAAGCCTGCCCTTGTATCTCTGAGTAATTGGAATATTTAAAATCATGTACAATGCAGAGTAATGCAGTGTGGTCTAGTGCGCAATTAACATCTGCTGGGTGCTTTATTCCTCTGGTATGTCTCCAACTCATGCTAAGGATATGAGTGTGGCATAAGTCAAACAACTTGTCCAAGTTCCTTGAACGCGTAACAGTAGCTTATGGAGCACTCGAACAATTATATATGTTTCTGCAATGGGCATTAATAGTGACTAGTAAAATAAGCATTTTGTGGCTACTATGGAATATCTCTGTAAATGCTTCCTAGTAGGTTTGTGTATTGAAATTACTGGACGCTGGCATGTTTACTTCTGTCAAAGTGCTTAGTTCATTAGCAGAAAAGAAAAATCAATACATTGAGGGCAAATGAAGAAGGAGAACTGCATAATAATAACTTAGATCCAACTGCTAATTTTAAAATGTCGGAGAATTTGCTGCCTTTAGTTTTCATTATGTTAATAAAACTCTCATCCATTTTGCTCGTTTTTATGCTCATTCACCTCCACATAAAGCTCTTAATTTTTATGTTCCGCCTATGCTTGAAAAAAAATGCATATTTTATTAGGCAATATGTGTAACAACTATCAGGCATTCTGTAGAGAACTTGGAGTTGTCTCAGTCACTGCGGTAGTCTTATTGTCAGTAATATTTTTGACAGTGGTCATGGAATGAGCTCCTGCAGCAGTTTCTTCTTCTGTTTACTTGAAAGAGTTTGAAACTGACTGTTTACAAACAGTAGAGAGAAACAACAATTGTGCTGCTGAGCTTCAATTCAATTGCTATAGTTGCTGCATTGCTTCAGTCCTTAAAAATATTTACTGCACTAGTCTCTGCAACATCATGAAGATTAGATGGAGTGTTATGGAGGATTCCTGTAAAATATGGTTAGATATTTTATGTTTTTGTTTTTATTTTTTATTTTTTATTTATGTTTAAGAATAAGGAGACATTCCTAATTGTGATAAGGTAAAGGAATATTAACAAAGCTGTGTAGTGTCACAATATAGCAACAAAAATGTCTGTATCTTGTAAAATACTGTCCCAATTGTTAAAGGATCAGATTTTCAAAAACTCTTAATTGCTTCAATTGTGATTCACTTTGGGTAGAACTCCAGTTTTTTTATATACTCAGAATTACAAAGCAGCTACTTCAGCTGTGTAAATCCACCACCAGCAACCTTGAAACAGCGACATAACTGCTCCTGACCACCGGAGGCATCTGATTGCTGGGTGTGTGATGCTCTGGCACCACAGCAATTGAAAGGCACACAAAAACTCACACTACTCCAGCAATGTAGCCCTACTTACCAAGAAGTGAGGTCTACAGAAAACTTGTTCTTTGGGTTTCTCTGTCTAATATGACCAGAAGCACCACACTGGGGTTTTCTGAGCGTGTGCAGGGGAAGGATGAGAGACTCCATTCACCGCCGGCAGGTCCAGCAGTCAGGGGGCTCCCTGGGGCAAGGCATGGCCTGGGTCAATTCCCAGCTGTGGGCCCTGGGCACACAGGAGAGCTGGACATGATGTGCTGCTTTCACCTGCCCTCTAAAAGGGCAACACAATAACAGTAATTATGGACATCTTCAGGATGACCGTAAAGGCCTAATCCAAAATTTATGGCTCTTAGTGACTTTGCTTAGCTTTGAACTCAACCCTCGAAGAGTGGTAGAACTGCATTTGGGCAGAAATAGAGACTTAGAGCTTCACACTGATAGCTTTAAAGGATTTTAAATAGATAATTTTCCTGGCCTAATCCTTTGATCATGACTCCCTATTTGCAGATCTTCACTCTGTTTTCATCAAATGAGTTACACATTTTTTTTCTTTGAGTCTTTCCTAGGCTACCTTCAGACTACAAATGATTTCTGACTGGGTGCTGTTTTTTATCTTCAGGGAATTTACCAATAGTGTTGCCAGCTGTCCAGCTGTCATAGTTGTTTTATTCTGAAGAATATACTGGTTATGTTTTTTTTCTTTTTAATTGTTGATAGTAATATTTTATTTAAACTATTAATTGTACTCCCAATATTGTCAGTTGGTTTCCTTTCCTTGTTGCATGTCTGCATGCAGTATTGATGGACTTTCAGAATTTCATTAGCATCTGGTGAGTTGCTCAGTGTCATATTGAAAAGCTAATTAAATGTTATGTTATTATGAATAATTGTTGTATTTTATTTTTTTCTTAGCAAGAGAGTAGGGTGCTACAAGAAAGAAATAAGTGAATTATCAAGAGCATCACTCCATGTTTTATTCAGCTGTTGTACATTTTCTTCTAATAATAATAATCACCACAGTGGCCAGACATGGAAAAACCTAATTTTCAAATACAGTGAGCTTATAATAACTCCAGAAGAATTTAGTTGTATCTGCAGATGCTCAACATTCTGAGCCTCAGATCTATAAGGACTATTATTTCCTAATGTTAAAATAAGCTAGTGTATCAGCTGTTGTTTTTAATATATGCTGCATGGCCTAATTACATTGTCTATGTACACTGCATACCAACAGCAGTGGCATAAATCTTTGAGCTTGTTGAATGATAGAGGACTGCATGAGATGAGTCTGGATTTACCTGTCCAGTGATTACTGTAGCAGACTGTACTGACTTTAAAAGGATGGCTCTGGGATGCATTCGGTTCCCCTCTGAGATCATCCTTAATGGGTTACATCACCTAGATATGGACTTAAATCGCTCTGAAAGCACAGAGAGACTTTCAGTTTATGTCAGTGGGCATCTCCACAGGTCAGTGAGTCCATCTTGCTTCCACAAAAGTCAAAATAACTTCATTTAATCCTTCCTAGGCCAAATGGTGCTTTAATCTCTCCTTGAAAGACTTTAGGATTTAGGCAGTCTCTTCCAGTACTTCATTCTTCCTTAAGTTCGTGGAACTCATACATATAATCAACAGTCTCTTTCTAAACTTAAGCAAAAGTAATTTTATTGACTCTTCCTCAAAAAGTTCTTGTTATTTGGACTTCTGATTTTTCTTGTTGATATTTTAGGATAATCCCATGTGAAGATCCTGAATTCATCTGTTTAGCCTTAGTATTGATCTTCCTGTGCTTCATTTCCACAAATATTAAAATGGAGGCAATAACATTACCCTTACTATCAAGGTCTTCTGAGGATACATTCATAAAAGAGTATGAATCACTCTGAGAATAAGAGGCTTGTAAGCACCTGAAATAGAAAGATGAGCATGTAATAACCATTACACTGAATAGCAGGCTTAATATACATTTTACACACCCCTTATAAATGAAGTTATGTACGTATCATTATGATAGTTGCTTACCTCTTTGATAGAAAATTGTTTTACTATTTTCTTGTGAGAGGTAAGAGTGAAGATCCTATAGCATTTGAGTAGTTATTGCCCAGGACTGCAGTTGTCAGCCAGGACTGGAAGGGAGAAGGCAGATTTACTTCTGGCATGCTGCTGAAACTCCTCTCTGCAGCCAGGGACAGGAACTCCTGTTGGTTATCTCCCAGAATGAAGAGAGGTTTATTCAGTGGTGGATTCAAGACCACTGAGTAAGAAGTGCTGCTGAATTGGTTGGGCTGCAGTTTCCATTGCATGGGTGCTCAGAGGAGTGAATGCTGAGTTCTTCTCAGTCCCTTGACACAGACGAAAAAAAAATCTGCTCTGCAAAGGTTCAGATCTAGTTTTAAAGTCGAGGATAAATGCAGCGTTTATGAAAGGCAAGAAATATGCATGAATGGAGCATGAGCCTGACCCATGCTACATAAGGGTTCCCAAACAGTCCTACTTTCTTCATTCTTTGGCTTTTACCAGATGCCACAATGCAGTGAAATATCATATTTTCCTGGTTAGCTTAGGAGAGTGGGGTACCTAAGTATTTTAGTAAATATTGCCTTTCTGGTGGGAGACACTAGACCTTTCTTCTGAAATGTGTCAAAAACCTACAGTTGCTCTAAGAAACCTTGGTGTGCTAACCATGTAGTGCCCCAATGAAACATCAGACCCAGACATCTGCCATGTTATTGAGTGGTTGCTCTGAGCTAAGGATTTGATTCAAGGCCACTGGGCGAAAACCTTTTAGATCAGCCTGGTGTGTTATGGAGACCCTATTCTGTGATTTCTAATTTGCACTTTTATTTTGCAATCCATGCTGCATAATCTGGCCATTCTTCAGTGGTATCAAAGAACCAAAGAAGCAACAAATGAACTGGGACAAAGAAGAATAATTTAAAAACTGTGGAAGTTGCTTGCTAACTGATCGAATGTCCTGTATGATATGCTAACCTTGCTGGCATCTGAAGCACTGGCATCAAAGTCCAGTACCCTTCTCGCATGACAACAAAAGACTAAGAATGAAACAAAAGAAAGAATAAGAGTATAAACAATTCTCTTTGTTCCTTAACAATGCCATGAGGTTATACCTTGTCTGAAAGACACAGAACTAGCAATTGCAAAACAACAGTGGCTCTGGCTGAAAATCCTATGTTTCTTGGGTGTCGGAAGGCACGCTGGGGTACTTTGTAATGCATATCTCAGTAAACACCACTGATAATGCAAGGTCCTCACAGGCTCCCTGAGAAGCTTTGATGTCACTCTAACAGAACCGAGAAATTGTACCAGGCAGTTGCTTTGGTGTGAAAATGGACGTGCTTCATCAACCCATGTTTTAGCAATCTCTTCTGAATATCTGAACAAATCTGTGTGTAAACTATTGATCGGTAGCTGAGGTTTAACAAGTATTGCTAAGCAGCCATGTTAAATGTAACTTATCATCTATATGTAGGTTGTTTTATTCTGTGTTCAGGAATATAAATGTTTTCAGACTACTCTGTTAGGTGGAGTCAAAGGCATTATTAGGAAGGCTAAATATGGAGGTACTTGATATTGTTTTGAAATAAAATTCTTAAAAAGCTTTTAAGTTTGCTACCAAATACCAAGAACCTATCTGACAGCTGGTAATTCATGACTGAGAGGCATATGGAACAGATGGGATTATCTCCATTTGTTGTCAGCAAATGATACAAAACCAAATACATTACTGCAAGGAAAGCTTGGAAGAATATTGTTTCTAGACTTTTAGATAAATTTGTCTCAACAGCAGTTCAATGTCATCAGTTATCTTTCTAGTTAAGGATGTGTTCTATTTTATCTGATATTAGATGCTTTTCAGGAAAAATTCTGAAAATTCAGAAAAAAGTGTTTAGGAATGGAATTTTTCCACTTTTTCAATTCCAATGGTTTATTGCTGTTGAAGATAGTTTTACTTGGTATAGATAGTTTTTCCAAAATTGTCTTTGATGTATTTCCTCTGTTGTCAATTTTCCTGCTTAGTCTTCCTGAAGACCCCAGTTTATCAACAGTTTCTGACAAAGATCAGTTTTAAACCAAAGATACTGAGTTGTTTGAGGCTATTGGAGTGCCACTGGTATCTGCAGCTATTCCTTATTAACAGGAAATTAGCATTCAACCCACAGAGCAGCTTTTCTACCATCATTTGCACTATTGCTGCAATTCCCCAAGCTTGCACTTTGCCAGCCCTCTTGGCAGTGAGGTGACTCCAGGGCTAAATCTAGCAGGCAGGTCCATTGCCAATGATTTTTCAGTATTTCCCTCAACACAGCTTCTCTTCATCTTTGCTGTGCTCCTAGAGGCTAATGTCTGATTTCAGCTGCAAGTACCGTAAGAATATATAGTTTTCACATGATTTGTATAGTTCAAATCCCGTTTTGTGGGTCATATTTTCATACCTACTATGCAAACTATAGTGCTCTTAATAGTTTGGGCAAACAGGACTGAACTTAAATATGGCAGTCAGCTGTTTTGTTTGCTCACTGGTATTTACCAACAAGTACATCCCTAAAGGAACAAGAGTGCATTTTTTCACTTGGGTCTCTGGATGCCAGACTGTCTGCGCTCAAGTGCAAATGGCATCATGATGTAGGAGCAAGTCAGCTTGCTGGTTTTGGGAACCTACAGCTTGTGTGTCTATTACGCAATCTGGTTGAGCTTTTCTCCTGGCACTGGAAGTATGTTGGCAATGCAGCAGATGGTTAAAGGAGTAGCACAGCAGATTTCTGCGGTGCCCCAACAGCCCACCACTAGCCCAGAGTTTAAAATGTCTTAAATTAGTGTCATAATTTAAATGTGCTCAACAGGAACATTGGGTTATCTGGAGATGCTGGAGCTTTCTGATGCCCCAGGAATAAAGGAGAATCAAGTTCTTAATGATTCTCAACATATGTCTTAGTCGATTAGCCACAGTTGGGGGTAACTCTACTAAAACTAATCTTTTTAGGCTCCTTCTGTAGTCAATGGGGAGAAACAGGTGACTGAAAACAACTACATTAGGCTCCTGATCTGAATTGTTTGTTGGAGAAACTCATCTCTTTCCTTTAAGCAAATAGGAAGTGTGGCATGATTGGACTCACTAGGCTGAAGTTGGCTTTTCCATGTGTTGCCTGACTCCCTTCCAAAATCCTTTCTGCCCCAGTTGGTGCTTCCCTCACCAAGCAGTCACAGTGTATGTCCTGCTCCATGAATGAAGCCATGGGAAAATGCTATGTTTTGCTCTGTAAAACTGACACAGTTAATTTTTCTTAATTTCATGAGCATATACTTATTTCACTAATAACAAATGGAAGCATTCTGTAATGTGCCAAGCAGATATATTTCTGACAGCCCAGAAATAGTCTTTTCAAGATATGTGGCGATGCATGTTCGAAATATTATGATTATAAATGAGCATCTAAAGAGAAAATTAGCAAGCTAGTCTAATTTATTAAACCTGTAGTTAGATTTTACACACATACCTGCTGTTGGATCAATCACTGCTGAGCTGTGTTCACTGTAGTATCATAAATTCAATGCACTGATTAATTCCACTCTGCTCATTTGATGTAATTATGTAGCTTTATTGTAATGTCTAGAACGCAGATGAATCAATTGTGATCTCTTGTTGGTTATTTTATATCTAATATTACAACTTTACATAGAATTTAGGCAGGAAGGAAGTCATCTTCATTTCCAAATAATTCGGAGAATAACCAAGTCTTTCAATTACCTTGCAATGTCTGCAGAAATTAGTCTTTTCAATTTTAGAATATTTGATTTGTAATTGATTTATTTTGCATTTTCTTTTACTCTCACTTTGTCACTAGACTACACCAGACTTCTAAGAGAAATGTGTTCTGCAATTATTTTTTGTATCTTTTTCCAAAACTTAGTCATTGGTGTTGCAGTTTACGTAAAAAGTAATTTTAGTTGGCAATTTTGTGATTCTTGCCTACTGGGGATATGATTCCAGATTAGTTTCTCAAACTGCATTTCTCATAGGAAAAGAAAAAAAGAAGAAGAAAAAAGACAGATCATAATTATTCCTTGATTTCTTGAGTATTTGTTTGAGAGTCTCGTATGTTATTTTACTAAATGATGACTTCTTTGGTTTCTGAGCATCTGCTGCAAATCAAACTGGTTTCAATACTTTCACTACGATATCATGGACTGCATATTTATCTTCAAACTTTTTATCTTTCCACAGTTCCATCATGTAAGAGTTTGTCTGAGATTGCACAGCACAAGGAGGGGTCCCGTCTTCTCACTTCTTCATGAAGTAGTCTGTGCATATATGGCTCTGCAATGCTGTGGGCCCTCTTGCATTGCCTGACCTGGCAGTTGAGATTGATCATCTCTGCTGGTGTTGACTTTTGTCAAGGGAGATGTGAGAGGGTGAAAATAATAATATAAAATCTTAAAAGATTAACCAGAAGACAGGTCTTGTTAGGGGAGATTTCAAGTACTGTTTTTCCTAGAGTATTTCAAGAAGATTCATTTCCAGATAGGCTGAATAGATCAAGCCCAGTGCACAGATTCATCTTAAAATTGAAAGTAACTGTTTGTACAATATGAAAAAAAGTTATGGCATGTTCTTGATATGAAATACTTTCCTAGGCTGTTGGAACTGATCTGCTTGATGAGTTGAACACTTGACTGTGGAGAGAGAGATATCATAAACTTAGTCAATATACTTTCATGCGACTCTCTTAAACAGAAAATAACAATGTAGAAATTCACAATGGTATGGACTGTCCTCCTTCTGAGTGCTCAAATAGTGGCCAGAAGACTTGGTAAGTTTTAAAAAGATTGTTTTGTCACTGTAACACAGGGCAGAAACCAAGATCTGGCTTTTCTTGCCAGGTCTGTTGAAGATGCTGCGAATGATGTTGTGGAAATCCCTGAGTTTTTCTGTATGGCATTAAATGTTATGGTTCCTTGTTTAATTACACTGGAGATAACAGGGATAAAACTTAGGAATTGTACCGAGCTGTGTGAAGATGATGTTTCTTTGTAGCAGCAATTCTTTTTGCTGTGCAAGTGGGCCTACCATAGTGCTGTCTTTTTGATGTGGGCAGCTAGTACATTAGTATTCAAAAATAAACAGTACTAGTAATGAGCAATTCTTAAGTTTAGTGTGAACTCAGTACTACTGTAATTAGAAGTTCTGTAAACAATAAATAGGTGTGGCATAAGATTCAGTGCTATTTCTGTAAGGGAATACCTGCAATGCAGTGTCTGTAGATGATAGTATCCTGGAGGCTCTGAAGAAATCCATAATTTCAAAAGCAAAAAAAAAAAAAAGTTCTTTTACTGGAATGGAAAATTCCAACAAGGAGTTGAAGTGCTGGCTTAGAAAACCATAAAACACCCATTACGTTGGCTTTACTCAGTTATAGTAAAAGAAAAGTAACTTCTTCCCAGAACTATTTTCAACTACTCTGTTGATTCTGTGTGTATATATTTCATCATACCATTTACTTTCTCCATTTTTCGTGAGCATCTTCCAGCTGTTTACGATATGAAAATCAGTGAGGGTAAATGAGACGACTCCTGTAACGTTCATGATGCCTTACAGTTGTGGTGCCTTACAACTACGTAGTAATTACAGGATTTTTTTCCTAGGATATTGGGAAACTTTCAATAGAACTGACAGGTCTGAAAATTGGAAAGATTTTCCTGAAGTGAGTAAATGATTTCAGAGTGAAATAACCATAATTGAAGATGTTCTGATTTCTAATTTTCCATATGTTTGACTAACTTATTGCTTTCACTGCAGTGATAATCAGAGTACCAGGAAGGTAGCAGACATTTAAGAATTGTGCTTAGCTTAGAGGGATTCTGTTGTAAGGGATGCACAGTTCCCTCGCCGTCTGCTTTTTTTGCCTTTAACTACAATGGTGAATGAGAGCTTCTGGTTATTTCTCTGCAAATACATTTAATATATTGTCTGCATAAATGTGATGGGAACTTATGGCCCTTGGAATAAAAACTGCTTGTTTATTCTCTCTTGGCAAATATGGGATTTTCTGTATAATTTTTCTTCTTGAGTTATATTTCAAATATATCCCTTTGTTTTATATGATGGTAATTTTTAACTTTTTTTTTTCCTCATTATTCTCACCTTTTCATAATTCTGCAATGTTATTTACAGAAGCTGTGCCTATGTACAAATGAGTAGTCAAGACTTTCAGGACTGGAGGAAGAGCATGTAAAAGGGATTGGTTCCACAGTGAAGCTCTTAAACCAGTTTTGTGGAGATGAGAGGGGGTGTCAAAGGCTAGAGAAACATGTCTCCTCCTGTTTTTTTCCGTACTCTGGCCTAGTGATTTTTATTTATCTATTTTTTGATTGAGAGGACAGAATGAAACCAACTTAACCTATATAGTCTGCTAGTTTAAGGGGATCAGGGTTTAAGGGCTCGAGGGTGGGAGGGGAAATTGAATCCTGGTCTTTTCTGCTTGGGAGGTACTCCAGTCATGAGAATACTGCATTAAAACAGGCTGCAGCAGCTTTTGGCTGTTATCTGCTCAGTTGCTGTTTGGAGAAGCCTCCTCCTCTGTGAGGCCCTTGATGACTCCATCTGGGTTCTGGATTGCAGCACTTAATATTTAAGTACCTAATTAGATTTGTCTGTAAGTGAGATGTTCAGGGTCACACGGAGAGTCTGTGGCAGAGCAACAGTGCTGATCTCTCAGCACTCACACCAATGAGAGCTGGTGGCATTTGATAGAGCTGGAAGCAGATAAACTTACTAAGCAACTACTTTTGTTCATTTGGAATTCGTTTAGCATTCAAAAAAAATTGATTTCAATTCTTTCATTTTTGCTGAAACAGTCTTAACTGAATAGCAATGTTTAACACTGGTGGCCTCTGCAAATCTCTTCTAATGTGGATAATCATCCCATTCACAGATACACGTGCATCACAGTGCCACATGCATTTCAATCCATCAATAACTTCTCAGAGACCTAATGATTATTTTATTTTAAAATCTAATTTAATGATAGAAGAGGGATAAGAGTAGCCTGATGCAATGAAAAGGTACATTTTGCATAAGCTGTTATTCCTTAGCCAACAGAACATTAGCTTGTAAACCCAGTGTCAAATTCACCTTGGGGATGTTGGAAATTGATGGTTCTGCAAGATTGGTGATAAGGTTCTAAATCTGTGCAGAAAAAGGATCTCAATCCCTACTGTTGTTACTATTACACTTCTTGTGGCATTAACAAGAAAGTTTGCTCTAACAGAGTAGTGAATTCAAAAGAAATAATATATATGTAAAAAAAATTCTTGGCATTGTCTTCTATTTTTCTTATTGCTCCTTAGTTTCATTTCTTTCTTAAGTCTCCTTCATCATCAATCCTATGTCTCACACTTTGGCATTAACTTGTCTCTCGTGGTATGCCTACAAAGGACAATGCAGCATTGTCTAAAGATACTCAAGATAGCTCTGAATGAGCTAGCTCAAATGATGGGACACAGCATGACAGTTACTGGGTGCCACCTGTTGTATTCTGCTTCTCATTAGGACTCTTGCAGAACCAGCTCTGGTACTTTTGATTGAAGATGTACTGAGCCAAGTAGGAATCCTCTTACTAATACTGTACAAGAAAGATGCAGCTATTTTATAAATGCGTAGAAAGACACACACACACACAAACAAACAAAAAAACCCACCAAGCACTTTTTTCACATTTTAGAAGAATGTTATTTAACAAGAAAACCGAAGAAATGAAAAGGATAAGGGTGCAATTAGTAAGCTGGAGTTTACAAAGTAGACAAAGTCATCTTTAAAATCCTATTGAAATACTGTCATGGACATAGTACATCCAAATCAGACTGAAGCTAGAAAAGATATTTAATGAGGAAGAGAGCATAGCTTAAAATAAATGTGAAGTGGGTATAAACGTGAGGTAGTGTGACATAAATTGAAGTAGGCTGAACTGAGTAACAGAGCAGAGCTGCTAACAGTCGATGAACATGACTTGCTTTGGTAGCACGCTTGGACGTGTCAGGATGAGGATGAGAGCTGGGAGAGGAAGAGAGGAAGAGATTCCATTAGTCTTTTGGAAAACGTGGATCAATCTTTCAGACAGATACTGCAGTATTGTAGTCTTACCAAGATGTAGTCCCTGAGTTTTAGCTTTAGTTTCAGGATCTATCTAACCAGCATGTGACTTTTCTCACTCAACTTGGAGTAGAGGAAGGAGATGTTTGCTATTTGGCTTTACTATGTGAGCATTAATCGACTTTTGCACAGTTTCTAGCTGTGGATGAGTTTAGTTACACATCACTAGATGAGGAAAGCATTTGATTAACCCCTGATTTGTCCCTCGTGGTGCCCTTTGGTACCACAGCACCCCAGGAGCCCCAGGTGACACTGGGGGCCGATACAGCTGTGCGGGTCCCCTCTCTCAGCCCATGCAGGGTGCGCTCCCCTTGACAGCCATTGCTAAGTGACAGTCGGATGGGTTGTTCCCTGCCTGATCTACATCTGAGGGTATTTGCTCCCTGGTTGCTTCTCATCTGCAGAAAGCTCTGAGTGTTGGACACAGCCCTATCACAGGCATCATCTCCGCTCAGCCCTCAAGTATCTCATAAATGCTAGTGTGTTTTTGACGGTAAATGTTTGTGTATTTTCTCCCTTGCCACAAAGTTTGTATGCTTTGTTCCCACAGCTCATTGGGTATGGACGGAGGAAAAAAGTAGGGCAATTTTTAACATCTGTGCTGTTTGTAGAGGGTTATCTCCAACAGCATTTCCTGACTCCTCTCCATTCACTCTATCTGATTTACCTGGTGAGACTCATGTAAGAGCAGTGTGGCTAGCAGCGACACAACAAAGCATTTCTCCTATGAGCAGTGAAGGATCTTGATTTCTAGTCAGGTGCTCCCAGTAGCTTTTGTCTGAGTGAACAGGGGCAGTTCTCCCTGCACGTGGCCAGCCACGCTCGCCAGCTGATGCAGGAAAGCACTCTGCATGTGATGGGATTGCTGTATCACTTGTCCTCCTTATTTCATATGTGTCAAGGCACAAAGTTATCACCGTCATTTAGATTGGATTACTACAGTCAATGCGTTTTATCATATCACTTCTAAGGCCCAGTGGTGTGGAACACATTAATTGGCACTTGTTGGGATGCACAGAACTTCTCAAGTGTACAAAAGCTTTAAGCATCTTTCAAAAAAGTAATGCCATGACCCAAAACCTCTTTCAAACTGTCAGACAGCTTTAAAAGAGGACATTCTATAAATAGAGTAATACTGGGAGATGAGAAAAGAAAGATGTTAAAAAAAAAAAAAAAAAGAAAATTGTTCTTCATTTTTGTTCTTTGCAGTTACCAAAATCAATGTGTCTGCAAATGTAACTTGTCTCTCATAAATCATTAGGTCACAAACCTGAATAATGTCAATGTGTTGTCACTATCCTATTAAATTAAATTACTAACCAAGGTAATACTTAACAGCACATTTCATAGGGAACAATGTTTTAATGTATTGAGGATGCCTAATAAATGTAGCAGCCAGCTAATACGATTTGAAGGCTTTAGACAGAAAAAAATACTAGAGAGATAAAGATAAAGGAAGCTTAAAAAAAAAAAGACATCTAGTCTCTAGGGATATAGAGTACTGAAATACTGGATTGGCATAATGAGAAATGTCCTACCAAATCCCTACCCACTAATTATCAAAGATGGGTTGAATGGATTAGATTTGGGTCTGGCACCTTCAAATGCAAGGATGCAGGCAGACTTGCAGATAGCTGGGACTCTCACTTGAGCTATAGGAAAAACTAAATGGTGAACTCTGAACCTTATTCTTACTGAATATTCTCTGCAAAAATATTTATAAAGGGCACGAACAGGCTGTCAGCTTTGGAAGAAAATAAGAGAATACGCTGATTTATACCAGCCAATAATCTAGTCCATCCCCCAGATATTTTAAGGTTAAGCCATATTTCAATTCTAAAGCCTGATGAAATGCTCCACCTGAACAGTAATGCCTGTTTTGCTTTTATGTTGGTCCAACATGGGAGTAGCTTTTTTTTTTTCTTTGGCAAAGGTCAAAACTTAAACACTTTTCACACAGTCTTGACCCTCCTGTCCAGTACTTTAGAAGGAAGAGTTTTGAAAAACTCCTACTATTATGAGAGGAAGTAGAGAATAAGTAAGCAGCAAGTTCAGGCTTCTGCATGTACAGGTTGGTGTGTACAAAGTCCAAGCGGCAATCCAGGCCAGAGTAGTAGCATATAACCTAGAAAACATAAATTAATACATAATTTAGAATAAATTCTAAGAGTGTCTCACTATGAGATTCTCATTTCACTGATTAAATATAACTGTAGTCTCATTTTGGATTTCTATTTTAATAAATAATACATATTAGGGCCCCATCCTGCACTTTCCCTGTCTGCAGCATTCCAGGTTGAATCCGTAACAGTAGAATGATAGCTCTAATTAAGTGCTTGGATCTCAGAGCACTTGGGTGTTCATCTAGCATATTACAGTGCCTAAAGATGGCATGTGCAGTCCAACACTACATTTGGCACAATAAAATGGAAGCCCAGCACTGCTGGCCAAAATTCAGCCAAATAATGATGTAAAAATAGTTGTGCTAGGTACATTAGACATAATCGCTGTTACATTTTTTGCCATTCTGCACAGGGGAAGTTTTGTGGCTGTGTCTAACATTAACCATACTACATTCAGTTCTTGGCTTCTGCACTCTTCCCCAAGGACAGCATGCAAGTCAAATGCCAAAATTTGATCTCTCTTAAGCTGTAGGAAAAGAGGAAGGCAGGAGACTAAGCTGATGAAGGAAAATGTTATTTTTAAGTAACAGGAGGTCATGTACTATTGCTTTCTGTTGTTTGGCAAGAGGAAAGGGACAACAAGAAAAAGGAGTTGGTGTGTGGTCATGATCTGAGATCCTATACAGCATCAGCTGAGACACAGAAGTGCAACTAAGTGTAATGTACTTTGCATATTTTAATTTTATCTTTTTCCCTTTTTTTTTTAATTGGTATAATGTGTAGTGCAAAATGTTGTCTAGCAATGGAATAGAAGTCCACCTGTAAGCTCCTTTTTGTTTTGTTTTGAAGATAGTGTAGTGTATGCACATTTTTGAAATGTGTGGCTATCTTCTGGTTTTGGAGGAAACTGTAATCTTATTCTCTAACGCTTATGCTGTTATATAATGCTAATGACTGTGATTAGACTCTGAATCATATGGGTACAGTTAATCTTTATTTTTATTAGATATTTTATGGCGATTTTGAATTATGGCATAAAACATTGTTTTGCAAAGAAAAAGGAAGTGTCTATCTGAAACACATGACAGATTATATCGAAGTTCAAAGCAATTCTTGTTAGGACACGTTTTACGATTTGTTTTGCTAAGGGCAATGGTGATGGAGCATTTTCTTCTAACATCATCACCAGGCAAAACTATGCTCACGGGCTACCTGTTCTTCAGGTAGTGATGGGATAAAAATCATCTATTAAGTAGCAAGCATGAAGAGGTTTTGATAAGTGTGTCTGTGTTGTCGGGCAAAATCCTGCCCTACAGAGGTACAGAGTTCTATGGTTAACTTAAAAACCTGGAATATTGTTCTTTAGTAAAAAAAATTTCTCCACTAAAATTCACGTGTTGACAAACCCTGGACTCCTTTCAAACACAAAAACTATCTCTGTGTCTCCATACAAGGTGCAATAGTTCTCACCTGTGATGAGCTCCAATGGAGCTGTTTGCAGAGGTGCGGTACTGTTGGTCTTCCTGGGCAGCATGGCACTCGACTCAACTTCCTCTGCTGTCGTGACAGTGGCAACCACAGATGCAAGTGTACCCTATCTGTATTTGCTCCTAAAAATGTCTACAGTTGCTTTTTAACACTGACAAGACCTGAATAGTTGCTTAGTTGACGGCAAATAGTATAACCTAGCTATCAAGCCAATGTTGTCATAAGATAATTTTATCTTTGTGATGGTCCCTATAGAAGTTAAATAGTGCCTGCTTTCTTTTTCATTTTTGTGTTGAAGATGCCTTGTTAGGTCTGTCTGTTTGGGAGCCCTATTTCACATTTCCCTTCATTGCCACTTTAAAAGTGATTATATTTTTTCATATTGTTGTCCCTCTGTTTGCCAACTGCATTGATTTTTAAAGTTATGTCCTACTTTCTAATAGATTCCTGTCCACTGCTCCCACTTCCAAATCAATATTTTTAATACTTCAAGAACTCATCAGTAAGAATGTTTGTAAAACTTAGTCACTTCACTGACAGTTGTCTCTTGCTTGTTGCTGAAAGGTACTTGTACTGGCAATTTCCTTCAGATACTGTAAAGATTTTTTTAAGTACTGGACTTCGATGTGGTCAGTATAAGGCAAAGAGTTTTTCACTTTATAATTTCACTGGAAATAAAACTTGCGAAACTTCTAACTAACCCTAAGGGCATTGAAAGACCCATTTGAAAGATCATGTATAGTTAGTTCATTGTTGCAAAATGCACTCAAAATTTCACTGATCGCATGGCAAGAGCCTTGTGTGACTGGTGACCATTCAGCAGTACTGCACGTCACAGATCTCAGTCAGCCATTGACACTGCATTTCTAGCATGGGTTGTAATGAATTCTAAAAATTCATCAATGTGAAAAATTTGTTTACACAAAACCAAAAACTATATTTTTTTCACCAGAGCTCATGGAACTAGATGTGTGGATGTCCTTAAGCAGTTTCAAGCACAGACTTAAGAAAAGACAGGGAGGCAAGTGGTACCATGGATGAGATCTGGTCTATTGGCTGCCAAGTAGGTAACACCGGATTACAAGCAAAAATACTTTATATCTACTGTATTCCAGTAGGATGACCTTCATCTCCTTCATTGAGGGTTGTCTTTAGCTGAGATGCCGCCTGAGCAATCTGAGTAGAAGCATGGTCACACTGAGGTCATTAGAAAAGCTAAACTGAATGTTTATGTTATTATACTGTATATATTTCCATGTAGTACTTGTGTTATTTATAGTTATGTATCAATTCAGTCTGTGTGGTTTAATTTTAATTTTAATTTTTTAATGGAAGGAGGACAGGAAGAATGTAAGCATTGATCAGACAGCTGAATATTATATCAATTTTCATTCACATGCAAAGTAAACATTCATTACCATCTCTGGCATGTATAGATCACTGCAATCACAATAAGAACAGCATATAACATTATAATATGCTTACATTATAATTACTGTATTTTATAATTTAATATACTTACATTAAGGTGTAATTGCATATTTCTATATGCAATTCATTTATTCTTGTTAAAATTATATTGGAATTATTTATCCTAATCTATAAACACTAGGGAAACACTGAGAGGGTTGAAATGAGACTGAAAAACTGTTGCCCTGATCAGCAGCAGCAGTAGGAAAGTAGCTGTGAATCTATGCTTCTGACCAGGGAACAGGCTAATGAAGAGTCTCATCTGTCAGCCCGTGCGGTTGACTTTTGAGATGGCAGAAAATCCTGCTTTTCTCTTTACTGGGGACAGAGTTGGGTAGTTATATTCCTGCTTTTGACATGCAGTGTGTGGAGACTCTGAACTTTGGACTGGTGGTTATTTCCAGAAGAGAGCCTCATAGTACAAGGGAGAACTGTGTTGGTTTGCATGGATGAGCTGTGCCTGTTAATGGAGCTGTTTGTGGTTGACTGGCACTTGGAAGTTAGTGCCCCTTTCGTTGGGACTTTGCAATTGACCTCAGGAGCACTTGTTTTGCAAAGTGAAATACCTTGCATTTAATCGGAAGCCAAAGGGTCACCCCGGCAATTGTGCTTTTTTTTCATTGATGAGAGTGACTGTCATAGCTTGTTTCGATAGACTGTTATTAACAAAGGGGTTTGGAGTGATTTCTAGGATATTATCACACTTTAAAACAGGGGATACATGGCAAGTACATAGGAGGAAGCAGTTTCTGCCTTACTGGTGCAAATGGACAGGATGAGGTTTTCACAGAAATCTCACTTTCACAAATGGAGATAACTGAGGCAACAAATCTTGCCATCTAGCCATAAAAAAAATCTCTGTCAGAGACCTGAAATGAAACATTATCTCTGACTGCAGTGCAGTCCTTTCCCAGAAAATAGGTTGATAATGGTTTTAAAAATAAACAGGAGCATAACGTTTTATGGTAAGATCATTTCGAGGACTATTTTATTTGCCTAAACAAAAGCAGATTGCTAATACGGTGTGATAGAAAGGTGGTCCTCTTGCTCAGCACTGAATGCAGCTTTCTTTCAATATGAAGTATAGTCTTTTCCAGGAACTATTCTGTCTTATTGGCACACTCCACTTATAGATAGTGTTGCACTGGGTATATGAACTAATCTTTGTTCTAGACTTTGTTTGCAGGCCATGGCTTCTCTTATATTTAAGTACTTCCCCTTGAAGCTCTAAATCAAGGGCAGCTTGAAAAGTGGGCAGCTTCTATTAAATGTAATTACTTTAATCTGAAGCTTATGCTAAAGGTGAGGATGCTAAGCAAGGGTAGCCACTAAATTAGAGTAGCTGCCGTTAAGAACACGAATCATAAAAGTACTTCTATTAAATAGAGGGTAGTAACTAATCAAGGGAGGATTATAAATGAAGTTCTGCAGGATTTGTTTTGGATTGTGTATTATGCCTTTCCTGAAAGCAGAAACCTTCTCTCCCTGTTTCTCCTCTTGTAAATGACCAATAAGATACATAATATGTTCTTCCTTGTGCACCTACAGGTTCATAGCCTAATGAAGTTTAATGTGACACTGTTACTTGTTTATATGCTCTCATTTTTCATTCAGCACAAAATGCTTTTAAAAGAGAATGGTTAGAATTTTCAATGACAACTGCTGGACTCAGGAACACAAAGCTATAAAGTTACTTTTGCACTAATGAATACTAGAACAAGGTATTTCTCTAACTGTATTTTTTGACACTTTCCATTTGTGGTCAATCTTATATATGCATCTTCCCAATATTCATAGAGCAGCTTATCATTCAGACCTTCCCAGTGACCTTTTCTTCTTTGATCTTATCTATCATGTTACATTTCCTAACTCAGTCTGTGCTGTCATGCTTTGCCAGCACTCAGATGATTTACTGGCTTTCAGTCCCTCCAAATGCTTCCAGAGGTTTATTTTACCTATTAAATTTCAATCCTTCTGTTCCTGATTGGGAAGAGGAATGGATGCAGTGCTGATCGACTGCCTTCTGTTGGATAATTATAATTTCACTCCCCCCAGGTTCCGGAGGTGAACTGGGCTTGTAGGAAATGAAGGATTTGTTGCCTTGTCTAGTGCATCACTGAATGAAAATTTATCTTATGGGCATGATAACTAAACTGTTTGTTTTAGAGGAATACTCACATTTTTGTTAGTAGACATGACAAGAGAATATAACATCTTCTTACTGGGATAAAATGCCAGGAGCATATAGAGAATCCAACCCTATTTTGTATGTTGACAGTTAAAACTAACTTCAGCTAAAAAGAAAAAAAAAAATTGAAATAGGCTGAGTTTTCTTTGTGTGGTTAAAGGAAGCAGATAAGAGCAGTTTCATGCAGGGAACAGATCAGGTAAATAACATCTTTACAGCATTTACCCTTTTTGAGTAACTGGAGCAATTTTCCTTTCATTTTTTAGGGGATCATTCTCAGATCTAATAGAAACTGAAAAATATTTCGTTTTTCATGAAATAACCTGTGTGAAATATTTTTCAGCATTCAGAAGTCATCTGAAATTGCTTATTTTCTTCACTGTTATTTTCCTCATCTCACACATCAGTTCCTCTCTGTCACAGCTTTTCAAAGACAGTCTGTTGGCATGCAGACTGCTGTATCAGAGGCTTTATTTCTACAACCATCATGTGGGAGAGACTGAGCAAGAGAAAGAGAGCTCTTTGGACTCATTCTTAATGTTAGAGTTCATGTTGAGAATTTTGCTTCAAAGCACAGCATGACATAAACAATTTTTGAGTGATTCCTTACTCTCTCATTTTCTTTATATGTAAAATACCATGTGTAATGTAAGTGCAATAAAAGCAAACAAAAATATTCCTAATAGGTACTTTAAATTTTAGCTTAAAATACATTGACATAACCCATAGTGATGCTCATCCACATTATTAACGTCTAACACCTTGGAAGATGTAAGGGCTGTAATCTCCACATGTCAAGTTTTAACCACACTTTTAACATGAAAGACAAGTATTAAAAGCAGAATTAAAAATATTAACTTTACTATAAAATTACCAATTTCTATTTTCCATGGTAGCAGGGAACCCAACCTTTAAATACATATATATTTTTTGCCAGTGCACTCTCTTTCTTATGGAAGGGGCAAAACCTATTAGCTAACCAATGAACTAGTTTCCTCTTTTATTCAGTAATTGTATGGTTTATTAATCCATTATCTGTTTGCAGACAAAACTAAACACCTTTACATGATGTCATACTTTCTCTATTCAGAGAATGTTGTAAAGGCTAAAATCAGGAATTCATTCTTTCATGCCACTTCAGGGAAGTAAAATTTGCATACTGTGCTACAGAACACTTATTTGTTGACTGTTTCTTTTTATTTCTTTGGCAGGAAGCTAATATCTAGTATTCCAGCAATTCTCCCTTCCAAGATTTAGGAATCTTCCCTGTTTTTCAGATGGTTTTGATTTGCATTAAATAACAAAGCAACCACTAAGCCATAAAAACAATGACACAGAAATAGCACTAAGAATATGAAAGATACTAACAAAAGCTAGACAATTAGAATTAAAGTTGAACTTGGCTTAGCAAATTTGGAGGACAGGGAAACATCTAGAATGACACAATTTAGATGGAATTAGGAACCTTGATATGTGAAGGTGGTCAAAAAAGTCTGTTCCAGCAGCTGCAAAAACCAATCAGGAACTTGCATTTTGGGCAACAGTGTTTCTTAGATGCTGACCTTTCAGCTCCTATGCATGCTCAGGAGCACTCTGACCTATGCCATTGGAATTTCGCTGCCATCTAAGAACCATTTCAACTGGAGCAGAGCCTAAATGCAGCCACTTACTGAATGTGCAATTGGTTTGAATTGCAAATAAAAATGGATTCATTTTAGATATGTTACAACCAATTTAGTTTTAATGCCTTCAGATTTAGTGAAAACTTCTGAAGAAACACTCTATGATGGTGACAATAGATAATATCTCTTTGAAACAATGATTGCAAAAATTAGTGCTTTTACTGCGTTAAGATATTTCCTGTCACTTTGCCACTATTACAGAGCCTATCTGATCATATATGCACAAACATACACAGTATATGGATGGATCTATGCAGTCATTACACTTCCAAAGTGTGTGTGAAGATCTGGAGCCTGTGCTGCACACCTGCAGTTGCACCACACTGACAAATTTTGGGGTCTTGGTTGAAAGCAGAAGCATTTGGCTGGAGTGTTGCTAACCCCATCTATCAGATCTAACACATGGTCTGCTTGAACCGGCCTAAGAACTGTCCTATAATCTCTGAAGCACTGTTTTTAGGTTTTCCTGACACTGGGTTGTTAAGCATGTGTCGTGGAGAAGAGAAGTAGATAGCAAGCAAATTCTCTCTATAATCCAGTGGTTTATCAAACAAACAGTTCAAATCTCACATTTCCAGTGAGGAAAAATTAAGTTAGTGAGCAGTCAGCAAGGTAGGGTTAAGAACATTAAATCACAAGACCCTTAACAGGGACATTGTGCCACCAGAAGAGGAGATGGAGCTCCTGTAGCAGTCTGTGCACTCTTATCACCAGTTGCTGATGACTGCTGGCACTCTGCAGAACACATCCACACCTGTGTTTGCACTCCTTTAAAACTTCGTTTTGTCATGAAACTTGAGTCTACCAAAAATGGGTGGGAGAGGAAGGGAAGGGGTGGGTCCCTTCTATGTCTTTCAGCAGTTTTTCTAGTTTGTAGCAATAAAAAAGGTGCTTCAAACTGAACCTTCTGCACCCCCCCTCTAAACACTTGCAGCACCTCTTTAATTCAAATGTTGCTGGCAGTTACATGACCCACATTGGAGATGAATTGTGAGATGTACTTAAGACATGTCTCAGGGTTAAGATTACAAGTACAAGGAAAGAAGATTGAGGCTAGATGCAAGATTGCTTTCTTAGCTCCTCTGCTATTTTAACCATAATCAGAACAATTCTGGCCTTCAGAAATATGAAGGCCATAGCGATTGATATAATTTATTAGAAGCAATATTTCAATTTGAAACTACATGTCTGAGTCTTCATCCATTATGGTAGTACTCTCCTGACTTCTCTCTGCCTTAGGTGCAGGGCTCCTTCTGAGCCTAGTTGCAGTACCAGCATAGCCCACAAATGTGGTAATGTCACTTAAATCCCAGTGAAAGGAGTCTGTTTGGTTTTCTGCAAATGTATAATGTGGGATGATAGTTTCAGCACTGGAATGGGATGGAACATCAAGTCCAGAAAGAGTAACATACTGCAGCATTTTTTTGCTGAGGAAAATAAAGTCTCTCTTGAAATGAGTAACAGGTTTTGCCCATTTACTCTTGTAATTGCTTACCCAACAAAGTAAATTTGTTTGGCTTCTCTGAATTTTCACTTGTTAAAAGATAAAAAACCACTCTGCATATTTTCCTGTGCTCTGTTTGATATTTATTAAGGGCAAATAAAATTAGTATTTAAAAAAATAATGAATTCCCCAAGCTGCCATCACCCACAGTTCATTTCATTCAAGTTCACTAGCTTAGCATCACCTAAGAAATATTATGTAGGAGTTTTTGCCTCCATTCAGTAAGATAAGAGAAATGATAGTAAAACAAATAATGCTAAAAAAGTTAAGGAGAAGAATAGAGCTAATAACTCTCTAAGATAAATTGAAATATTCTTTTGGTTTCAATGTAAGTCATCATAAAGGAGTGAGACTGAGAGGTTTCCCTCTAAAGTCTTGATGCAATGCCAGCTGATACCAGCAATTAAATTCCTGTTTAAAATGGGAATTGCATCCAACCAGAGATTCTGCCGCAGGATGTAAAGGCTGACACCCATAAAGGCATTGACTCTGTAACACTCAGCATTGCAACACCCCAGCATTTGGAGGTGGCCAAAGAGAGTGAGATCCACAAAGCCAGAGGCAACCATTTTATGCATCTCTAACAAAGTCACTGTGGGTCTATTAGGCACAAAGTAACATATCTGAAGATATTAGGATGCCTTGGGGGTTGTATGGGACCTCTGTGGTCTCCTGCTAACACTTAGGTTATTGAAAAATATGCAGGTATCTTTGTAGAGTCTAAGCCTCCAGCCTTAACCTGCCAACTTTAATAGAACTAATATTTTACCAGCCACTAAAACAAGACACAGACTTACCTTACAGTAAAATGTGGGTTATACTCTCCTGCTTGGTCACTGGAATGAAACAACATTCACCAATTCCAGTGATGTTAACTACAATTCAAGCCTGATATGATAAAACAACATATAGTGGGGGATTTCCATGGATATGGCTCTAAAGGATATAACCTACCAACTGTCAGTGAATATTTTCATAGCCATTTATTTCAAATTATGCTATTCTATCTTCTCCTCCAAATCTGGAGATGTGCAGCAGTAGAACTTCCCTGTCTGAATTTCACAGAAATGCTTGTATTTATGAGAGGCTGGAGATGCTTGTGATCCCTGGAATGGTTCACATATCAATATTTTATATTGACAATGTTTTAATGTAGGGATTCAGTTTTTATTTCATGTATTTTGGGGGCACTGAATTTTCAAGCAAAAGATGGGGTTTGATTGTTGAGTTGTTTGCAAAAGAGACACCTTGTGCTGAGTGCCAAAAGTGTTGTGGCTTGATTTAAAAAACAGACAAACAAAACTATATTCCAGGGTAATTCTTATTGTGAGAAAGATGCCTCTTACAAAGAAATGAGATCAGACGAGTTGCTGGAAAATGTTTTAATAGATTCTGCTTTCATTTCTGGAGTGTCTCTGAATTACTACTAGGATCTGTGTCTGCCGTTGTGTATAGTGCCTCATATCACATCAGTGCCATCTAATTGGAGTTCTTTATTGCAAACCTAGTATAATCACCAAAACCTGCAAAGCATGTCAAATGAAAGCTTCAGGATTAATCACTTAGTGCAAAGCAATGTCATAAAGTGACAGTTTCTGAAGAATGTATCATAGGTCTTCATATCCTGATAGAACTCCCCAGCTGAGGAGCACACAGGTTGAGGTTGTGGTCAGCATTCTGGTTTCTCAGGGAAGAGCCACGTTATGTCAGACTTGGACCTACCATATCAGCAGCAGTTCTTGCATTGAGTGTACTGAAAGCTGGAGCCAGAGACTGTTTTCTCTTCTAGCTCTGTGAAGCAGGTTAGTGGAAGAAGAGAAAAATGATCTTCTTTTTACAGCTATAGCCTTTTTACTTCCCAACAAAACAGCCTTTGAGTGTGAATGTTAAGAAAAGGTAAACAAAATTTTTTTCTTACTTTTTTAGAAGACCTTGGCTTCAAAAACAGTAACTTAGTTGCGGAAGGTATGATTGTGTTAAGTATCTTAGCTGAGAACTTTGCTTTAATGAGATTTTTCCTGAGGAAAATGACTGTTTATTATGAGCAAGGGCACTGGAATCTGGATCCCAAAGAAAATTTCTCAGTTAAGGAACATCTCATTTCAGCATAGTAGCATATAGATTATGGTTTTCAAAAACATTCAGGTTATTTAGGATCGTTCTGCTTCAGTGGGAAGGACATTCCTAATTCAGGAGCTGCTTCTAAAAAAAACAGTGACACCTTTAATTTTTCAAACTGCCTTTTGCTGAAAGAAAAAAATTCGTAACTTATAAGCATAAACCATATGATGTAGCTTTAAGTAAGTGAAAAATTTCACTGATATGGTTTTGTTATGGATGTTTTGTTCACATCATTTCAAAGTGTCTTTTTTTTACTGCCAAGTCTCTACTGTTTTAATGTCAAAATTATGCAGATTGCATTTCTGTGCCTCTAATGATCAATTTAAGTGATTCAACATGCTGAAGGTAAAGTTATATGGAAAATGTATTTTCTTTACCTTTTCTTTTCTACTGTTAGAAGTTATAGCTTATTAATCAATTTAGAATAATAAATAAAATTGATGTGAATACCTAGGAACATCATTGCCCATTTTTTAATGTGTATTATTAAATATTTATTGTTATTATTTATTTAAAATTCTGTTTCATGATGCAAGAGAGGATCTGTAGCACAACGAACTTTTCTGCAGGGTGTTTATGTGGTTGAAACACCCACTAAATTTCTCGTGTAATAAAAGATCAGGCATGCATGGTGCAGTCTCATTTTTTGGCTGGCTAGACAGTCCTGTCTCTCCACTCCACTTTTTGTCTTTTTTGCAGCACCTCTTTAGCTTTGGCATCTCTCAGTCATTCTGGGACTTGTGCACTGCTGACACAAAGCACACCTGGAATTTGTGAGATTCATTTCATTGATGAGCTTTTCATGTTTTGCCAGTCAAATTAAAATTGTTGTGTGAGGCTTCATGTTGCTGGCTTCTTGTTTCTCTTCTGGGCACGGCTAAGTATTCCTCAATAAATAGAAAGCAATGCATCATTAAAAAACTGTATGCATCTATGCATCTAATTTCTCTAGTGTTGTTTTGCTAAATCCTGCTTGCTGAAAGAAACCAAACGCCCTCCTTTTGGCAGGCAAAGCTTTATAAATGAGGATATGTTTCGTAGTCTCATTATTTCTTACTGTAGCAAAACAAAGGCATAAATTGGGGTATTTGGGGAATAGTCAATTGATTTATGATGATTTATCTTGCTCTTTTGGGTCTCTTGTTTTTTTGGCTGGTGGACAGAAATGGATTGAGCAGTGGACTTGGCAAGAAAAAAAAGGCTTTTTCAAGGGAAAGAGCTGGGGTTTGACTTTGTTTTATGCTAGTTTTCTCTTACAGCAGAATTCCCAATGTCCATCCAAGGCTGCTTTGTGATTATTCAGCACAGAACTGCCTTCTGCGTTTGCTGGACCAATTTCTTCATCTAATACTTCTTGGGAAGTGGCAAACACCAGCCAGAGGCATCACTACTTCTGTTGCCTAATCTGCAGAGCGTGGCTGGTTTTGGATCATCCCAGACAGAGCCCCGCAGGGAAGCGTTACGGACTCTGCCCAGCTTTGCATTGTGCTCTCTGGCAGTTTGGCTGCCCCATCCCACGAAGTGACCTAAATCTGTGTGCTGTACCACCTCACCAAACACTCATCCCACGTGCATGCCCTGCCTCATACCCGCACCAGCGTTCTGGTTTTCTGAGACAGTTCCTACACTCTCATAGATAGTCCTGCTTGGACATTGCTGTCTGAGCAGCAGGACATGGGTTTCTAAGAAATCCCTGTCTGCAAAGCAACCTCTTGCTCCACAGGGACTCCTGGGCCACTATGTCCATCGTCACCTATAGCAATTAGTCCAGATAGTGCCTGTTAGTCAGTAAGCATCTGCTGCCTGCTGACCCATGCTCCTGTATCTTGCTGCTGATGAGAGGAGGTGCTGAAGTTTAAAAAAATAGCACCATCAAAGCAAAAATTACTAGGTTTGGTAAAAGCTGTTTTTTGAAAAAAGCTACTAATAGTCACCACTATGAATATGTACTCCAGATTGCCGTGAAACACTAGCGTATACGAGAGCATGTGCATACATGGGAAGAAGCTTGCCTGTGTGTGTTTGTACATGCAGAAGCAGTCTGCTGCTCACCAGCTGTGCGTGCTGGCAAGCACGAGCACGCTGTCCTGGGGAGCTGGTGCAGCATTGCGGTTTGCTGTGAGTGCAGGAGGATTGCTTGTCCCTGCAGGCTCCTGGCTGTTGAGGATGTCAACGGCCCCAGTTTATCAGCGTAGTTCCAGGTTTAGATGTTCCTCAATATCACGTAGTTCAAATGTGTTCCTTCTTTTACCGTATATTATCCACAGGGATTTAGCACAACACTAAACTAAAAGAAGGGGGAGCTGAGAGAGTGTGGTGAACTCCAGTTCGTGACTCACAGGCGTCCTGTTCCCTTCTGTCTGTTTGGATTTGTTCTGAAACGTGAGGCATTACAGTGTTGTTACATGAAACAGAAGGATGAAATCAGGCCTAAAAGACTTGTTTAACTCCTGTCATTCTGAAGTCTGCTGTGTATTTATAAGAAGGGTGTATAGAAGAGTGAGATAGAAGGCTAACATTTGATTTTTTCTCTGGTTGTGTTACAAGGGCTGAGTTTTCTGGGAAAAATTACTCCTTCCACCTACCTCTTTCTATGTTAAAAAAAAAAAAAAAAAAAACAACCGTCTTGAGCTACAGTAGTTTAGTAAAACATCTACTTTTCCAAATGACTTTAAAATCATTTGAATGCTGTATAAAATCTTAAGGCTAATGCTCCCATTTTGCTATGTTAGTTGAATTTTGCAGCTTAGACACTAAAGCTGCACTTGCTTTGATTTTATGCTATCCTTTGGTCATTGCTTATGTTGCCTGCAGTCTTGTGCTGGCTTTGCATAACACTAAGGGAACAAGCTATTTCAAGAAAATCTTTCTCTCTTTTGCCCAAATTCTGTTTGTTTTCTCTGTGTGCCTAAAGGCCAAAAGGCAAAACAGCTGGTGTCATTCTGGTATGCAGGGGGAAAAAGCTCTGGCTATGAAGTCTGAGTCCCTCATGCAGTGTGATGAAATGGAGTCCTCAACACATGGAATTAGGAAAGATGTAGTCTCTAAAAGATAAAATGACCCCTCTACATTTTAAAATCATTTGCATACTTCCAGATTTTTCCTGGAATACAGCAAGCAAATCTCTAGTTGTTTCAGAACTACCAGCTTCCCAGCTTCAGGCATTTGTAGGTATGTGGCTACCTGTGATCACTACCTGCACAGACGGGGACAGCTGAACATTTGGGTGTTGGTCCTGGACTCTGCAGTGCAGTGGTGCATGTAGTGCTGAGCAAGAGATACTGTTGTAGGAGATTACCTATTTTAAACAATGTGCTGTCCTCTATATTAACGTGTTTAATCCCAAATTTTACTTGCCTAGGGTATAAAGAAGGCTTGGGGAATAATTATGTGTGTGTGCGCGTGGGGGGAATCTGGTGGAAAAAAAAAGAAAGAAAATAAAAAAAGAAAAAACACTGATAATTAGCAGAACTGTGGTCACCTGGACATCCTAAGGTAGATGAGTAGCCTTTGCAAGAGATTTTGCCCTGAAATTCATTCTTAGCCTAGTGCAACTTGCCAAAGTGTGAGTATTCAGATGAGGATTGCATGTAACCCTATGTGCTGCAAGGAGAGAAACATTTACTTTTGCAGAGGGCAGCAGTCTTTCAGCAGGATCACAATTTTGCCCTGCCTTACTCAGATCACCTATATCACTCTGAAAAGTGATATGCCATGTATAACATCTTTCCCTCTTTGGAAGTCTTTTTCCCCTTTGCACAATCAGAAAAAATCTGGCTGCCTGCTGGATCCACCTCTTCTTTTTGGACAGTCCCATCTTCATCAGTACATCATCAAGGGCTCTCACTTGGATGATGCATTATGCTAATTTGTACAGAGATATAATTACTTCAGTGACATATTGCTAAGGAACTACTGCCAACTGGCAGGGATGGCTTTAGTGATTCTCACTAATCGTTACACCATTATTTAAGAGCAATAAATTATTTTTTTGAAAGCCTGAGCACTGGCTCAGAAAGGGAAAGTGTGTGACCACATGTACATGAAAGCCATAGAAAGCATACCCAGCCCGTTATGTTAATAGTTTTAAATGAATGATGGGAAGTTTCTGTCTTTATTTTTGCAAGGGAAATAAGCATCTGCTGTTGCAACTGACTGCTGGTTAACAGGCTCTTTTCTCCATATGAAGTGGATCCAATTATATGCTCTAGACCATCCCAAGAGGAACACAGAAGTACGTAGCTCAAAGCAAGGCTGTTTAATAAAGGAGGGACACGGGACTGATGAGAGTACAATCCTTCCTGTACTTAAATAGGCTGTAGCGAAAGGGAGTTTGCTGTTCCCTTCTCTTCTGAAAATAGCAGTTATAATGGTAGAGAGGAAGTATGTGGTGACTCTAATTTTAGGACTGTTTGTTCCTTACTTTACCTTCTCTTTTCTCCTATCATTCTCTGTTGAATTTTATTTATTCTATTCTAAAATATGGACAGGGCATATTTCTGTTTTATCCTAAGCCCCGTGAAAAAAGTTGTAGTCTTCCCGCTGACTTCAGTGACCTTTGGATCAAACTGGTAGTGCAGCTTCTGTGGCAGTTTTGGCAATAAATTCAAAGATCCTGTAGACAAAACTAAGTTTTCTTGACATTTATAAAAAGTGACAAATTATCTTTAAAAATTTCTGGAGGAAAAGCTGTACACTATGAAGGCATTTCTCGGTGTTCCAATTATGTTTATTACATTTTGGGGTGTTCTTTTGTCATTCTAGAGATCTGTGTTCCCTGCCTAAATTCAATTTACAGTATTAAATAAAACCATATGGTTCAATAATTATTTCTGCCATGATCCTTCTCTCTTCTGTCATTGTCAGCCATTCCACTCTCCTCTAGCCACAGCACTTTTTTCCAGGTCTGGGACGGAATGTCTACTGATGGTAACCAGGAAAGTACTGTGAAATAGTTGTTCACAACAGATTATAATTTGATTTTATGTCATTTTTTTTATCATCTCCTTTCCCATTCATGGCCTCACCAAATTCTTATTCCCTACCTTCCACACCACCTGTAAAGTTCTACATTTCCTTGTCAGTCTTGTAATGAACACTTCTTGAATTAGCCAGCTTTTGGTCGTATTCTGTAGCATTGTTCTTTCTAGCTTTCTTGATTGCATCTTGTCTAACTTAAAACTTATGAAGTAAATGTTCTCTTCTTCTCTACTCCATCAGCTACAGCACTTCTTAATTGGCCTCATCCTTTTGATCTTGTTTCTTCCTCTTCAGTGATCCACATGAAATCTTTTGCTCAGCACAGGCCAATGAACTTTTCAGCAGGATAAACAACTTGAGTGACTTCTGTGGGTCAAAGATTCAACATTAAGCTTTTTTTGTAGTCAGAGATCATATGTGGCTGGCTACTAATTGGTAAAAAGAGAATGCACCGGGAATACTTATGTCAATAAACACTTGCAGGAGTATTCCTGCAGGAAGTATCAAAAACATTCTCTGTAATATAGCTAATGGTGGGTACCCACCTTTTTTGTTAAAACCTGGCATGTTTTACTTCTGTTTCTGGCTTTGGCATGTCAGTCTGCTTTCTAATGGGCTCTTCCAAATCTCATCTAGTTGTAAACTCCTGGTCACCCTCTATGACTGGTTGCATTAGTCAGGTGGGACTGTTTCTTATGCCTAATTAAGGAGCTGTAACTTCACGTGGACATGAGCATGAGTTGTATAGTTTTTTTCTAGCATGTAGATTCTGAATAAGTGTATTCCCTTGAGTATTTGTGGATGTTTACAGCTGCAATATTTATATGAATACATTTCCACATGGTATTCAAGCATTTCTTGAGAATCGGAAATGTATATTTGGTCCCATTTTTCCTCAACGTTTCCTTTTCGATCCTAAATCTTACAGATAAGAAATTTATCTGATAAACCTCTTCAGTTTTTCCTCAGTTTTTCTCCCCCTCGCCTCCCCTTCCCTCCCCTCCCCTTCTCTTTTTTCACTGAGAGGGCTTTCTACTTTTCATTCATGAAAATGATTTGCTGTTCGTTTATTCCAGTATGCTCTTGCTGAGACCTTGCAAGTCACTTTATAGCCTACTGTGCCAACAGTTAACTGAGATTCTTTAGTCTCTTTTTTTCTGTTTCTAAAGCAACTATTTCCTCCAAATTGATAGCTTAATCCAATGTCCTTTAAAGCTGAGTTATTTCTACTGATAACACTTCATAGTTTACTGGGTAACTTCATGTGTCATTGTCACATGCTTCATGTTCATGACCCATCTTTTGGCTTTCTACTTCTGTGCTCTCCCTGTATGGGGTGGGGTTGCTCAGATTTTATAAAACAAGCAAACCTTAATGTTCATCTTAGTATTCTGTGTGAAAATAATGGAAACTGTGGGCCAGAGCTCTTCACAGCATTCTTTGCTGGGGTTATATTTAGAACTTCCTCCCATTCCCATTAGAAAGTGATTATATATCAGTGTGAAAACAAGGGTACATTGATCAACGGGTGAAGAAGCCCCAGGGTGTCTTTCTGGCAGATTGTCAAAAGGTCTTTCTAGGAGTTAAAATCCATTGTCTTAGTGTTTTTTTAATTTTTTTTATTATTATTATTTTTGCAGTCTGGTATGTAGCCACTTCACTTCCTCTCCCTCCTCTCCTCCTGTCCATGGGTAACAAATGAAAAAATTTAAAGGCTGCTGAATATTGTGTGTTTTCACAGTAGGTTAGGTGTTTAGCACAGGTGTTTCTGAAATAGCATCATGTTGGTAAAGAGCATGGTGCTTGATGGCCTTGCAATTTCCACTTCCATCTGTGTGAAGTAGGAGCCTTCCGTATGTAACACAGGCTGCAATTTAAGTTTATAAAAATGATGGTTAGCACAAGAGGAGAATGGGTGGTTTTTGGATCTTATTCACAAAGCAGAGTTTCAGCTGGTGAAGCTGTCAGAGATCTGGCAGACCCAATAAATCTGTGGTTGATTTCATCTGCTTAAAATTTACCCTGGTGAATTTAGCTCTTTTACACTCTGGAAATCAATCACACTGAATTGCTCATTTCCTTTAATTTTATTAGTCAGTCATAAAGGTTTGTCAAATGATTTCAGTCAAGGATAAGTTGACAAACCATTCTGTTCTATTCACTATTAATTTACTAAGCATGTTATTGTATCTCTATTAAATTTTGTTGTATTTCTTCCCATTGAAATTATAAAATTTTTTAAAAGATGAGAAAAGTCTATGTTGTAGAACAGATACAGCAGTTTTGGTACAAATGATTACTTGTGCTAAAACTCATGAAACTTGCAGGATAAATGAACATTCTTACATAGCTCTCAGGGAATTCACACAAGACTTCAATATAATTCAGTACAACATAGCAAACAATGAATAATACAGCTCCAGACATAACAGCAATCAGAACTCAGTGCTTTAATTTATTAATGGTTTTGCACACTAATTTTGTCTTTGTGTAGTCAAGGATGGGTGCTTTGTTTTTCTTTCATGTCTCCTTTACTATTGGCATTATTATATAGTTATTTTTATTACTATTATTAGTTTTTTGTTGTTGTTGTTGTTTGTTTTTACATTATACTAGAACTGCAGAGCCAAATAATAAACAAGGCTTTCTTGTGTGAATTGCTTTGCTAACACATACAACAGAGATAGTAGCTATCCTGAATGTGTTACAAGATGGAAAGAACTGATGGAAGAAAGGAGAATAGAGTATGGCTGGGAAAACACAGGACTAAAATGAATATGTTTTGCATATTGGTTAGTATGTAGATAATACTGTGCATTTGTGCTTAGAGTTTAAAAGAAAATAGGCATAAATATAACCTCATTTTTGCTTTGCCATTGATGTGATATGGCAGGATTTTTGATGTTTCACCAGCAGCTCTGGTTGCAAAGGGACTCGGATACGGTGGGCCAGTCTCATGTATATCCCTGAACACATAGGATACATTTTCCTAAATGTAAGCCTACTGGTCTTTCCTTGGGGAACGACAAATGGAAGATCTAGTAACTCTATGGTGCTGCCAGGGTACTTGGTAAATCCTTGATCAAGTGATTCAAAGGTAACTGTAAGGGCAGAAGCAGAGGAAACACGTATATACAAGACTTACCTAGTAGGTAGGTAATCATCTCAGATAAGTCTTAGATGCTTTTTTTCCCAGATTATCCTTAATTGTCCTCCTGGCAGAGCCTCAGACCCGGTACATCCATGGTACTATTTGTACCTGTAGCAATCTGTTCAAGTGGATGATGTGTTGTTTTGGAGCACAGATCTTGCATGTATTTATACCACAAGCATGGATTTCAAGTCCATTTGCCTGCTTTTGAGAGAGAATCTACCACTGAAGCAGCTGCTTTGGGGCCTTTTTTTTTTTTCATTCTTCATGCACAAATCTGAATTAAAAATGGTCCTTCAGCTTTCATACTCCATAATCCCTGCTGCCACCTGCAGCCCTCTTTGAGTGATTTTAGACTTTCCTCTGCTTATTACATCCACTCTAACATGTGAGCCAAGACCTACTTTCTCTTCTTGACACTGTCACTCCTTTGACCTTGTGCCCATCTCTTTTATGAAAAATAAGCAATAATGAAAGTCACATTCAGAACGAGATCCTGATGTAGGGATCTTCTGTTGAATGTTATCTCATATTTCAGTGGCTTTGTTGGCTCCAGGACTTGGAAACATTTACATTCTCTGCTGGCTGGGATGCCTGCTTTGTGTGTGTGTGTGTGTGCATGCGTGTTCTTCTCTGCTTGTCCTTCAATATGTGCTTAACCAGTTTATTTATACTCACTTTCTCAAAACGAGCTTGGCAGGTGAAGCACAGGGAGCAGAGCAATGCTCTTGTGAGTGGATACATGCTGTCCAATTCTGTTTTGAGTAGGTATCTTGACTTTCTCAAATGCAGTAAAGATACTGAAAGCATAGTGGAACATTCTGAGGGGTGCTGTGTGATTTTTATAGCAGAAAGTATACAGCATCTTTTGATAAAACTCAAAAAAATTGCTCATTTCCATGTTTCATTGTTAATTCAAAATCCATTTCTTTTCCTTTCTTCCTACCTCCTTGATGAAATATCTCCCTTTTTGCTGACAATGCTCTGAATAACTTAGCTGGAACTTATACAGTTAGGATGTGGAAAGATACCTTATAGTATAAATGAAAGCAAGAAATAAATTCAGGCAGTCTAATGTACTTATAGCTAAAACTTCTGCAATATGTGGTTGCCCCTACTTGGACTGTGGAATTATTTTCTTTGTATGGGAATATCAAGTCTAACAGCAAGGCACCCTGAGTGTTGGCACAGCTTTCCTGACAAGGCAGGGATTTCCCAGCCGTTGCAAAAACAGTGCCTGTGAGTGAAACCAGCCACGTGGGCAAGGGCATAATTTTGCCAGTGTCACCGGGTGCCTGTGCAAGGTGAGTGCATTTAGGTGGCACAATTGCACTGGAGAGGTAGTGCTGGTGACTTTGTAGGCTACAAATGGTCTGAGAGTCCTCAAGTGAATGTAAGTGTAGTTTAGGTATGTTTCAAGTCCTGTGTATTAGCAGTGTGATGTAGGAAGCCTTAAGGGGAATAAGAATCATATGCAATATGGATGTTTGTTCCTCTTATTGGGACAAAATGTTTCCTATTGCTGTGTCTTTAGAAATCTGAAAGCGGTGTACATAATCTATACTTCATTGAGATATGTTTGCCTTATTCCTGACCCCATGGGTATTCTCTTTGTCACCATGTTGAGGTTGTAGGATTGTAGGGATCACTCCCTGTACAAATTACCTCTGGGTAGATGGGGGTCATTAGTGCCCCTGGGAGGAGTTCCCATGGTGAAACATGCCCAAGAAAGAATGGAGGCTTTGGTGAGCTGTGAATACAAATACAGAATCCTCTGAAGTAATTTTTAATGATGCAAGTAATAACAAAATCTTTCACTCCTCCTCTTCTCCTCGGACATCTTCCTGGATGAAATCAAACGTATCCAGGGAAATGATGAATAGGCTGGACAACAGACACACTGTTACACAAATGGTCAGTACCTGATGAAGACAGAGATGGGCCAGGACACTAATTGACACCTGACTATGCCAAGACACTGCCAATTACCGCAAAGTCACTGAAGAAGCCTATAAGCCTATTGGTGCAGTTCTGAAAATCTTTACCTCATTTGACTGAGATGGTTTTTGTTGTTGTTGTTCTTTTTTAATGAACTCACCTTTGTAGAGAAGTTTTAGTAATCATTAAAATATGATAAGGGATATAAGGCGTTTACTTCCACATAATGTTAGAGTTCATCTTCCAGCTTCTACACCAGCTCAATCCTCTTTCCTCCTGTTTTTGTATCAGTCTCAGAAGCAGTATACACGCAAATGTGCCTATTTTGTAATTTAAGTTTCTATTTTATGGGAATTCAGTACCGTTACACAACTGGGGACATTGCCAACATTTTTCTGCTGGCAGGGCTCCAGGCAGGTCTGTGTCACATGGTGGAGGTGCACAGCTAGCTGCTCATTCTGCTGGCAGTGCAAAGGTCCTTGAGATGAAATATGGATGACTTCTTTCCAAGGAATACACATTTACCTTTGTAAATTCAATGTGTCCTATCTGTGTCTCCAGAAATTATATTTATGCAGTGTTGATAAGCTGAGTATAGAGGTAGGAAATCCTGATTCCCCTGAGAAATTAAAACTTTCTGGGAAAGTGAGGTTTTCAAAACACTGCCTTTATACGCATGAACTGTCTCAGGTCTTCCACTCCTGCAGAAATTTTTCATGACATTTTGTAAAATATTTTTTCATTAAGTCATATTAAATAAAACCAAATCAAGTTCAACGAGGAAATCAAAGTGATACACAATAGTTTTATATTGATCTGTTTTAATGATTACGCTCAGTTCTGCTTGGAAAAGGAAACTTGGGTTGACAGATGCATTGACTCTGACTGACTGGGTTGTGTGCAATGCCTAGCAGATTGTTCTGTATCAAGGACTTGGCTGGAAGATGCTGATCTGGGGGCTGGGTTTCCTTTCAGTGGAAATCAGTGCATGATGTCTGTTGCATGCAAAAATCCCTCTCCATAATGGAATCAGGATGTTCAAGGGCACAAACCTGTATTTAATATCTTGGAAGTGCTTTTAGGCCCTTTGATTTAAAAAGAGCCACAATTTCATTTCCACTTCAACTGAAATTTGTGAAAATGTTACTGCTAGTGGTTCACTGGGACTAGAATGAATCTTGTGTTTTTAACTGATTTTTTAACCTCATCGAAAAGTTCACCAAAACCAGAGAGCTTTATAATCATACCCTAAATTCTCAGAGTGATTGTCCTTGTATTTCCATTGCTTCCTAGCAAAATTAAAATGAAAGATATCACAGTATGATGGCAGCTTCACTGCTAATCCTTTCTCAGAGTACATTGGGTGCAACCCTTAAAGTAGAAAATATATGCTTAAAACTCATACAGTTCTTTTCTTAGTCTTAGACGAGGTTTTTATTTCAATATCTCACTTGTATTTTAACATGTCTCACTGACTTTCCCATTGGAGTTTGACTGCATGTGACTATTATGACCAAAGGCAACCTTTAAAGCAAGAGCATAATATAATTTGATAGTAGGAACATTACAAAGCAGAGAAAATTTTTTTTTTTTTTGCCTTTTTGGAGGTGGGGAGAGTTGGTCTTCTTTAGGCTTGTTTAGACTTGCCTTTGAATTTCCTGAGGAGTATTTTGTAACAACCATTTCCCCAGCCCTATTTTTAAGCCACAGCTTCATCTTCTCTGTCTCCCAGGCTCCTCTTTCAGTCACATGCATATATGGTACATCCAATATCCATAAGTCACTATGAATATAGTAATCTTCTTTACAGTGACCAGAATCTATCTCAATCAAGATAACATCATGGATTGAGACATAAGGGTGCAAACAGGCTGGTGAGGAAATCCTCAGAGTGTGCTGGGAATAGAAGTGTAAATGCTCCACAAAGTTCTAGAGCAGCTGTGGTAGGATGTAGTCAAATGCTGCTAAGCTGCCCAAAGTAACACTATTATAGCTACTTGCAAATGGTCTATTGGAATGTGGTAGGAGTTTTAGAGACTTTGTCTTTACCTCTGGACAACATAACCTAAAAACTAAAGCAGGGAAAATTTATTTCCAAGCCAAAGGCAAAACCAATATCAAAGTAGTACAGGCTGTCTTTCCTCAGGCAGCCCTTGAACTCTGTCAACAACCCTAGTAGCTTTAATAATTCTAATATTAGTATATCACTACAATTATAAAATCTATATATATTTAATCAGAGAGTTTGTTACCTTTGATAAGTCAGCTATATGTAGGATTGATCACTCAGGCTTTTTCAGCATTTGAAGAGAGAAGTAAGTGCATACTTGCACTCTTGGCAAGTAACACAACTATGGTGGTGCTTGTTTTGGTTTCATTTTCATATCTTAGTGATGCTCTGTCATAGCATAAAATGCTCAGGAACTAAATTCCACTCTCATTTACATTGGAACATATTCTGCACTGCATTATTTAAGTTTGAGAAACAACTTTTGGAGGAGCATTCACAGCATGCCCAGCTAAGGGTATAGCGGGTTCCACTTGGGACCTGAAAAGCCCTAAAAAACCCCCCCCACATTTATTGTTCTATTGATGATAATTAAAGCAAATAGAGATTTAAGGTTTTCCAGCCTAACAATTAAAATTAGTGCAGCAACCAGATGTCAGCTAATATTTTCAGCTGGTCGGGAGCCCCGTTTGCAGCTGGTAAGTACTCACACATCACTTTGGGCACTTGTTGCTTGGCAGCTCAGATATCAGACAGCAGTATCTGTCCTCAGCTATCTCATTTATAATAGTTTAGACTGGTGCCAGTCCAGACCTCTGTTTAGGTGTCTAGATTCATAGTTAAATGTCTGCAATTAAGCACCCAGGTTCAACCATTCAGCCTTTGGACCACCAATGTAATGCAGTTTGCTATATGATTGTACCAGGAGGGCTACTGCCTTTCTGTCCTGTCTATAGCAGTTCTTTAAAAAGCAGCGCAATGCTTTTTTTTTTTTTTTTTTAAAAAGCAGCACATGCAGCACAACCCACCCAAGGGCAACATTTGTAAGGCTGTTCAGATGTGGAGGGTTTAGAAATAAAGGCATGACTTCACTAGGCGTTTGATGAACCTCTGATTTTGGCTTCAGAATCCAGTGAATTACTTCTTTGACTTTGATGGGCCTTGGATCAAGAGGTGACCTGTTATTTTGTAACAGTGCTTTTGATTTTTTTTCTCTCTACTGGACCCTCTTTTAAGGTTTCATCTGTTCTGACTAAACCAGTCAGCACCTGACATTTGGATAACGGCTCAGCTGAAGCATACACATGCAGCAGGCTGAATATACCCTTTGACTTTCAGCTTCCTTTTCTGGAATGGTGCATGACATTTGGATTCCCTTACAGTGCAGCTTCTGAGGCTGAAAGCTTCACTTATGCGTGCTGCTGACAGGTGCAGAGGTGATCACAGATCAGATGCACCCTTTCCTGCTGAATGCTTGGCTCTCTGGTTAATTACAGAGATGGAAAAGCACTTTCAAGACTTTGATTCTGTTTCTCCTCCTCTCTATCTTGCCTTGTGTATTTTCTCAATTGCCTAAATGTGGGAACATCCTTTAGCTTTCTTCTTCTGAGGACTATTTTTAAAGGGCACAAAATATTTTGACACACAAAGACCATTTTTTTCCTCTGTTCTCTAAAGAGGCAGTCACATCACATTTTGTTTACTATTTTGACATCTCTCCAACTCCATTATTATCACCTACCATGATAATGCCTTGATTACCTTGACAAGACATCATTATATTACAGCAGCTGTCCTGGCTGCTTTGCAGAACAAAGATGGCATTAGCAGGGCACAGATTGTTCATGAGTCAAGTGGTTTAAGCTGAGAAAGTCTTCAGTAAAGAAATCTGGAGTAGTCTGTAATGTAGTGATTAAAAACCAGGTTGGATCTGTGTTCAAGATTTTCTGTTCTCTGATACAGTTGTGGCGTGTTCCTGGCGCTCTAAATGGAAAGCACCCCCCTCCCCCCCCTTTTTTTTAATGTCTGACCAGTTCTTGGTTACCCCTAATGGCTCATCATAATAAATGTAGTGCTAATTTGCTGAGATGTTTCAAATATTAATTTCTTCCTGCACTTGCTTAAACATGAAATGCACTCTTTTTAGTGTAAAAGCTTGGCAAGTTCTACCCACAAATAATTTTTATAAGCAATTAAAACAAAAAGGCTCAAACAGCTTTTGCTGAAAGTGTCGTGGAATTATAATTGTATCTATCATTTATTCTGATGTTTCAAAATTATATGGGTATCATTTTTTTCCCCTAGCATTTTTGTATTCTATTTTGCCTAAAGGGTTCTGTAAAGGGTTATGTTGACTATATTTGAATCTGAACTGCTTAATTACTTCATTGTTTACAATGACCACCCACTGAAACTTAGACAAACATTTTTTCAAATTATGTTGCAGCTAATTCAGTTAGGTTTTCTTGCTAATCTACCCACAGAAAAATATTAGGAACATTAAATATTAAAGGGAATGTAGGAGCTGTCAAAAACAGGCAAAATAAATATGTAAAGTAGAGACTGATTTTAAATTAATGAATTATTCAATAATGACTATGAAAAATAAATCATCTCAGGTATTTTGATCAGTGACCCTGTTGGCCTCTCTAAATAATTGCCTTTAAATAGAAATCATCAAGGCTTTTCTGCCATTCTGTAATGTAGCAAAGCATTGACAAATCATTCTTATTCTGTATTGTTCCATGTCATGTTCAGATAATGCAGTATTATGTTTTCTTTGATCTTCTGTATTAACATAAATTTAAGAAGATATGATTATTAAATATCCAAATCACGTTGCATCTTTACATAATTGAGTGAATTCATGACATTAGGAAAAATGCGTTGAGATTACAAAATAATCTTGGGATTTATATGCACAATTCAGACACATATCTCATATTAAAATTAATGTTGAGTCTGAATCCTCTACATTGTTTTGAATATCTCAGCAAGAAGCTGCAACTTGAGGCTTTTTAGAAGCAAATGATTATTGATGTACATTGTTTTTCATATTGAAACTAATTTAATATCCAGGTAAATATGGTAACAAAATTTATTTAATACGAAGTATCATTCTGTTTTATGCTGCACAAGCAGACAATGCTGTTGCAGTGAGAGAAACAGACTAAAAATAACCTACAAAGCATGGGACCATTAATCTTGTTTCGTACCTCTTCTATAACACAACCTGATTTGATTTTGACAAAAGGAAACATAGCCTCCCTAGACTAAATTTTCAATCTCATATAGTCTTGGGGAGGTTATTTGTAGCCTATTAAACATATATGCATTATATTTAAAGACATAAGTTTTTAAATTTTTAATGGCTTCTGTGTAACTTCGGATACAGATGCAGCTAATCTTTCTTCAAAGCAGAGAAACAGATTCTGAGGTTCATGTTTATTTTTACATCTGTAAATTTCGAATTAAAGATAGGTTTTGCTTGTTGTTAATACCAATTCTTGCACGACTACTCTACAGGGCTTGGCAGGAAGATCAGGTAATAAAGTGAGTGTCCTAGTCAATATTATTACTACGTAGGTTGCTGAGCTTAGGCATGGACGTATTACTAATTTCTGCACATTGGGCTGATCAAGTTCCCTTTGAAGCCTGTGCCTGTATTTGTTCTGTAAGTTCTTGTTCCTGCTGGAGAAAGGCATTAGTCCCGTGTGCCCTTTCCAGCCCAAACAGCCATATCTTCCTTTCAAAAAGGAGTGACTAGTAGGCAATAAGAGGTTACAGTGTCACGATAAGCTCCCATTTTTTGTGCTCAGACTGGGGAAAATGGTCACCACCTATTCTGTGTAGTCATATGCCAAGCCCTGGACTCTTTTGGCTTTAAGCAAAGGTGACATTGCTGCTTTTTTTCGATGGATAGTGACTAACTGAACTATTTGAAGAAAGATCAAAGATCCATTCTGAGGCTGAAGTAACCAGTTCAAGTATTACGGTTAAGATATGTCAGATTCTTCACAGTGTACCATGGAAGGAAACAGTTAAACATGTATTACGTGCTTCAGGCTGGGTAACTAGATACAGCTTAGATCACTCAGAGCAGCTCGTGCCAGGGACTTAGAAGCTTGCTCTGAATCTCTAAAAAGAAACTTTAATATGTGCATTAGGCTCCTTCACCCTTTTGTAGATATTTGAAATAACAAGGTTTTCCTCTTTCTTTTCCCCCTTATTATCAGATAAAACATGAAAAAGCCACAATAACAATGGGACTTTCAAATTCAATCAAAAAACATTCAGTTTTGTTCTGCTGCTCTCTTTTCAGTTTCTTTCAGGCTGCATGAAATTTCCAAATGGTTCTTATTTTGGTTACAGAAAGGAACACACAGTCCTCTGAATGGTTTTGGTTCTGATGGACAATGATTCTTGTTAAATTCCTACAAATACTTATTTACGCATTCAGTAATAAGCACAGGAGAAACCACCTGACTAAAGAAAAACACTGGGTAAATTGTCCAGTGGAAATGGGACTTAAATGAGGAAAAAGACATTATTTTGAAACAAATGAGATTATTATTGGCAATTGTTATCATAATATTAAATATTATTATTTTTGCTGTACTTCTATTATGACAGTTTTGAAATATTTGTGCAGCTTATAACAATGCAAATATGCAAGTGTCTTAAGTGATTTGTAAATCATTCCATTTTGCAATAGCTATAGTAGATGATAAAGAATATTTTGAATGAATATATTACTTTGGAGATGAAATATTTCAGAAAGCATAAAAATGAATTTCTAATCAAAGTTCAAACTACTCCATGTGATATAGTTTCATTCAGTTTTCATTTCTGATTTTATTGCTCCGTTAGTGTTGAGACACTGTGACTAGACAAGTTTTCTTGTACTGGAAGATTTATTTAAGATGTTTAAGGTTCTTTTACACTGTTTTATAAAATGGCAGTTATTTTCCAGTTACATAAAGTTTCCAATGAGCTTCCTTAAGAATCCTCTATCAGTCCCTTTGCATTCCCTCAAATTTTCAAAGATAGGTTTAAATCTTACCTTGAACACTCACTTCATTCTTCTTTACTTTTTCTTTGCTCTGTGATGTTTATAGAAACATGACTTTGGAAACTCAAAACCTGTCGTTAGAAGGACATGAAGGCTGA
>VXAL01011006.1:5180-19155 GCA_013399475.1 Chauna torquata | reverse complement strand
GTAATATAGAACCTACAACATTGATTCTCCACATGGCCTTGAATCCAGTTTAGTGCTAGTTGCTTTGAGGAACTCTAATCTCTCTGAATTGGCAGGGATTGAACTCCAGGGGCATGTTATCAGTGATCTGCCAGCCCTAAAAATAAATGCGAAGTCACATTTTGATGGCTATGGGCTTTCGATAAACCCATAACTTGCTTACTCTATACTTCAGTATCTGCTACTAAAGTAAAAAAACCTTGCTTGTCAATTCAAATTCTATTTTAATATAATTTTTATCCATGCTTCATTGAAAGGTACAGCTTTCAGCTAGATTTTTTTGTTATAATCAAACTACATAATCTTCTGTCATTCAGTCTCAGTTGTCACTATGTCATTATGATGATTTCAGATAGATGTAGCTGAAGCATATCTTAGCCAAGGCAAAACATATTTAGCATATTTAGTCATCAGCTGCACAAATTTATTTCACTTCATTTCAGTGCCACCAGATGGAAGTGCCACAGAGGATAATCTCATGGAGGCAAGGGTCAGTCCTCTATCTTTGTTTTCCCGATTTAATCAAAGGGACCTTCAAGTGTTTTTCCCTACATGTTCAACTACAGTTGCAATATCTTTTGCATGTTTTTGTCTAACTCCCATGAACCTCTAGGGTAGAGGCCTCCTCCCCTCCCATATATTCTAGTGCTCAACTCCTCTTACTGCTTTACTCGTATCTTCCAAGCTGCACTTAACAACACAGACTATTCATTTCCTCTTTATAGCAGCCTTTTTGTATTTAAGGAATTTAGCACAGCCTGCATTTAGTTGTCTTTTCTTTAGACTAACCAGTACCTGCTCTTTCAGTCTTCCCTCACATGTAATCTTTTCAAGTCACAGAATGATTTTATTGTTCACCTCTGGATTCCCTCTGATTTGTGTATATGCATTGTATGTTGCAGTGTCCCACATTGATCACAATCCTCTAGCTAAAGTCTTACCAAAGCTGAGAAGACTGAAGGGTTCCTTTATTTGCTTGCAAGCTATACTTCTAGTAAAAACTATCTACATTTCAGCAAGATGTTTGATTTTTTTTTTCACAGTAACATGTTAGTATTCTTTCATTTTCAGCTTATGACACACTATCTTGTCCCAGATCCTTCCAACGAGCTGCTGTTCCTGCTCTTTTTTGATTATCCTTGACTAAGTGTATAACCTTGTTATGGGTCTGCATTGGGCAATATAGTCATCTAGTACAGTCCAGTGCAGTGTAACTATTCTGTGAGGAGTCCCAGGTATTCTGCATGTGTAACACAGCCTGTGAATTGTGATAAAACCCAGTTTTTTCCAAACAGAAATGTGAGTGAAGGATGTTCCTTCACTCCTGACCACAATGGGAAATCTAGGTGTAAGGACATGGCTGTATGAACAGTTCTGGCCACAGCACCCATCTTACTGCTGCCTTCAGATCTAGGAAGGGTTTTGTGGGAAGCCTGATGTTACTTGAGAGAATCCAGAAGGTCCTTGATAAAAACAGGGGCTGGATATGGACGGTAGATGCTACCTTATGGCAGCATCACCTAAGCCAAAGCTTGCTGTGCAGAGTCCTTAGGAATATGAGAAAAAGAGCTGCTGAGAGCAGGTGATTTGACATCCATAATTACAGCTTGAAACATCTCAGTCCCCAGAGTTTAGCTCCATGGTGGTCAAGCCTGTGCAGGATTTCAGTCCCACTCTCTCAAAGTAGCGATTAAATATATCCAAAATGACACGTTCCTTCTTTGTNAGATGGGCTTTCTTGTAGCTGTAAAGGCTGTCACTTTTTCCAAACACATTAGGAGATTTCCCTTTGTTAGTAAGAATTAGTGGGAATACTATGGAATGGTAAATGGGAAACTAATAGCAAAGGGATATGCCAACTTCTTCTCTCTGACTAGCTGTGCTTTGGGAATGTCAATAACTTGGCTCAGTCTTTAGGAATGAAGTGAGATTGACTCTGATGTCTGTTATATGCTCTCAGAGATCAGTGTTATGATCAAGAAATGTAACTGTCTTTTTGAGCTGTAAAGAACGGATATTTAGCCTGTAAAGTTATATTTTTCAAATGGCTATCTACTGACATTTTTATAACAGGCAGTACAATTTGTGAGACGTCACTCATAAGCATGTCCAGCTGGACTGGTGGTTTGTCATGCATGTATAAATTTCCATTTCTGGTGAAGTATTCTGTATATCAAAACCAGGCATCCAGTCAGGGGAAATCAGAAGACAGACACAACCTAACAACTGAATAAAAAGTTCTGAGTTAGCTTCAACTTTGGTGGAAAGAAATTCTTCCCTCATTTCATAAAGTAAAACCTTGTGAAAAAAAATGGAAATGACAGTTGAACATGGTCACTTTTGAAATGATTTGTATAGTCATATGTAACTCACAATGAGATCAGGAAAATGCGTTGTTTTCTTGCATTAAATATCCTGCACTGATAAGTTTAGATCTGATAAAATCAGATTTAACCCCAAATTGTGCTACATGATGTGATCTCAAAGTCTTTTATTTTGCTCAACTTTACCCCTGCTAGTAAAAGCAAGCTAATTTTATTTTACATAGACTCATGGCCTATTTTAGTCATCAGAGGAATTACTACACTACTAACAAGAACGTTTGTCATGATGTTTTCAATTTGGATGTTTAATCACGTTACAATATATGGCCTCTTTTTGAGAAATCACTGATTCCAACATTAGCAGGATCAAAATAAAACACTGAGACGTTCCCAGATTAGGTCACAAAGTGGTGATGTGACATACAAAGTTACTAGGTACTCAAATATCACCTGGCTGAGAGCATATGTCCTACTGCAAGAACAGGAGAAGGCAGAGCAGGCTTGTAGGGAGGGGAGAAAGGGAAGTTTTGCTTTCCCTTATCTACCTGAGTTTATAAAACATGCGTGTAATTCGCTTGGGGTAAAGACTGCTTTGGCTTTGGCTGGATTTTGTTTCTAGAGGCTGAAATCAGGATCTCAAAGCGGTGATCTGTGGAAGCCTTGGCTGAAACATGGTTGAGATGCAGCCTTGCAGTTTTATATTCTGGGTTATACTATGTGCAGACTTTATGCTGGACTGTTCAGATCTTTACATCTTCTGGAATTGCTGTCTGATGATTAATGCGTTTTAGTGAAAAAAAGGGCTTTTTGGCTTCTGTTGTTGATGTGGATGGCTATATTGACAATGCTTTGCTTTGCTTTGTTTTTTCTTCCTCTACTGAAAGGTTAACACTGTCCACCTTGCACACATCATTGAATAGCCCCTCAAAACTATTGCCATCAATGGATAGTTGATAACTAAATGTTATTTCACTTTTAAAATAATTTATATTCTTTTTTGTTTCATTGTTTATAGTCATTAAATAAGGCCATGAAAATGTTATTTGCATGTGAATTTGAATTGACACATTTCTTTAGCTTTTAAATGTATCTTAAACAAGAGCAAAGCACAAACGCTTTGTCTGACTTTTAGAAAGCAAAGGCAGAGCCCCTCAAATTGCTTTAGTCCTTTGACTAATTACCTTTTATAACTATAGTTAAGCTGCAATTGATTCTGTAATAATTGGGTGTTACCAGGGATGATGCATATCAGAAATCAAATCTTTGGTAGGAAAAGACTGCTGAGTTAGGTACACTGTAATTATGCAAGGACAGACAGTTTTGAAAAACAAGCATATGAGAAGGTCAGGCTGAGCAATTATTTTGGTTTAGAATAACCCTTCTCTGGAATGTTATTACTTGATGTACAGTGTACACAGCTCTGATAAGTGTCAGGAAACAGCCAACAAGCTTTTGCTTATGACTCCTGTGGTCAACCGAAGAAGCACGTGAAGTTATTAGAATGAGGCAGCTCTCTAACAGTAAATGGGAAGCTCTGAAGTCTTCTGTACCAAGTAATAGCTTTCAAATGGGAGTTAATAAGTGTGTCTCACAAAGAGCTCAGCATGTTGGATTTTCAGTATTTTTGAAAGTCTGGCCATGAGTCTTGCAGTGGGAACTCAGTTCCTTGAATAGCTGATCTGTGAAACAGGCTAGCTGGTGGTGGGGCATGAGATTACAGTTGTCATGAAGTTTTGCTGAAGAGTTTGGGTCTTTGGTGTTCTCAGGTCAAGGTGGAGTTACAGTTCATAGGGCTGCTGGTGACCATAGGATACAGAAATAATGGTCTACAACTGAGTACATTTCACCTTCTCTATACTGTAAGATAACAAATTACATTAAGCATTTCCATATATATATTTACCTTTTCTTATGATTTAAAGATAAAATTTATGACTGAATTCTGGGAATGACTCATTTTACAAATATGTTTTATTTCTTTCATGAAGTAGTAAAAGGAAATATATATGCTTGCGCATATATATAAGTATAAGTCTTGACATACAGTAACACGGCATGAATGACAAGGCACAGGCAGCTCTACAAACACAGCTTTTTTATTTTTATTTTTATTTTTTTTATTTTCTTTCTCACCCAGTATCAGAGCGGCACCTAGGGGTATTTCAGAAGTCACATACTGTTTCTTCTCCTTCTGATTGGCAGTGGCAAAATTACTTTAATAAAGTAGTTAAATATTATACCTTAAAGAAGTGGAAATATGTAGAATCAAAGCTTTGTATGAAACTTGCTTTTGGAGACACCCAACATAGCAATTGGACAGTACATAAATATTACATAAAAGCCTCAAAGATCAGCTAAAGAGAAGAACTGTTAAAGTCGGAGCTGGTATTTTTGGTAGCTTCATTAGCTTCCTTGTGTCTGACCATCGGACTTCACTTGTCTATTTACACAGAGGCAGAACACTATAAAACACACCTGGGCTTTACAGAATATATCTGAATAAAATCCTCAGATCACGTCCTATCATGCTCTGTGCTCAGATTAAAACATAGTGAAACCTGGATTAGATTCTCCAGGGACACAGATTCTCATCTTTGTGAAACCATCTATCTAGTTGGGGGTCTGGAGGGAACATCTCCAGAATGCAGTAGTGCCTGTTTCAAAATATGAATGACACATCTAATTGGCTATTGATAGAATAGCCTTCTTTCTCCTAAAGTGGAAATACACTGAACTGAATATAAAGACTGAGGATGATAAAACAGGTAGTGAAAGTAAAAGGAAGATGGCTTATTTAGGTTAATGTTTGGTTAATTTTCCTTATGCCTGGAAAATGCGATATCATGGATAGGTTGCTGTAGTAGCCAGAAAGAAATGTCAAGGGTCAGGCCACAAAGATTTATGATTCAGCTGAATATCTATATGCTACCCTGCAACTATTAATACAGAATCGGAGATGGGACGAGAGTATTTGTTCAGAATCTACATATATGAATACAGGAGATGAATGTTGTAAATGCTAGCATTCACTTATAGCAGAAATGCATATAAGTGAGTGAATGGAGTTTGAGTGCAGGCTTGCTTATTTTTTATTTTTGTATACAGAACTGAATAACTTAGAAAGATTCTTAATCAAGTAAATCACTGTGTAGCAACAGCGCTGCGGTAAACAAATTGCTGCTGCTGGCAAAGAAACTTGTTCTAATCTGAAGTTCTTCTCTACTTCAGGTAACAAATCTGAAAGAAAAAGTGTTTTTTTATAATCACAAAGATGCCAGTAAAATGGGGAGCAGGCTCTAAGGGCATCGTAGAAAGCAGATGAGAGACAAGGTGCTGTGTAAGGCTAGGGACAGCGGAGACAGAGCAGACGAGATGCGTATGCTCACAAAGATACTGCCTCCCGAGCAGAAATGGGTCACATTGGGTGGAAACAAAGCAATATCAGGACAACAGAAGAGTGATCTGATGAAATGCAGTATACTGAAAAGGAAGACAAATTTCCGGTGGTGGAACCACCGGTGGAGGAGTGAGAATGCTAGGCATGGTGAAGACTGAAGCTGAAAATGAAGGGCAAAGTACAGCCAAACAAGGGGACAAACCTGCAAGCGATTAAACAGACAATTCAAAAGACATTAAGTTCCTGTGGAAGACAGATTGAGTTGACATTAGGAGAAGAAATCTGCAAATAGAAATGGGAGGAGCAACAGAACTTTGTTTTTCTATCTAGGGAAGAATTTTATATAGCTTTTTTTTATTATTATTATTATTATTAAACAGAATTGACAAAGCAGATGACAAACTTGTAGAGGAATGTTGTTTTTTCTTTTATTCACTTCTAGTAGATCTTATCAACGTGCAGATCTGATCCCTACCCTTCAATGAACCATAACCGTCTGGGATGCCATATGCTTAGACTGATTAATTTGTGTTAACACTGCTTATATATGTGACAGCTTATGCTGAATATCACTAATAACTGTTTGTTGCAGGATAACCTGGGTTTGCTGTGAAAAGAAGATCGGTATGACTTGTATAGATAATTGTGGGTTACGGTTGTGCATACATGACGAACATTAGAAAGAGGCCTCTGCTATGCAACTCGGATGTGAGTCCAGAGTTTGATACTCCCATCTAATTTGGATGTATTCAGTCTTGACTTGGCTCATAATGAATGAGAGACCAGCTGCAAAATTCAGATGCTGATCTAAATTTGGAATCTGAAACTTGCCAGAGGTCTGGGACTTTCAGAGATTAAAGTGAGGTTTAGAACCATCTCTAATAGGAAGATAATATATATTTTAGGAGTAACTCCAGACTTCCTCTCAGCTGTGATTTACTAGGTGCATCGCACAGCGGAGGTTTTTATGAAAGCTATGTTTGCATGACCCTCATTGACAGTTCTGTATATTGCCTGGATCAGATGCTGATCTTTTACTGCCCTATATCAGTTGTAAATCTGTAATATTTCTATCAGGCATGAGAATGGAGTAGCATGAGGGAAGAGTATATATGGCATATATGAGCATATACATCATATGAGATTATGAGATAGAGCATTTGTGATTCCAGATTACTCTGCAAGGTCTTAGGGCTAGATCAGGAAAGGACTTCAGTGCCTAAGACAGGATTTGGGCAAATGTAGATACCAAATTCCAAAACAGCCAGAATACCTGGTTCAGCTCATGGTACAGAGTGCCTTTGTCTTTGACCTGATTTTTTTGTGGGCGCCTGAGCAGCTGATGCTATGTCTAATTCTCCTAGCTGGGATTCTAGCTGTCTAGTGTGCCCCAAACCATGTTACAACTGGGCAGAATTATACTTATCAGTAAATGTAGAGGGTTATTGTTCACCCTTTTATTGTTGTAGTTCTTGGGCTCTCATCCAGGAAAATGGGAGATCTGGTGTTAGGTCTTTCCATGTCAACCCCAAATGTCAAGCAGTACTGTTGGAATTCAGGGGGTGTAAGAGTGGTAAACCAGGAGACCTGCACAGCACCACAGGGATTAACAAATACTACTTGCTGCTCTGAGCCATCAGATTGCTTCAATGCACTGAATTTTTGTATTATGCTAGCAAGCATTTCATGCTGATGTGCTTCTGGGAAAGGGAAATATGGGGAACAGTCCCCTAAAGAGGTTTTGGCAGGAGGAGATGGAGAGGAGCACTGTGCTGCGCAGAGGCTGCTGTCAAGCGCTGCTGATCAGTTAAAACCCAGGCAGGGAAGGGAGCAGACCTCTGTCAGTGTCCTTGGCTCTCAGCAATGACTGAAGAATGCAGGGTGAATTGCACACCAGGCTTGCCGCATGACACTTCTAAACACATAACATAAAGCCAAAACCAGAATCATTCGGGTGTCACTCCCCAATAAATTTTTCAGGTGTTCCCAAAGGGCATGCAGTAGATTTTTGTTTTCTAAATCTTGTCCCTGATCTATGGCCTGTACCAAGGTTTTATGCATTTAAAATACCTTGCTGAATGCTTCTTTTTTACTTTATTATAACCCTCTGAGTTTTGAATAGAGCCCATCTGGCTGTACTGTAACAATAATACTTTGCTCTTAATGTAGTTCTGTGGGAAAACGGACTGCTCTCAATATTTTTTCTTATTCGGAGAGGTGTTACTCTCACTGCAGCTCAACTGCAATCCCTATCATCTCTAACTTTCATTACGTTTCAGAGATTTTAAAATCTGTGTGCTGGCTCTGGAGACTCAAACAGTGCAATTTCACAAAAATTAAATTACTTCCACTTTAGAATATGTTATTGTTTAAAACCTTTCACAAGTTTAGCACCCTGTGGAGGGCAGGCTTGTTGTTTTGATGTGGAGGAGGTGGGTCCTGTGGTAAGGACTTTCTGGAAGAGAACAGACTCAGGGAGATGCAGTGGCTGATTCTAGGTGGAAGGGGTTGAAATCAATGAAGAAAGCTCAAGATGTAAAAAAACGTATAGATCTGAGCCACTGCAAAGTGAAACCGATATGGCAAACAGAAATGCAAAGGTGATTGGAGGCCTGATTGGCTCAAGGGGCTTATAATTGTTATGGAGACTTTTGCTTCTGGGTTGGTGGCTTGAATCTGTGTAGACTTACAGATGACTACTGCTGACAAATTAAAATCTAGAAGTTTGGTTTACTTCCTTGGGTTGATGTCATAAGAATCATAACACTTTTATTAGGTTACTTTTTAGAGCTGATAGCCAAGACTTGAGACCAGATATACAAAGATGTTTAAAAGCTTAGTGTGCATTAAGCATTTTCACAAGTGCTGTTAATCATGTCTTAAAATACATTTATAACCTTTAAACTTCAGTCATTTGTGTGAATGGACTTTGTGTGATACTTGTCAGTTAAGCAGGACTATCAATGCTGCGTGGTTTTGGTGTCCTAGTGAGCTTGAGCACAGTTTTGTGCTTGAGTGCTTACACTGCTCAAGCCATAAACATAACTGTCCATGGTTATTGGTGTAAGTCAGGAGTATATTGAAAGCAATAGACTTCTTAATTGCATCACTACCTTTCATGAATGTGCGCTTATTTTACAGATTTGTTTTCAATTATTTTTCTTTGTGAGAAATACTAACTCGAAATTTTGATGAACTGCCTTGCATATCAAAAGAAATGTATACCTGACTGAGACACGCACCACAGAAGCACATTTCTGGATTGTCTTTGCAGTTGGGAAGTGAGGATGTTCAGACTTCTGGGCAGGACGATTTTTTTTTCCTGTTTCGTTTGTTTACTTCTGCTTTCTCTGTTGTGTGTGTGCATTTGGATTTCTTTGTGTTTAGCGATTCTGCCAGATCTCTTAGAGAGTGGCCACTCCCAGCAGGTGAGAGCATACAAGGTTTCTTAGACCTTTACCCCATATGTGAAACAAGTCATGAGGTGAAGACTCACTATTTTTCAGTCTCATTTTAGGGGCTGATGAGATACTAAAGGTTAAAGGTTATCCTTGTTAAATGAGTGCTGCAAACCTCTCCTGGAGAGGTATGACTCTGGCATGCACAATTTGGCAAGGAGCCTTGGTCAGATAGCAGTATTCACCTTTGGGTAGGCATGGCATGCCACTAATACTACTACTGTCTGCCCCATAATATTTGGAGCAAATATGGCATTGTTTTAATGTATTCTGTTAGTTAGAGGACCTGATGTTAGAAGCTCTAACACCAAAAATGAAGTTGAAGATTTGGTATTCTTCAGCTGTACTCTAAGTACACAGCCTCTCCTGTGACCTAAGCATTCTTGGCTTGATGCCTTCGTGCACTAGGAGATCTCTTTTATGCTGTGGTCTATGGAGAATTGAGGTATAATTAAGTCTGGATTACACTGGTTCTGCAGTGAAAAGGGGCTTTGCTGCACTGAAGGACTTGACTCAGTATCTCTCACAGTGACATCTCTGTATAAACTATGCAGTTTATCTGTTATTTTACTAATTTTTTTAAGCTAGGTGTAAGACAGAATGGACTGAACAGATTTTGTTTGTAGAAGCTGACAGTAACGTGCCAATTATTGCAGCACTAAATTGCTCAATAAATTCAAACTCAAGTAAAGACAGCTGTAAATATCAGAGCAGGTGCTGAACTTCTCACTGGATGGCTGTCCTGCCCCTCCAGTGATAAGTTCAGCACCTGAAATGCTCTTAGAGATGTGGCTGAGGAGACCAAATTTTGTAGGCATTATGTATAATCTGAAAAGAGGCTTTAGATGAAGTTGTATGGTAGGGTTGATCCATGTACTTTAAATCAGGTGAGGTGATTTGCAATTAACAAGTATTTTTTAGGTGAAACACTGCACAAAAAGCCTTAATGAGTCTCCTAACAAACACAATCCATGGGGAATAATAATAATAAAAAAAAAGGTTGCTGTTAGGATTAATAAAGACATGAGGAGTAAATTTTACCTACAGCAGGATTTTTTTGTGTCCTCCTCAGTAGCAACCAGCTCAGCTGGAGATGCAATATCGAAATAGCTGGCCTGCTGACTTGTTTGTTATGTCAGTAATGCAAGCAGAATGCACAGAACTTTATCATTTTAGTTTTACAAATCCAGACTTGAGACCTGTCTAAATCTTGAGGAAGAATGGACAAGAAAAGGCTCTTTGGATTACTTTCATCATGCTGAGATGACCACCGCACTAGGAGCACCTGTTATCTCAATTTCCTCTAAAAACAAAGTGGATGAGCAGCTCCTGTAGATGTGTATTGCAGAATCGCCTAGATTTAAATCCTATACAGTAGAAAACAGGTTGGATAACGGGGTCATGCCTATTGTAATGGATATCAGTACTGACTATACCTTCGATTATGCAGTTTTCAGAAGGGATTCATCAGGGGATAGTTTCTATTCAGTGCTTATCTGTCATTAATTACCAACTATGACAGTCTTCAGCTATTACATTTGTATAACGCATAGTTGTCTCCCACCAGCATGAGTCAGTGTCACATCAGTTAAAGCTTAAGATGAAGAAACAAACGTTGAGAGAAGTATTGTTTTGTGCTCAAAATAAGCACCTAACTGAACCAGTATGCACTGTTACCCATTGTGCTTCATTTTAGTGTCCCGAATCATAATCAAGGTGATTAATGGCGCCGCAGTCTTCACAGGAAAGTAACTATTTGCATGGTAGGTGTAAAAGAAGTCAACATTTGAAAATTTCAAAAATAAAGACAAATTCAAATTGTATCTCGTGTCATCATCCCTTTCCCTGAGATTAAAGCAGGCTAATAGTGGAATATATTTATTTTATACGCGGGACTTTAACCTATCACAGTCTGTCTTGCACAAGCGACAGCGAGCCATCTATGGTTCACGTAAAGGTCTAATTTAAATCCATAAATGTGTGATGAAAAAAAGGAATTCAGAGGAAATCCTAGTTTCCCGTTTCACCTCCCTCCTAGTACTTTTTTTTGTATATTTGCTTGTTATTAGTTGGAAAGTTATATTTGTAAAAGGGAGGCAGACTCGCACAACTGGGATTATGTTGTTTTCCTTTGAAGTTTCCTTCTAATATTTGAATCTTTTTGCTCATTATGAAAGGCTCACGTGAGATGACTTCTACAATTATAATTGCAAATAGGATCTCGCAGGGCAATGCTTTATTTTTACGGTTGGGGTAACTGACTGCCCTACTCCCAAATTGCAGAAAGTAGGCTAAAGGAAATGGCAAGAGGTTACTTAGTTCATCTTCCAGCTCCAAGATAAGACTAGCTATATCTGCCTCATTTGTGACAAAACTTCTTAAATCTTCAGCCATGAAGATTGCCTGTGTGCCAAGGTTTAACCATGGAGAAAGCCACAGGTTAGACATTCAGAGAAATTTCCTGAGGATTGTCTCAGTCCAATTTAAAACTCTTACTACTCTTTCACAAACAAATTAGTCCCATGTTGCAGAAAGCATTAATATACTTGACTATGGCTATCGTGTGTCTCTTCAGTCTTCCCCTAGCCTAAACAGACTGCATTCTGGAAACTTTGTTCTCATATTTTCTCACATTTCCTGATCTAATGACTATTCTCATTGGCCTCCTCTGTGCTCTGTCCTTCAAGTTTCTCTTGAAACAGCAGTGTAGTGCCTTACATTGGATGCGGTGTTTTCTCAAGGGTTTCCTACTGCGTAGCAGAACATTGCTATACTTCACGTCTCTCATATGGTACATTTTTGGCCTTTCCCTCAGTAGCTTTTGTGACATGCTATTGTCTACATACTTCTCTAATGATCTGCCCCTTCATCTCTAGTCCCTCACCTGGAATTTGCACAGGCGATTATTTCTCTATCTGTGTAAAACTTGGCACTTGGCTTTGTGAAAATGCATCTTATTTCATTTTTTTTCCAGCTTGTCTCTCCAATTTGTCAGGCTTGTTTAGAATGCCAGACCTGTCCTCCCCAGTATGAGGTTTCCTGTGAATTTAAAAGCTTGCTTTACACTCCACATCAAGGTCACTAATGGAAAATATTGAATAGTACTGGGTTTTGGACATAAACCAGGGAATCCTGCTCACACCTCCCGTTCTGGCACTGATAAAAGGATTCTCTGACTATAGTTTTCCAGCCAGTTAGGTATCTGCTTGATAGGCATTGCTACCTGTTGATTTGTGAAATCCTGGCACTAGAAAAACAACTGCCTCACTGTTAAATTTGGTTGCCTCATTTCTGTCTGTGATAAATATCAAAGGTAGCAAACATCCATTGATGGTAAAACTTGGAACGAAACTTTGTGCTCCTACAAACCAAAGTTGTTCTTACTGCTAAAATGGAAAGTCTCAAACTCTGCCTATGTAATGAAACCAGCACAATCTGTCTGCCACATCCATTAGCAAGTCTATGGATCTGCTCCCTTCCACAGAGGCTGGGCTAGATTTTGGCTGAAGACACCTATCTCCATTGTGCAGTAGACCTTTGGATTGTTTTGAATTATGCACCCACTGTGTTAGCAAATGCACAAATTCAGTGTCCAGTGATCAGACCTCCAAATCTAAACAAAACACAGACATCCTCTGTGGTTTGTAGAGAGTGAAGATACATGGGTTTTCTAAAATTTTCTGGCCTTTCTTTACTTCCTCTTGGGGAAAAACAATGAACCAACCAAAGTCTCTCTCTTCAAGTCTATCCAGTTCTTGGCAGGGCCTTCTGCTTAAAGTCCACTGATACATCCTGAGTGCTACTATTTCTTTTTTTCTTTTTGAGCGGCAGCTACTCATTTTATTTCTAAGACCTGCCTAAAAGGGGATGCTATTTATTAAAGCCCACGTTGTAGTAGGGACAGATTGTTAAAAGTAACTTCTTTTATTATTTTTGGTTATCTTCTACAACAGCTTCATTAATAAGTGATAGAACAATGGAGCAGAATCTTTCAAAGTGTTATAAGAAGACATAGCTGGGAAAGTCTGGTTTGCAGTACCAGGGTAATAGTCACTTGGAAAATGAAGAGACTACAGGGTTTTTGATGGCTTAATACCAAGAGCCACATCCTCTTTACAATAACTGAAGTCTTAAGTAAATGCTATAATGGGTATGTTAAAGGAGGGAATATGTCCATACCTCTACCGGGTATTACCTTTCAGTTATTACGAGGAATGATTTTCATGTGCAATATAGACATTGCTCAGCAGTAATCTATAGCTTTTAGATTTTCTTTGACATAGATCTTGGTGGCTATTAAAATTAAACCAAACGTCCATGTGCTGCTGTCCAAGATACAATCCTAGTAATTGCTGCTCATGGAAAGAATGGGAATTTAGAGAAGTACCTAGTTGAATTGGTACTTCAAAGAGCTAAGTAATGCAATGAGTGCTTAAGGGCAACATGTAGATTTTCAAGAAGAGAGAATTTTATCAAGAGTAAAGTGACAAGTACAGCCAGCAGCTGAAAGAGACCTGGTAAGAAAATCTAATGATTAAGACAAACTTCCAGATCTTAAAATGTAAATGTTTGAGTTGAACATGTTTGTTAAAGCCTTTGAAAGTGCAACTGACTAAAACCTTTCAAGTACAAATGAAAACAGTTTCAATTACTTTAAAATGAAAACAGCATTTAGCAACTTCTGTCTAAATTTACCTAGACAAAAAAGTGGAAATGTTTCTTTTAGTGAGAAAGCCAGAACAACTATCACAGTCATA
>VXAL01011005.1:207946-239246 GCA_013399475.1 Chauna torquata | reverse complement strand
AAAATAAAATAAAATAAAATAAAACAAAATCCTAGTGAAAATATTTTTAAAATTTGACCTAAATTCAGAATTTTCATGCACACTAATACTATACTGTGGTAGGTGGTGGAGTAAAATAATTACTGAAAAACATGCCTTAGTTAAAATCCTTTGACAGAATTTTTTAAACTATGGTGTATTTCTACAATTCTTTCTCAATTAAAACCTTTCTTAACAGAAACGTTGCTTCTAAAGAAAGGAGTGGTAATCTCAGGATCTGATTTTTGAATTCAAGTCAAATATTTCTGGAAGAACGCTACTTTTATAACCTGCAATTTGGGAGTAAAATGTAGTTTTTGACAACCATCAGAAGCTGACATTCTAAAGCAATTTCATGCTTCCCCTGTTACAAAGTTACGATAGTAATAAAATCTTCAAAAAAGACAATGTAACTAAATATAGTATTAAAAAGGGAAAATCAGCTAGCATTAATTTGTATTATTTTTAAAATATTTATCACTGTGTTTTTGTAAAATCTATCTAAAAAATCTGTCATATTTGGACAATATATCAAATCCCAACCACTCTTCATAACAAACATTTCTTGGAGTCACTTTCATAAACTCAAACTAACATGATCCAAAACAAAATGTTGAAAAGTGGAATGAATACTAGAAAAGCTCTAACCAAAGATGCAAAAGAATCACATCTTTTGAGAATGGTGCAGAGAATAAGTGCAGGCTCCTAGTCCTCAGATGGCTTTAACAAGAAGCAGTATCTTCATCAGTTCAAGACCTCCCCAACAGCCTGAACTACTAGGGATGTACACAGAAAGCCACCTGTATGTATTTCATGCTTCCCTATTTTTAGCTTAATACCACGGGGTATGGGACCAACTACGAGATGCAGGAGAAAAGCATCTTGGGACTGCACAAGACTTCTTATGGGATGCTTAGGGGAGGAACCAGAGGTGGGGAGGAGGCTTGATCAATACAGCTTGGGAAGGAACACGCATGTGAAAATGAAGGGATAAGAGGATAAAAGGAGCTGGTCACATGCAAACAAATTACTGGTCAGTGTACTTCTCTAGCCATGCCGTGGAGTATATATGAGTTGTATATGTGGGTTTGCGTGTGTGTGGCTACTGGGAATACACGCTCAGCCCTACTACTGCTTGGAGCTGGGGCCATGGAGCTGCAGCTGCCTCACTACTGGGTTCAGCAACCCCTGGCACTAGTAATCTGCATAACAACTCTTTGAGATTCTGTACAGTGTCTGCTCATTCAGAAGTGTTTTAAATCATTTGGAAAGGGAATTTTAATGTCTTTCAAAAGGTAAATTCTCTCAGAGATGAAAGATAATTAATGGATTTGAAAATGTCTGAAAGAGCTAGCATTAGAGAATTTGCATAGAATGATATTTAGTATGCTGTATTTCTTAGTACGAGCACCGCAAACATGAATAACCATTGGAGTCACTTCCAAATGTAACAAGCAATTCAAAATAGATTATGAATATTTTTGAATAACAAGATAGAGTTTTCAGGTGTATTGGGTTTACGTGGTAAAGGTTTGGTAGCAGAGGGGCCACAGGGGTGGCTTCTGTGAGAAGATTCCAGAAGCTGCCCCATGTCAGAAAAGAGCCAGCTCCAGCCAGCTCCAAAAGGGACGCACCGCTGGGCAGACCTGAACCAATGAGCAATGTTGTTTGTGCCTCTGTGACAGCAGATTTAAGAAGGGGAAAAAACTGCTGCACAACAGCAGCTGGGAGTGAGAGGAGTGAGGAACAGTCCTGCAGACACCAAGGTCAGTGAAGAAGGAGGGGGAGGAGGTGCTCCAGGTGCCGGAGCAGAAGTTCCCCTGCGGCCTGTGGTGAGGACCATGGTGGAGCAGGCTGTCCCCCTGCAGCCCATGGGGTACCACGGCGGAGCAGATCTCCACGCTGCAGCCCGTGGAGGAGGCCACGGAGGAGCAGGTGGATGTGGCCTGAAGGAGGCTGCAGCCCATGGAGAGCCCCCGCAGGAGCAGGCTCCGGGCCGGACCTGTAGCCCGTGGAGAGGAGCCCACGCAGGAGCAGGTGATCCGGTGGGAGCTGCCACCCGTGGGGGACCCATGCTGGAGCAGTTTGCTCCTGAAGGATGGACCCCGTGGTACGGACCCACATTGGAGCAGCTCTTCAAGAGCTGCAGCCGGTGGGAAGCCCACGCAGGACCCGTTCGGGAAGGACGGCATCCCGTGGGAGGGACCCCACGTTGGAGCAGGGGAACAGAGAGCGACCATGAAGGAGCGGCAGAGACAAAGCGATACGGACTGACCGCAACCCCCATTCCCCGTTCCCCTGCGCCGCTCGGGGGGAGGAGGTAGAAGAGGGTGGAAGGGGGGAAGATGTTTTTAGTTTGCTTTTAGTTTCTCACTGCTCTAGTTCGCTAGTTATAGTAATAAATTACATGAATCTCCCTATGTTGAGTCTGTTTTGCCCGTGACGATAATTAGTGAGTAACCTGCTTGTCCTTATCTCAACCCTTAAGCCCTGGTCCATCATATTTTCTCCCCCTGTTTCTTTGAGGAGGGGGAGTGAGCGAGCGGTTGTGGTGGAGGTCGGCTGTTTAGCTGGGTAAAACCACCACATCAGGTCACAGCTTCAATGACTTGTTGAATACACGGCTTCAAATCTCCATGCTCAAAGCTTCGTGTTGGACAAGCATGAGCCATCAGAGAGATAGGCAAACAGCAAGTTGCAGAGAACCTCATCATAGACACTATTGGCAAAAGAGAGAATATGCTTATTATACACACAAGTTCTTTCAAAAGTGTAGACCAAAATTCATTCTCCCATAAAGTAGGACTGACCAGAATTCTAACTTCATCTTTCAGAAATGGAGATTAAGATTAGTTTGTCTAAAATAAATTACTACTCTTCAATAATTTCTTTCTACACACACACAAACATACACAGACTTTTTCTGCCTCTAGAAATAGTGGTCACTAACTTCTATAAGCAGAAAAAAATAGTTCTCATATACTTCACATATACTTCACTGAAGAGGATTACAAATAAACTTAGGGAGAACATAGTTTTAAGTGAAAAGACCAGATTTTTTTTTTTTTTTTTNNNTTTTTTTTTTTTTAAATAGCAGCCCCTAATCCAGGTAGGAAGCAATAGTTCAGGTTACTTAGACAAATTCTAAGTGATAAAATATTAGTATCGGCTCTACATTTTTACCTTGACAGAATTTATTATTCTTCCTTCGTAGCTGCCAGATTCAAACCCAATATCAGACAGTTCTTTCATTCAGCTCAGACTTTGGGAATAGTGATCAGTCAGAAAGACTCAGAAAAATGCCAAAAAAGCACTCAAGGAATCAGTGTTTAGATATTTCAGGAAGAAATACTTTTAACTACCCTCAAATGCAGATCAACCCTTCATATTGAATGCTGTCACTGGGACTCAGAGTTGAGAACAAATACAGAAATCAGACAATACTTCATCATTTATTTTCTCTATAAAAAGTATTTCCTCCTTTCCATGTCAAACAGTGGTTATATTGTAAAAAGTCTTTCTATGGCCTCTACGGAAATGACCTTATGAAGTAATTCCACTTCCATATATTTCATAAATTAGGAAAAATGCTACAGAACTCACAAAGAGAGAGCAAGCCTACATCCATTTGTCGAATTCTTATTGGCCAAATGAAGTGTAACGTATTTGACTAAGGTTTGTTATATTTTGCATTTAGCTAAGTGTTACATCCAACCTGTTCCAGGAAAGCTTTTAGACACTAATGGGAACAACCATTTAAAAAAGAAAAAAAATCAGGACAGCAGAAAAAGTAGGTTGTGTAAGTGAGGGTGCCTGGAAAGCCTTCTGCAGCTGACTCTGCTAAGCAAGTACATCTGAGGCATCAGTTTAACATACTATGAGAAAATGTTCACAGCCTGGACTTAAATGTAAATAAAAAAAAGCTTACTAAGAATGATTTCAGTGTGAGAAAGGAAGGAAATCTGGGGGAAGAAGAGACGGAATGGATTAAAAAAAAAAAAAAGCACAATCCAAAGGATTGGCTAACAGAACAGTTTGAGCTATGACATGGACAAAGAAGGATTCAGGGAGAAATGTCATCGACTGGGAGAGAAACAAGGACAACAAACAAGGTGAGTGGATTTGGTAGAATAAGGGAGGAAGATATCAAGAAAAAGATGTTTGCATTCTTTTTTTCTCTCTTTTTTAAATTTGCACTACAAGAACAAGACAAAAAATTAAAGACAAGGGGAAGGACCTTACGTGAATACAGGAGTCGGGTCTAAGAAGGAGATGGAAATAAGACAGAAATAAGAAGGGTTAACTGGGAACAGAAGACCTTAAGAGATCGTGAGATAGGGGAAGTTTCAGGCCCTGAACTTCAAGGAAAACAAAATAAACATATGACCACATGGAGACAGCAAAGAAAAGGAGAAGGAGACAGAGAAGGAGTATGGAGGAGAGCAGCACAGACTCATTGGCAAAGAAAGACGGCTTTTAGGAGTTCTCAAAATCCACTGCATTAAAGAAGTTAAAAAGGAATATACACTAACACGCCAAAACAGAGACAAAATGTTGAGGAGACTGGGTTGTGGGTTTTAACGTGGTTAAAAATAAATAAATAAAACAGATTGGAATAGAGGGCAAGCATGGAAAAGTTTTAAGGAAGACAAAATCTGAACAGGAGCTTTCTGTTAGGAAAGTCAGGACCTTCAGGCAGCAAGTCCTACAGACTTGAGATAACATGCAACTGTGGGGACTGGGCTTTAGGAAGGAACTGTTGGTCTAGCAAAGTCTAACAGAAGAAAAAAATATACAGTCAGGAAAGGTCCCCTAAAATATGACTTGTCAGCTGAACTGGGGTAGTGTTTCAAGCAACTGGAATCAACGAACACTGTGCAGGGGCTTGGATAAGAGTTTGGCAGTTTCCAAATACACAGAACTGAGATAACTGTAAGTGACAGTGTGACATTACAACTATTGACACAGAATCTGTATCTTCCCATATCATGCTGCTGTCATTGAAATCAAAAGAGGCATATGAGCTAAAATAGCATTATTATAAATTATAATAAAAAAGCTGGCATTGTGTATGTTCTATGCGTTTGGAGTTTGCTCTGATCTCAGCCTGATATAATGCAATTTGCACGTTCACTGATTTTCTCCCAAGGTAATTGAAGTGAGGGACAGTAAAGAAGATGACTTCACAGAGTTTAGTTTAAAATCTTTGTTTAAAAGGTTTTAAAAACTAGGTAGTTAAGAGCATTTAAGTAAGGTATCAAAAACATACTTTTTCCATTACCAAGAAAAAAGTTGCCAAGAAAGTTAGTCATTTTTGTGTCAGTTGTTGAAACTGAAATTCCAGTTTACTGACACTCATAGAGCACATGGATCATATTCTCTTTATGCAATGTACATAAATACCAATGAGCAGAAAATTAATTCTACCTCAAGTTTATGCTGTCTTCAAACATGAAAAATGTCAGGTGCTATTTTCTGTCCCTTGATTGAAGCATAAATTTCAGGTTATGGTGTGAAGTTGCATCCACCCTCCTTGAAAAGCAAAATTTTTACACACAACAACCTGCTGCTAGATGAAATCATGTTTTTAATTGAAGTTTTAGTTATATGCCAGAAAATTGCTAGGAAAATTGTACTAAAAGCACTAATTTCCTAAGACAGACATCTCCTAAGTCATTTAATAGATACGATAAACATGCATAGATATAATCTATTTCCTTGTCTTGTTTCCCCTGGTACCCTAGACTGCTTCTCAATACATATATCAGACCTAAGCCCAAAGACCAACAATTCTTTGTACACTTTCATGTGAATCACAACCTGATTGTCTCCTCCACAGGAAACATTCTTCTTTAATGATCAATAACAGATCAATTGCAACGATCAATAAAGGAGCAACTGCATTTAGACACCTATGCCATGGAAACATGCCCATCTTGTCCTCTCCCCAGACTGTATTTCTTGTTTTTATGAGTTCCTCTTTGATCCTCTGCACTTCTCAAGCTTTGTAGTTTCAGGGCCTAGGGTTATTATAATCAAAAAAAAAAAAGTCTCATTCCTCCCAAAACTTCAGTAAGCAGAAGACTGTCTGCTTTCCCTCACCTCTAATTAAAGAAGACACAAACGACAAACATCAGCCTTTCGTAGGTCTCATTTTCCCCCATCTTGGAGATATCTTATGCAGCTCTGACAACATGTGAATAAATACCCATGCAGCAAAGTATTCAGTGGCATAGCAACTGGATAATTTCACTTGCATGGTTTTGAACTAAAGCTTATTTTCACTATTATGACTTTTTTAAGACCTATGGGACCAAACTGGACATATTATGGAATTATTATGGGATATATGCACACAGAATTATGAGTTTTATACATAAAATATTTACTTTTTCATAAAACTGTGTAATATGCAAAAAAATACATTAAAAATCTGTCTTGCACCTTTTTTTTTTTTTAACAACTCAGCTTTGTAAATCAAAGCTGTTGATCATCAGAATTTTGTACAGCTATGCAAATATAATTTATCCTTTAAGGTTCCAAGAATCTTAAAGCTATATATCCTTTTCATTCACGTTCATTCCAAAGTATGTCACAAATGATAGAGTACACTTGTTACACACCTATCAATGGAAAGCAACTCCCTCCAGGACGAATTACAGCCGTATGTAGTGGCATAAAACAGTACAAAGCAATATAAGACAGGAAATGAGGAACACCAGAGCCAGCTGTAACTGCAGGAGACATTTTTAGGTTGATGGTGTAATTATCCAAGCTGGAATTTTGCCAGAAAATCAGCAAGCCATACTCTGGCAAAACATAGCCCCAGTTTATTAATCCAGCTCTTCATGTCACTGAGCTAAACATATCATTCCACGTTGCACCAAGGCTGGTCTAGTTTATGCAGCTCATGTGTGCTAATAGTGGTGTTTGGTGTCTCCTGCTCTCTTAATTATGAACTGGTGTTGTACAGACCCAAAAAAGCTGCTCCACTTCTCTGACATACATTTTTCTAGGCTGCGGTGTTGACAAAAGATGTCTGTATCATTCTGCGTAACACTGCTTAAGCTCTCTATTCGTCTCTCTACTGCCTGCATCTTAAGTAAATAAAATAAATGATTAAAAAAGAGCAAAAGGATTGTTATCAGTTAAGAAGTCAGAAGTTCGTTCGAGAATAAAACCAAAACTCTACAAAGCATTCCTCTCAGATGTCTCTAGCTTTACAAAGCACAAATCTGCAAAGAAATCACTGTTAACTACTAGAAAGTTCTAACGACAAAGAAAGCTAAATAAGGAGCTCAAACACTGCGCTAATGAATGTGGTATATAAGCCTGGATCAGAGAGCACGCAGAGGAGGCTGATGACTCTAAAGCAGTAGAAGGCTCCTCGAGAGAAGCTAGCAAAACTGAGTCAGCATCAGAGCCCCAAAGGAATATAGCTGCAAATTCAGAGGGAACACTGAAGATGCTGTTCTAGAATGTGACAAAGCACAAAATAAATAATGAAAGCAACAGGAAACTGAAGTAGTTGTCAAATGAAACTGCATGCCAGAACAACCAAGCATCAGCATCAAAATTCTAAAAGAAAACAAAAAGAAACAACCAAAACCAGAATACTAGCATAATGCTATACATAAGAGAATACAGCAAATACTGGACATATTATGATGTACTGGCAACTGAATATTAAAAAACACCCACACATAGAAACAGGAAAACATTGAAACCAAATATATATATATAGTGGATAGGAGGAAGAAATAGCCTCAGGATAGAACAGACTGGAATATTCACAGATCAGGCTTTATGTATAGAGGATTTTAACCCTGCCCACTTAAATGATCACTTGAGTCCAATTTTTAAGAACTGAAAAAAAAAAAAAAAAAAAAATCAAACAAGTGCTGGGGGCCTCATTGAAAATCGATAAGTATTTTATACGTAAGTCCTTTAGACTCTTTTCAAAATCTCAGTTGGAAATCTGCCAGTCTTGCTCTAAAACCTAGGAATGATGATACTGGCAGATGGTATCTTTACATTGTAGGATTTACAGTAGAAAATACTGAAAGGTATTTAATTCTGCTGTAATAAAGATAATTACAGTCAATGTCAATAAAAGGGAAAAATTTTCTTATGGGCCTACACTGAAAACATATTTTTCCCCTACTACACGTAGAAATCTGAAAGCATCTGACATATGTTTTACCTTTTGAAGGAAAATTGTCAGATGATACCCACAGTACCATGGATATCCCATGATATTTCTGAAATTTCAAAGCCTTATTTGAAAGCAGTTTTCTTATAATACCAATTTAAATTTCAAAAATTATATTTTGCAAAACCAGCATTAGTTCTGCCAGTAAAGAAAATGTTATTATCTCATGCCTGACTCCGATGCCCAACTACGCAATTTTCTGTAAAGTTGCATATCTTAAAACCTGAAGTTTTACTTACACGCTTTGAAAACTAATGTTAACATTTATCTTATTATCACCAACACTCAGAAAAAAAAGGGTTTTAAAATTGGTATTATCTGTATTTTCAGAGTATAAGAATCTTTGTATATATTTCAATATATGCTTGAAGCCACAAATAATTCTGCATTGCTATACTATTTGGTTGATAACTGTTAGACTGCTCAGAAAAGTATGCACCATAATACTAATTCTACATTTGCATTCACAGACTTTAAACCAGTGCTCAAAGTTTAGCTAAGTGACAAATTTTATCATTTTGATACACAGCAAAACAAAAAGCAAGTTCAAAATTAAACAACAAGCTTTGGCATTGGGCAGCATGGCTGGTAAATAATATTTGAGCTTAACGCTTGCTGGTAGAACAGCTAAAAGGAAAAAAAAAAACCATATTGCTTTACAAAGTTAAAACATTCTTTACACCCATTGCCAGTCATGAAGGTATAGCTATTTAAATATCTGTATGCTATATTACAGATATAGTGTAGCATAAGACAGTGGTTTTAACTACATTACCAGAGAAGCCAATACCCTTGTTTTGGAAGAAATCTTGAAGACTGAAACATGACAGTTACACGATTAAGCAGTTTGTTCCACATACCTTGTTTGCGTACATCCTCTACAGCAGCAACCAACTCCTCCTTCAGATCCTGGCTCTCTTTAGCGATTTGATCTCCTTTTTCTAAAAAGTTTTGAGTAGCCTGCTCTACTGAGGCAGCCAACACATGAGCCTTCTTAGAGCGCCCTTTCTTTTTGCCAGATGGTCCCTTATTGCTTGTGTTAACAAGCGTTGTTACCTTTAGGAAAGAAAAAAGAAGTTTTTGTAAGTTTGAAGAATTCTTCAGCTTTTAATAGCAAAATAGATTGTCGCCTAGTTCAATGTCCACAGTATTTTTTTTTACTGTTGAAATGATGCAGTGCTCACATATTGAATAAATAAAATTTCAAGTTCAAAATCTGAAGCATGACAGCACATGCCCCCCCAAAAGGTTTTAACTTTTAGCTATTTAGTCTGTTCTAAGCAAATCAGCAGTAAAGCAGTGAAGGGGAGAAAGAAGAGAAATTTTTGTCACTGGTCTTTGTTTAAAAAAATTGAATAAGCCACGAAATGAAAACCTAACACGTACAGGTCAGTAACTATTCAAAAAGCAATTGCCTCTAGAGATAAGTACCATCAGTTACATTCAAGTGGTGACAAAACCACTGTAGCCGTTTTCTAGATATTAAGGAACGAGCAGCTCCTGCTGCAAAACTACACTGAAGCAATATTATACTGAATATTTATAATATATTAGTGTAGGACAACAGTGGATCGTGAAACGACCATACTTTCTCCCCTGCACTTAAAAACAAAGGAACTCTGCTTTCATATTTTTAGAATCTCCTAAAATAATTCCTTATTCAGTTGTCAATAAACACACCAGAAGCTTGAACCACACAGCTTAACAATTCAGCACAGCGTACGTCATAGCTTTTTGATGGACCAAAAAAATTTCACATCACTCCAGCTATAACAGGATGTCTTTCTGTAAAACCCAAATACCGAAGCAGATATCGTCAGGTGTTAAACATATGAAAAAACAGCAATGGATCCATAACGCTCAGTGATCCAACGCACCCTAGCCAGGATATAACCCAGGGCAGTCTATATAAGTGCTGTATCTGTGTGCTAACCTAAAAATTTACTGTAAGAAAATAAAATGAAAGATCTTTGCAATAGACAGACAGCACAAAGCAAAAAGATCCTAAAAGGAAGTAAAAAAACTCACTGCCATCCAATTCCTATTACAAGAAGCATGGCGAGGTGTTACAGTTGTGACCAAAGAGCCTTTTATCACACTCTTTGTGCAAGGCTTTTTTCAGCCACATCCGAAAACAGGGAGACTAAGGAAGCAAAATAAAAATAAAATGGAAAAGGTTGTCAGGACTTGAAAACACCATACACACATATATAGGGGGAAAAAATGCCTGGCTACAGCAAGTTAATATTCTGCCATCATCTGTTTTATACCTAGAAATAATATTTTCTGTTTTATTTTTCCCATTAAATTATTCCTTATAAAATTTCCTGAAGCTTCTGTCATGGTTGATCATTATCTGTTTAAGAATTTTAGAATTTTATGAACGAACATACTAGGATAACTCTGTAGCCTAACTCAGGTTTATCCAATGGAATGGATTTGTCCAGTACATCACGGGGATGACTAAGAAAAACCTCAGATGTAACAGGCAATAAAATTGATTAAGCATCTACTGAAATTCACGGAAGAGATCTGAAGAGGACGAGAACAACGCCGGAACTAGATCTTAATTATTTGAACTTATTGAACAAACTAGAGGTAGACTGCCAGAATAGTTGAGATAATAAAGAAAAGAAAAAGATCTGAAGTAAAGAAAAGTTGGTCAATAAATGAAGTCAAATCAGACTATTTTATAGATCTCTCAAGTAGATACAGGGTGTCAATAGCTTAAAACAAAATGCTTCAAATAGCACAAACACAAATAAATCGCTGCTGGCAGAAAAACTGCTGAAGTCCTGTGAAGACACAGGGATTAGTCAGATTGTAGAACTCTTCTGGTACCCTAAAAATACATAGTTTTCCACTAAAAATAATCAAAATCAATGTTACGGGATTGTGCTGTCTGCTAGTCTGCTCCTTCTATGAATGATTCAACTATCGAGTCAGATTCTTTTCACCTAACCTTACCTACAAAAGAGTTACGTATCTACTGTAAGATCAACTGGAAGTACTGAACTGCTGCAGTCAATGAACAGGAACAGGGACCACAGCTACCGGAGAATAAGATAAATTTGTGCCTAGAAATAGATACCATCTCATAGACTAGGAAGGAAACCTAGAATACCAGACTGAGAACAAGTAAATAGGTATTAGATTGCTAAATTAAGTGAAATAAATACTGAATAAATATTTTACCACCATAATCTCCAAAATGTTTTGATGGCATATATAAAATATGTATTTATATATATATATGTGTATGTATTCTTTATTAAAATGGTTCGACATGTTGGATTTACTGGTACAACAATGTTATCAGTAGAAGCAACAACCCATTTTACATACAGCCCTCAGAACACAACAACTCTCACCAGGCAATTTCAAATAAAATATACTTAGATAAAAAAAAAATCCCGATTTAATTTATACTAACTGTGTCATGCAACAAGAGAGGCTTTTCTCCTAAAATTGATAAGTATGGGGCAAGCCCTGCAATAATCCATTTCTTGAATGGGTAAGCATGTAATATGCAAAGCATAATGAAAAACAGTAATTGGTTGAACATACATCAGTTTTAATTATGTGTATTTTGTTATATTGGGAGCTGGCCGGGAATCAGTTACTGCTCTTTTTTCCTTCCAAGAAAGCAGAAGGACAAACGCTGAATTCAGATTTTCTTACATAATCAGACGAACTGCAGCTGTCAGCATGCCAGACGAGGGACAGTGGTTTGCTGAATTCCAAAGAGGGCAGTAGTTAGAGGCCTGGTACCTTATTCAAGAAGCTCAAAGGATGGTTGTAAGGGCACAGGTGCAATTAAATCAAGAAATGAGAAATCAGTGTTGATCTATTTTGCCCTGTATATTGGGAGTTTTTTCTCTCTGTACCTGTAATAAGGCTAAGGAGTTTTCAAAATAACTCTTAATAGTATTCTTTTTGAACGGGAATGGACAAAAAAACAATCCAACTCCATTTAAAAAAAAAAAAGATAAAGAAACACTTCTTTGGGGAGAGGAAGAAAGCTGAGAGTGCTCTGTTTTCAAAGAAAGACTGCTCACAGCAAATACTTGTTTCAGATTTAAATAGTTTTCTTCCTAGCACATAGGTATCTAATTACTGACACCTACAAAAATGCAATCAATCCTAAAACACCATAAAACAATATGAAAAGTTTATCTGAACTTCCCAAAATACATGAAAAAATGATAAACGAAAAGGAAGCATTTTGTAACATTTTCTTCAATACTGATTGTTTTGTCCTATGCCGACAAATATGCAGAAATACAGAAAAATCACTAAAAAGGCGCACGTGTCTACCGGTGCTTCTCACAATCTTCTCAGTGAAGAATCTCTTACTATGTCAAAATAGTACAGGCTCCGGAGATGAGGAGGAAGCAGCAGCAGTATAAAACCTTTGTTAAGGCACTGGGCTGCTATGAGTCCAGATGCAGCACAACACGCAGGAAATTGCTAGCTGCCACAGAAGACGGAGGTTTTTGTTACCGTTTCATGTAACAGACGTGTAAAACACAGCATAACCAAAGTTAATCTGCTTTTTCAAAAGGAAATGCTGGTGTATTCTTCTTGATGCCTATTCCCTCATAAAAGTTTTGCTGCTGTTTTTTTGTTGTTTGTTTTTGTTTGCTTTGTTTTTGTTTCCAGCATTTAAAAAAATATTTAAAAATCTTTGGCATGTCAATAGCATGGACTCAAATATAATCATGAAATCATATAAAACACAGGCTAGCAAGAGAGTAGAAGTTCACAAATGGTGCTACAAACATGCTGTTTGCCAATATACTGGCAACGATTTGTAAACTTGAAGCAAAGGTTTCAAAACACAAAAGACAAACAGCACCATCATTTCACTACTACCTAAACAGCAGCATTCAGAGGCTAGCATTTTTTTAAAACTTTATTTTGCTTACAAAGAGGTGACCTGGTACACACAGGTAAGATGGTTCACATAAAAGCAAAGGACAAATCTTGAGTCTAATTGGACTCTCAGATCAGTTTTGCATACATTTAATTTCTATTGAATACAATAACAAAAAGAAAGTGAAGGAGTGCCCCTTCTAGCTAAGTTGATTAGTATTCTGGACTTTTTTTCCTAGTACATTGCTATTTTTAATTTAGTTCTGCAATCTGAGGTTAGTACGATGATTAGGCTACGTCAAGAACGACTCCTATCTGGCAATTTTCATGGCCTTATAGGAAACCCTACCAACCTGTTTTTTTGTTTCTAAATATTTGAAACAGAGTTAAATGGAAATGGAGACAGAGCAGTTCCTGCTTTTGTTGACAGAACTCACTTCAAAATTACTGGTGACCTGACAATTTTCTTTTTCTCTCAGATTCTAGGTTAAGAAGACAAGAGCAGGAACAGTTAGATTTTTCACATTTTTGTTAAAAACAAACCAAAATGAAACAAACGAACAAAAAAAAAACAACTAATGTTTGGAACTTTAAGCTATACTTGAAGTGTTTTTTCTTGACAACAAATTCACTAGGATAAACAAATGACTCTAAAAGCAGAGAAAAGGCTGATGTAAGTTAATGAAAAAGCATTTCTTAACAGCAGCTACAAAGAAAAGGAGTACTATAATCGTCAGTATGTATACTGGAACATCTTAACATCTCTTGCTGTAACATGTCCTATGGACAGAGCAGTCAGCTAGAATACGTCGATTCCAGTCCCAGCATGGTCACTCAGGTCTCCAACCTTGCACACATCAAGTCTCCCATTTCCAGTTCAATTTCACTTCTCTATTCCAGATGCTTCAATCTGCTTGGAAAATTATTCAATATCACATTCACTTAAATGACCTTAATAGATAAAACTAATTACTTTACTGAATCAAGGTCCCAAACTAATTTAATCAAAATAATACTTCATTTCAGAGGCAGTCTCATTTACTGCACTAGAAGAAAACACTAGAGGTTAGTTTCCTTAAGAAAAGAAAAAGCACATTACATCCTGATTTACTTTAACATATGGATCTTTCAGGTACATTAAACAAAAGCACAAATTGAAATCTCTGCCACAAATAATAATTTGTACATGTAACTACATGTCCTTCAAAAAGCTCCACATTCCGAATTTACGAATTGCAGCAGATGTAGGCGTAAACATATACAGTGATGCGGCCCAACATGGACTACTCCTAATGTACAGTTTCAAAAAGTAATCGGCATATCAAAACTAGATAATGAGAACTTATCAGCATAGCAAAACATCTAACATCTTCAAGTGCCAGAAACTCCATCCCCGATACAATTTCTGAGCATATCAGAAAGTCTCAGGGTGCTTAAGTGACACATACAGTGAAGAAAGCACTGACAGCAGACACAGAGTGTGTACACTCTTTCCAACATGTAAATATTTTCCAAAGGACATGATGAAATTTCTTAGTCTTGTGCAGCGAGCCAAAAATCTCTACTGTAATTGCTATTGCTATGCCTAGAAAGCTGAGCATCTCATTTGATGAGCACTCACAGTCGTCTTCCTTACGCACTGATTCAGAGAAAACTGTCGTGGACTTACTGGACTACTACAGAAAGAATTTTATAGTGAGCATGTCTCATGTTCCTCTGCATTTATTTTTAGATGACTTACTCTCCATATGAGGGATGGAGAAGACCTAGTGCCAGCAATGGAGTGCACTCGCATCAAGTCACAGATGACGTCAGCTTGGGGACCAGTCGATGCTCTTCAGGACAGGGCTGCCACTTGGAGGAACCATATAGAAGTCAGCAAGGACAAGTGCCAAGTCTTGCAGCTGTAAAGGAGTAGCCCCTGGCAATAAGACAGGGGAGGGACTGCCTGGCTGGGGAGCAAATCTGTTTCAAGGGACCTGAGGGACCTTCAAAGGCAGCAAGCTGCTGTCAGTGTGCCCCAGCAGCAAAGACAGCCAACAACACCTGGGCTCTTATACCTGAAGATAATACTCTTAGCACTATACTCTCAGCACGCACAGTGAGATATATTCTTACTCTGTACTCTTAATACCTATACCTCAGCAGGAGCACAGCCAGACTGAGAGAAGTGATCATCCCCCTCCACACAGCGCTCCTAAAACAACATCTGGAATACCCAGTTTGGGCCCCTCCAATACAGGGAAGACAGGCAGAAGCTGAAACAAAAGCTTCAGGCTGGATGTAAGGAAAAAAAAAATTGCACGATGATTTGTACAAATACAAGGATTTTCCTTTATAAAGCAGATTTTATTCAAGATCGCAGAAAACATTCTATAAACTTTAATACAATGGCCTAATAAAAAGAGCTAAGGAGAGTAAAGTTCTGGACCCTCCTGATGCAAAGATCTCCCACCTCCCATGAAAGTATAGCAATCAATAAAGTGTGTCCTAACTCCAACGGCGGGGCCTCCTCTCTAAATAAAGCTGGACCATCATGTAGCAAGAGATGGAAGATTCCTAGGACTGAAAGGCAGCAAGAAAGGACAGGAACCATACTCTAGTGCTGGGTAAAGACATCCACTTGGGAAAGGGGAATTCTGGATTCCAGCCTTTGCACAACCAGGCTGGGTTCTGCATAACACACAGCTCTTACAGAAAGAAAACCGCTCATAAAAACCAGAATCTTGAAGTTTTACCCACCTGGGATACCTTGTGTCAGCTTATTTGAAATGACATTAAATTAGCATTTGAAATGCTAAGAAAGCAGTTATTGCCAAAATTAGCAGTACCATCCAGAGAAGTCAGACATACTGGAGGAGGAGGACTTCTTACATCAGTAGCAGAAAAATTCATGACATATTAGCTACTTTCCCCTTCTAACAAAGCCATGTATCAGCTTGCAACTGAGCTTGTAGAATAAAAAGAAAAAGAAATGACCTGTTATCTTATTAACACTGTGCTTGAGTTTTTGAGAAGTGTCTACTCAGAAGATTTTAACTGCATTCATGGGGAGGGGGGGAGGGTGCAGAAAAAGGACGAGAACACAGCTCGGATTTCTGGCAGGGCTTTAAATATAACTGGTTTACTTTAAAGAACTTATCCCACCTATGCTGGTACAAGGGAAAGAATTTCTACATCAGTTTACATTACTAATTTATGCAGATCTCACAAAAATTTAGTACAATTATCAAATATATCACTTGACAATTACCATAAGCTCATTTGGCAATCCTATAATGAAATGATCCTGGCTTTGTGATCACACTAGGGAACCTTGCTCTCTTATTTTATTAGAGAAGCTTCACACAGTTCTAGCACAGATCTCTGTTGGAACAACAGAACTTCACTAATTAATAGTTCAGTCCCACCCCGAATTAAGTCTTCCTTACACAGCTCCAGCAGCACAAAAGAAAGGTGAGGATGTCTTTGATAAAAGCAGAAAATTGTATTAGCACGGATTTCCCTACTGCAGAGGTCACATGCGGGCAGGGATGCCAGCAGTGAAAGGGGACGGAGCTAGATCACACACTCATCAGATTAATCCCCAGTCAGCAGCTCCCGCTCATAGACAAACATTCCTGACCGTGGGAATTAAACTGTCTTCCCTACAGATTTCTGAAATGCATGGGCCAATAGTTGAAGAATTGCAATACCCTTCCCCCACCCCTTTCCTCAATATCTGCTTGAATTGGATTAGTTTCTCAAGATTTTCTACAACCACGGTACACAATATATTGCCACTTTGGGGGAAAACGATATGCACCTTTTCATTGTACTACTAATCCTTGTAGTGTCACTGATCAGCCACCAAGTACTAAGGCCTTGTTTTGAAATATCAAGGGCAGGGGGCTGGTGGGGTTTCCCAGAGGGTGGACAGCATTTATCAGTTTGCTTGTTTTTAATAACGAAGTAGATCAAACACAGCTATACAAACGTACATTACGTAAACCATTCAGGTCAGGACTAGATGACCTTTGAAGGTCCCTTCCAACTGAATTATTCTAAAACAATTCACATAAATGGTTTGGTTGCAACATGTCAAGTCCATGTAAAAGGGTCTCTCTGAAAGATTACTAATTGTTGGTAAGAAAGCTTGCTATTTGCCCCTGACCCCCCTATTTTCAAGTAAATACTACTTGCTCTTCCCAGTGGCATTTCTTTGAATGTGAACAGCTACAAGTTGTTCCTCTCTTCTCATATACTTATGTATCACCAATCTGCTGGAAACACTCAATGACCTGAAAAAGACAGCCCTGACATTTTAGTATAAGGGCCCTTTTGGTTTTAGAGATAAGATGCATTCGAGTGGAAGGGGAGCCTTATTTCCTCAGTGGTTATATTAATGGTATCCCCCTGAGCACTGTCTTTAAAAATCCTCCTGTTTCTGAAAGAAGTTTGTTTCATCCAGGAGAAAAATCACTACAGCTGTCTGGAAAACAAGAATTTCATTTTTCCAAAATGTCTTAGGGTTGTTTTTTGTTTGGTTGTTGTTTTTTTGTTTGGTTGTTGTTTTTAGTTTGTTTGTTGTTTTTTATTTGTTTTAAATTGGTTTTCTTCGGCAGCAGGATGAAACAAATCTTTCAAGATATTTTGTGAGAGAAACAGATCATGTTATGAGTTAAAGCATTGACATGGCTGTGGGAAGATCAAAATCAAATAGTGAACCAATCTGAACACTCTGCTCGTGACCTTCACTTTGACCATCCAGAACCGGAGCACTCACATGTGGGACTGTCAGCTGAATATATTGCCAGCTCTGCACACTGCAGACTTTACAATCTGGCTCTTAGTAGTAGATCATTAGGTAATCCTAATCCAACCATGAGATATTCTTGAGCAAAATGCAGTACAAAATACTTTCAACAAATTACATCGTCTCTATCCACATGCAGAACAGAGGAGCAGCTAACTTATTTTCCCTGTCCGTGCTTATTCTCCAGTACTGCTTTAAAAGCTGCTTTTTTCCTTATTACACCAATATCATTGTGAACACACATGATCTGCTAAGCATGATTCAGTCTTTAATAACTCCTTTTTTTAATAATAATCTTCAAAGTTCTCCATCAACTTAAGTAATTTGCCGCTGCCCTTAGCCCATAAATCATAACCATTTTTTTCTAACAGCTTACATAATTAACTCTTGTAATTATCTCTGCACAATTAGCACCAGCTGTCTACCTAATTCATAAAACTGAAATTCTTTTTCTGTTAAAAACAGATACTTGAATTTTCATCGACTAATGTAACTATCCACACTAAACGCCAGTGTTCTAACCCAGTCTTTTTGTACTCACTCCAGTTCCTTTCAATGTTTGCAAACACCTGCTGTACAGAAGAACTAATAAATTAGCAGGCTATTCTCTCTAATGTATAAATTATTAGCTAGGATGTTAAAAAAAAAAATGCCAGTGACACACCTACCTTTTGGATGTCAAGTACATAGATAACTCAGGGCACACTGATTAGAGCCAGTATATTTTCACCCAATCTAGCTGGAGGACAGCTAGCTGCTCTGCTTCACTTTTCCCCTGTCTCATACAAATTCCTGGACAAATTTGCATATTTCTATTCTGTCGACATGATGTACCTTTAGGATGTAATTTAGAGATAAAGACTCTGTCACTGTTCATTTATATTCTTCTTATCAGTGTTCACACCATGGGAAGAGGCTTAAATCCTAGCCCATGTGAATGAATATTGTATAAGGCACTTTTAAAGTTCTTCAGTAAGTATTTTAAAGTTCTTTGGTAAGTATTAATTCCCTGTGGAATTTCCTACTACTTGTTCTGCTAACAAAAAGAAGCAAAAACAACAACAACAAAAAAAACACATCATATGTTTTCCTCCTACAAATCTTCCTGAATATTATCTTTTATACAACAGACACATACAAACCTGCAACATGTCCCCCCCACACCACCCAGACATGTTGCCTCTATTGTGACCCCAGGAAAATCCCTAAAGATACAGAATATGTAGTTCAACTACTGTGGCTCATTCCACCTCTGTACAAAACCTGACAACAAGAGTGCCAATTAGTGTCACTTATGGTGGTGCCGCACTGTGGCATGGGCACATCAGCTGGTACCTGCACTGGGACCAAGAGCATCTCATGGGAGCGGCAGGACAAACGGTGACGTTAATTACAGGGTACCGTCTCTGTCTGTGCTGCTACAACTGCAGAACCCATCTAAAGGACTAAATAATCCTCTTCCTCCATAGAGGTTTCTAGTATCTTGTTGGGTATGTTGATAATTCCAGCTTGTGCCAAGCTAGAAATGCTTAAGCAGGTTTAATTGGACCAATCAAGCAATCTGTAATTAGTTCCAGGTTATTATCGCTCTGAGAAAACAGTCTTCAACAAAATTCTTGGGTTAATTTGACTCCCAAAAAATCTGCTCAATGCCTTTAAAGCAAGTAAAATACAAAAGTTTGATGATGTTCCTTTGTATTTCTAATTCACTGTGCTGCTTCTAATCGCCCAAATTCACTCTCAGAAAGGGCTTGCTACCAGTCAAGTGCAACTGCCGAAGACAGTATGAAATACACACTCCCATTATTTTTTGACCACATCTGCCATATCTCATAGAAGTAATCAGATGATCTTAACCTCTTAATGACTCATTGATATATATAAGCTATAACCGCGTATTAGATCATCTATCCATCTCCACAGAGAGTACCCTTATGAAACATTAAGTATCTCCCTAAGACAGAATCTTCAATTATATAAACCTACTCAAATGCCCCAAACTGACTTGTTACAAAGCATTCAAGCTATTTAACATGGAAGTACTTAAGAAGTGCTGGTTATACCATGTGCTTTTTAGTTTTTTAGGTTACACCAAGCAATTTTGGTTGGACCGGTTCAAGTTATGTTCATTTTCAATTAAATACAGGTAGGGAAGGCTGAAATAAACAAGATTTTTCTGGTCACTGCTCTCTGGACCGCATCTTCTTTTTACATTAAACAGTTAACTGGGTAAAAAGAAGTAGCATGCCCAAAGCCTCATTTTAAACTTTCCCTAAACTCCTGTAACATCCATGAGGCTGGAGTCACATATGCTTACATATCACCTCTCTAGTGGGCTGCCAAACTAGTGTGGTTGGGTTCGAAAACAGAATGAGCCATTTTTTCATCCCTGAAGGAGGACTTAGACTAACTCCAAGAAAACTTGCTATCAGTCATCATGTGATACAAGCTTCTCTCTGCAGTCTCAGAGTTAAGCATGTAAGTCCCAGAAGGACGAAATTTCAGAAAGCCCCACCAACGTTTCTCCCACTTACCATGTTATAACTCTCACTCCTAAACATCTCTCTTCTCCATGTGTTGAATAATCATAATCATATAATTTGGATTTATGAATTACACTCCAGGAGTGCCTAAAAGGTTGCCTGAAAGAAGTTGGCATCTCCATACCTTTGACTCTTCCAAAGCTCTAAACCAAGGATGCTTATGGGTTTCACATAGCATAGAGTGAAACTGGAGAAACGCTTGGAGACACTAACCCCTCCTGCCCGTGATCTTGTGACCAACTTCCTTTTGTTTACCATTGTCCTTGAGAGACAACAGCATGCATTCATGTGTGAACTTCAAATGTTGAAAACAGTAAAGGCAAGTTAGTCAGCTCCAAATGATCAGAAAATACACATTAAGCAGCAGGGACCTCCAAGCAGACAGAAGTATTAACTTTTAGTTTAGCAACTAGTGAGCAGTAACTGAGGACAAAGTAATTTCTTGCATTCAATAACTTTAGTTTATTTAACTTCTAAGTTATTACTAGTCCAAACACCATACTGACATAATTTCTTTTCCTTGGTAACTAAAGTATTAAATGTCACTGATACTGTAAGTGCATTTTCCTGTTTTTCTCCAATTTTACCATTTTTTATTTGGGGGCAAGACTTTGTTACACTACTCGCATAGGTACAAGAAAAGTCATTATTATATGCAAGTCGCTTTAAGGCTACGAAGCCCTCAAGACAAGCTGCTAGCAATCTGTGTGAATTATGAGAAATAATAGATCAAAAATAACACCTCATTAACTCCAATTCCTTCCAAAAATGAATACAGAACATGCATTATGTGAGAAATGCATAATGGCTTGCTATTTATTATTAGCACAAGATTAAGCCTTACAGTACTCAAATGGTATCAAAAGTAAAAGACTGCTGGTATTACATATTAGGCAAGAGAAAAATCAACAAACAAGTTTCTGTTTCCATATTTAAAGTAATCAGTATTAACCAATTAGAAATGAAGCCACTTTGTCCTAAATATTGGTAAGCAGATCCTCAAAACCTCAAAAGACAAGACAAGACAAAATGCACACATCTATTGTTGAGTCACAACCAAATGTTAGCATACTTTTTGTTATGTCCAAGCACCAAATTATTTGAGAACTGTACAGCAAAAAGGTATTTAAAACCCACTTAGTGTCAAACTATCTCCCATTTAGCTATTAGTCTCTATTTCTCTCAGTTCTTTAGCAGAATAGAGAATAAATTCAAACAGTGCCTGACTCATTCAAAGAAGATATTTCATTTAACCACATGAGGGCATGCTACACTACAGTAATAGTAAAGCACACAACTTGTGAAATCCCTGGGTTTAGTGTACTTTTGTGCTGTATTATTGGGTCCAAATGGTACTTGTCACTAAACAACAGCACATATTTTACAAAATAAAATTCTTAGTTGCTATTTAACATATCATTTTCTTGACACTTTTTGGGTTAAAAATCTGTTAAAATCTTGAAGACAGCGTTATTTAAGATTTAGTTCTTTAAAGAACTCAACCACAAAGCAGGCAAAAGTTGCGTGAGGAAAAAAAAGCAAAAGACGGTAATTTCTTTAGTAAGCTTCTACAGCTTTCAGTAACTAATTCTGGGTTCACTTTTGTTGAGGAAAAAAAATGGTTTATTTCCTTAACAGACATAACATCTAAAATACAAGATTTAATATTACAGTTTTTTGGTTTTCCAATGACTAAGGCATTGCATTAGAAAGAATAACGTAAGAGGATTTAAATAATCTTTAACTGAATACTGTACTAAGACAGCAGGCAACAATAAAGGAAGGTAGTACTATGTTTAAATTTATCATAGGCAGGCCAAAGAAGAGAAATTGGTGCTCCTGGAAGGAAGCAGAGGTGAAGGATGCTGGAGTACCAAGGGTGGAGGTGACTTCAAAAACCTCTCTCCAGGAGCTACTGATGGAGCCTTGAAGACTACCTTTCCCAGAATAAACATACTGTTTGTGAACTCTCCTAAACTGCATTCAAAACAATCTTATATATCACTAAAAACCTAAGGAAAATGATTCCCAAGAGTTTCAGTTAACATAAAGTAGTGGAAGTGAAGGAAGTAAAATACTTCAGACATATGCAGTGAGTTAGTACTCTCGTTTCTCCATAACATGCAATATAACTTTCTTTAATGAAAACCTTTCCCATAAAGAACAGCAGAAAACAGAAGCAACCAATCATCCACTCTTTATACAACAGATAAAATCAAAATCTCCCCAAAATGGATATTATTCAATTTTCTGGGAGCTCTGTTTCCAATAGTATGAAAAATAATGAAATTAACTTATTCCTCGAGTCAAAATTCCTTAATTTTTTTGGTCTGTTTGCTTTGGTTTTTTTGTTTGTTTCATTTTTGTTTTTCTTTAAATAACAAACAACTGGGGAAAATTAAGAAAACAATTTAAAATGACTACCAAGAAAATGAAGAAAATCTTTTTTCCAAGAAGACTGTGCAAATTTCTTTAAGGTAAAATCTGGACAGGTTAAAGCAACTGTTATTACCATGTTATTTCAACCCTTATCCAAAACAACTTTATTTAAATGAAATCATAACTCTACAAAATGATATAATGATCTGAAGCAGGCCATACTAGACTACTAACACTTTTTTGTTTTCTTCTCTTAACAATTTTTTTGGTTTGGTTTGGTTTGTTGTTTTTTTTGTTTGTTTTACCTTTGATCAATAAGCAGACAGTCAGGTATCCAGTCTGGGGAAAGAATGACTTGAATTAATGAGTTTGAACAAAATATGATTTCTGATTATGAGTTTTCAGATATTGGTACATTTCATGTTCAGCCATCCATTTCATGGTGATGACAACCTCCAGAATAGGTGTAAGTATCCGGGCAGAAGGAAATAACTGTTTCAGTCTTTCCATTTTAGTTTGCCAGTTGTTTCAGTTCTGAAATAACTTTAAATACAATCTTTAAAGAATCATCCATCAGCATTGAGAGCCACACCTCCACCATTCAGTTCCAGTCATGCCTACATTATGAACAGCAAAGAAAACAGCTGCAGATTGTAAATAGATAGCACTGATAAATTCTCAGTTAAAAGATAGCAGAGAATGTTGGGTTTTGGGGCTGCTTATTCTACACATTTCACATGCTGGATAAAGTCTCCTTTACAAACTTAAAATCCAAAAATTAGAATGTTTATATATATATATATCATATTTCAGTTTGAAGGGACCTCTGGAGGTCTCTCATCCAGCTACTCATCAAACCAAGGGCAGCTTCAATGTCAGGTAAGGTCGCACCAGACCTCATCCAGCCAAGTTTTGAGTATATCCAAGCACAGAGATTGCACCACCTCTCTGAGAAAGCCATTGTAATGTTTGACCACCTTCACAGTGAAAAATTCTTTCCTCATATCAACTGGAACATCCCCTCTGCGACTTGTGCCTATTGCCTCTTGTCCTTTCATTATGTGTCTCCCAGAAGAATATGGCTTATGGCTCCACCTTATCTCCATTCTCCCATCAAGTAGCTGTAGAGAGCGTTAAGTTCTCCCGTCCCTTCTCCAAGCTGAACAAAGTCAGGTCTGTCAGCCTTTCCTCATGTCTTGTGCTCCAGCCTCCTGCCCATATGGATGGTCTTGGCTGGACCAATACTTACTCCAGTATAGCAATGTCTGTGTCCTTGTCATTCCCAAATAGTACTAAGTGCTGCAGATGTGGTGATCGGTAAACTACCGATTACAAGGAAATAATCACTGCCCTTGACCTCTGGCTACACTCACACTAGACCTGCCAAAACAGTTTAGATGAAACTTGTCCTTCTTTGCACGTCTGTCTCACATCCAGTTTGCCGTCCACCAGGACCCTCATGACCTTTTTTAGAGAGCAGTGCCTAGAGAGCCCGTCCCCAGCCTGTATCATGACATTAGGTTATTCCACCCCACTGAAGGACCTTGCATCGCCTTTGTTGTGCTCCTTCAGGTTTCTGTCAGCTCATTTCCGCAGCCTGCTGCGATGCTCCTCAAGGCAGCCCTAGCCTTCAGCATATCAACCTTCGCCCCTGTTTGGCATTGTCTGGAGACGTAGTGGGGGTGCATTTCACCCCATTGCCCAGGCCAATGACAAGACATTAAGCAATACCAGTTCAACACCAACCCCTGCAGATTGCCACTGGCAACTGTTGGCCAGCCATCTTTGACCCCTAATTGAAGCCCAGAAATCTGTTGGCCAGCAATCTTTGACCCCTAATTGAAGCCCAGAAATCTGGCCAGTTTTCAGCTCACTTTGTAGCCCACCTACCCCATAGACCTTGTAGGGGGGCTGAGAAGGCAAAACCTGTATTTCATCTACAGCCAAGATCCCTTCCCTTGACAAAGCATTCCATTTTTCTCTTTTGTGTACTTTTTACATAACAATACAGGAAAGAAACCTGTCTTACAAAATGGAAGGTAATTGTGTAATTGCAAACAAATTGTCTGAGAAACTTGAAAGGAGGTTGCTGGAAGCTTTTGTTATCCCCCACCCCCGTTTTATTTTTTTTTAAATTGAGCTTTCCAGTTAATACCATCCAACTAAAATGAGATTCAGTGCTGTATTCTGATGGTATATCTGTTACTATATACATATATGTATGTATATGTACATGGTATATCTGCTATTACAGAACAGCAACCTCATCCATTTGGGCTGTGGGCTGACATTATTGTCTAGGAGAGCGTATTCCACGTGTTAAAAGGGTACTGTTCTGTGTTGCAAACAAACATATTTAATTTCAGTTTATGATTTTATCCTTTGGGGACCTGCCATGGCAGTTGAGCTTGCTAATTCAAATAGTCTATTTAGAGACAGAATTCTAGACCTGGCAAGAGACCCTCTCCAGAAATCAGCTTTGGTCAAACTAGAAGCAAGTCCTGTCTAACATCTGCTTGGCTTTCTCTCAGGATTTGCTAGGAACAGAAATCATTTCTCTTTTCCTTCTGCCGATCTTGATTTTTTTTTTTTTAATCAGGAGAACACAGAGCAGTAACATCATCCCACACAGATTTAACAGCTACTTCTGTCCCACGCATTCCACAGACAGATCTAGTTGAGTAGAAATCAACATTTTTTTCTTTGTTTGTTTCAACAAAAGCATGAGTAATACATCTAATTATCCCGCTGCATATGGTACCTAAACCTGTCTAATCACCACAGTACTAGGCATTTGTCTGCCTACCTAACAGCTGAATTTGGTTTGTCCCCGTCCCCCCACACTGGAAAAGATGGAAAAGAGATGAGATTGTTTTCCCCTCCTGCTACAAATGGAATAGTCCTTCCTAATCCACTCTCTCTTACCATTACCACTGTCAGCATCAATTTTCTGAATACTAACAGAGTAACAATAACTTTGGTTTAAACTTAACCATATGGAGAAAGAAAGTACAAATTACAAATTTGAGGGAAAATAATCCTAACTGGCAGTGACAGCCAATAAAAGTCTTAGAGATGTAAAAGAAAAGCATCTCAGATATATATATTCCCAGCAGTAGCTGGCAATTGGCAGAACAGAACAGCAGGTGCCAAAGAGAAGGTGTTGAAACACAGAAAGTGACATTAAGTTGGTTTTCAACTCATTCCAGCACAGGCAATGATGGCACACAAAATAAGCTTTTTATTAAAGAACAAATATATTATTTAACATTAAAGTATGTGGACCTCAGGCTGTACTTTTAACAATAAATTATTTAACAAAGATGTCATCCTTAACAATATATAATTCCGTATTACATTTTTACACCAATTATCTCAGTAGGATATTACTGCTAAAAATAAAAAGTAGATTTTCTCCAGTCACCTTCCTAACAAGCACTTCTTAACTATGTTTTCTATAATTATGAAAAGAAAAGCCTTTCCAAAATGCCAAAATTCTGCAACATAACTGTTTCAGAATAGAACATAACTGTTCCATAACATAACTTTCTTCTGCAGCTAAGCACTGCTCAAGAAAAGAATCATACTCCTTCCCAAATGCTACTGGAGATGTTAAAAGCTACCCAACACAGTTTCTGAGGACGCGGTTTAGTTTCTACACCTTCAGAGCAATGCATATGAGTCAGTCTAAATTTGCAAATCTCCAACGAGAACAAAAGTAAGGACTGACTCGTAAAGTACCAAATTTGTAAATAAATACATCTGAATGTACAATATGGAAAGTTTCAGCCAGTTAACATAAGGAATGTGTAACAGCTTATAAAAATATTACCTGGAGTATAACCTAAAAGACTCTAAAGATTGATAACAGATATTAAGATTAGTATGCATTAATGGAAATGATTGTGTAAGCACCATAGTGAAAGTAGAACAATGGATTAAAAGAACCATCAGTCAGTACAACTAAAAAATTCTTCCACCCTGTCAGCTGAAAGATTGCACGTTAGGCTAAGGACTTCTCTGATGGCTTCTCCAAGGAGTGTATCTGTACTTGGGTTGGGTATTGTTGGGTACTTTTATCTTAGATACAAGGAAACAATTTAACAATTTTTTATTAATCATTATTTGATTAGAGTTCCATTTAAATAACTACATCTCCTGTACTGCGTCTAAATAATTCCTCATTTTTGCCATAACTATGTGAATGTTAACAGCAGAGAAGGAACAAAACTAATTTGCCCTTCTATCTTTTTATGAAGGAGTAACAAAAGGCAATTTTGCTATTGAATCACTATACCACAAAATCCCACATCACTAAACATCGGCTTCACTAAGATGTATGTATCAACACAAATTGAATAAATTTTTACTTATGGGAATTATCCACAAGGATACCAGAGTGATGGGCTTCGATTGTGATTGAAACCAAAAACATTTCTTTATTGCTAAAGGATGTAGTCTGGGAGCTGTCACAAGAGATCCTTGAAAAAGGAATAAAAGAGATCCAAAAGCCTAGTTTAAACCAAATCTGTTTATTTCGAATTGGTATAAAACTTTACCTGAGGCCAGACCTGTACTAGAAAGATTTGCTACGAGAACTGTCGCTGATTGCTGAACCTTCTCTTCCACAAGCACAGCTGCTTTGTGCTCTGCATCTGCAGCAGCGATGTTTTAGGCAGAAGGCACTGGCCCTTCATGAACAGGAGCCTATGACTTGCAGCTGCAGATCCTGCTACACCAGCAGCCCATGTTGGGTTTCCACTTGGCTCACTTAAATAAATGGCCTTACTCAGAAATTGGTTGAATTAAACGAGTACAAACCCACTACGGCCAATTACCATGAATTTAAAGTCAAGCACATTTTGCTTTAGAGTTCTGGCTGACTATGAATGGCTTTAACATACAGAATAATACAATGTTACTCAGCAGAAATAAGAGCCATTATGCAAAGATGGATTGTATTACTTCAATGTTTAGATACTATTTTAGGCTTTAGCTATCAAAAATGGTGATCTTGCACTTTTTCCATTCAATATGTAAAACTTGGAGTTCTTGAAGGCAATTTTCTTTGGTCAGCTTGAACTTTAAAATACAATAATGGTAGGAGAAGCAAATAAACTTTCGTACATATAGTACAGGTCAACACATTCAGACTATTTTTATCAATTACAGTGCTACATTTAACAGCTTGCAGTTGAATACTGCTTGAACTAGTTCTGCTCTTTCAGTCCAATTTTTTTATTTTGTCTTACTACTTTTGACCTCAAGTTCTCTAATGATAAACTATGCAACCCTTTTCCCCATACAAATGATTTTCATGATAGAGCACTAACCAAAGGTATTTCCTGAGGACTAGCAATAAGGATTGAAGATTAAGTGTCAGTCTTTCAAATAGAACTTATTTGGTACCATTTATTACTTGAAACATCTACTATTAAAAATGCCTTTTTTTTTTTTTTTTTTTAAGTCTGAAAGCCTTTATTACGTGAACTAGTTTTCCAAGAAATTCTAGGCCAAATAAACGCGATTTGCTCTGTTGACAAACTGTCAGAAAGGTAGACAGAAGTTTTGGAAGTAGATGTGGGAGTATGGTATACAAAAGCACATGCCTAACAATTTATTTTTATTTTTAAAGACCTGAACTGGAAGAGAAAATACTGAACACATCCTTTGGAATACCCTTTTGAAAAGTTTTATCAGTTCTACATTATAGTGTCAGTCACCTGTATTCCTTTGAAAGCCAAGTGTAGGTTAAATTTAATTAGGTCATCAGACTTTATTGAGACCATTTCATTTAAACTCTCAGTTTTACCTTATCTCAAATCATCACTCCCAAGGAAGAGTAAAGGGACTGCTCAGTGCATATATTTCAGCCAAAGAAAACTATTAAACCTCTGAAAACCCGGAAATTATGAAATTCTTGCAATCTCTACGCTTTAACATAAAAAGAAAGACCCTGCACTTCAATACAAACTGGTTCAAGTCTGCTAACTACATTTTTTCAGCTGGTTGGTTAGCTTGTTTCTAAAGTAGGAAAACATATCTTCCAGAAATATATATATATGTGCATATTTATATATATATTAATTTATGCTGAACTATGGAGAGCCAATCCACACCTTCAAGAACTTATAAGAACAATCTCACTGCACTCTTCCCAGCAGATGGTCACACAGATCTGCAGCAGAGTGACTATTCAGAAAGATATTGAGTTTTTAAAATGATTAATCTGCGAAACAGTAGGAGATTTTTGCTTCAACTGCTTAGCTGTGAGCTAACAAGAAACACTGTAAAGCTTGACAAACATCTTGACAACATCAGCAGTTGAAAAGGATGGGTTTAAAGAGAACAAATACTTCTTGGAAGTATTTATTTGAAATTAAGAAAGGGATTATACACACTGAATAGCAGGAAACAGTTCTTTTCAGGAAGATAAATAGAGCACTGTGCCATTTAAGAATAATTATGAAGATTTACATTTCCTAGCTGTCATTCTCTCTTATTTAATATTCCCGTGCACATTCAAGGTTCATTCTTGTTGTTTTTTTAATAATTTGCAAGATTTTCACCCGTGACTGTGAATACAAACAGCGTGGAAGTAGATTAATTGGAATACAATCAGCAGGAAAGATTCCACTTTTAAGTAACAAAACCAACCAAAGTGAACATCCAGAGATATCCCCCATCATTAGATAAAGGGAAACTGTTTCTGCTAATACAACCAGATCGTTGGAAGAGCCAGAAGCCACTCAGTTCTGGAATAGCCATTGGTATGTTTACCCTCTCCCAAAGGTGGGGGGGCTTGTTTGGGAATTCACAGAAAGTTGTGTGCATTCAAATTATTTTTTTTTAATAAGATAAATTGCAAAGTAGACAAACAAAACAATTAAATGAACTATGAAATCAAAATAGATAATATAACATGAAAACGAGGCAAATAACAAACCTCGCCTCCGAGTGAGGCAGGATTTGCCTGTAAATGACAGATTTTCTTTCACAAAGAGAATTCGGACTCAGATCTTTGTATTTCCAGTATCTTGCACCAACAACCAACCTCTAAGCCCAAATCTAAATAACCCAATGGTTTCCTGCATATGCAACTGCAGGTGGAAGTAAGGTGTTCAAGAGGCTTAAATACTTGCTTTTAGTTCACAAACAAAATTGAACTCACAGCAATTATACTGAGTTAGAGGACCTGAAAAATTACCATAGAAATGCATTCTGCATTTGCTGAATATTTTTCGCCAAAATACGAATTCAAGCAGCTAAGTATACAATTTTTATGATCTCTTTAATACCACCAGTTATGAATGGAAAAATTGATTCATTTTTATGTTTGATGGCACAAGAAAAGTGACAGGAAACATTTCACACCTATTGACCTTTTGAAAACAACATATTTGCTCTTTAAGTACGGAGGTGCTTTGAAGGATGTATTTCCCACCCTCTATTTCAATTTATTTGAAAAAATTGTAGCCTCTGTAGCAGCCTTGCCTTTTGTTTCAAACAATTCATTCTTGAACAGCTTTATAAAAACTCCCTGTGCTGAATTTAAAAGATGGATGTACAAAGAACTAACAAAACAGGAAAGCTGCACAGACTAAGTGAGCAAAAAGCTCTTGGAAGTATGAACAGTCGATTTGTTGTGAGTTTGTGCAGCACACGGCACAGCGAAGCTCTGATCCACGGCGGCACACGCTAGAAGACACTGAAGCGCAAATTCATGCCATTGTTCATTAGGCATATGGTGCTAACACCTGAGCATTTTGTAAAGAATCACAACTTCGCTTCGCTATGACTTGGGGGCACAGCTTGCACTCAAAGATAAAGTCTCCATTTAAAATCCTGTTACCAAAGGAAGAACGTCTGCTGATTTATCTCCGGCTGATAAATGCCCCGATTTTTGAGAAGGCATTAGGTTGCTTATTAGTCTCAAACTTGAGCACCAGCTTGGGGGAAGCCCGAACTTCCTTACCAAGCATATTAGGTTCTTCTAAAGTAAGTGGAAATTAATAAGTTGCTAGCAGAATAAGAAGCCTCAGCACTGACCTGAAACTGTGCACTCCGTAACAATAATAAAAATGAAAACCTACACATACACACCCGCGTAACAGGATCACATTCCCTGTTTGTTTTTAATACAGAGATCAGAATCACTCTTTCAAGAGAGAACAATTTTCACAGAAAGAGGCAAAACACCACAAGGACTCCCACAAGATTTAGTGAAACTTGATTACTCGTTATTTCTGATTATCGGTCTCTGAGTGAGGACAAATCTTGCGGCTATTTATACTTGACCCAGTCCTCAATCCCAATCCCAACACTTAATAAAAATTTTACAACTGACTTAGAATAGTAGAATCTGTCAGTCCTCTTAAAGGAAAATATCTTGAGAATTGAAGTGAGAGAAAGGTCAAAACAGCATCGTGACCTTTCCTGCTTTCTGTGAGACAAATTAATATTATGCCTTGAGTTTGT
>VXAL01011005.1:173350-207907 GCA_013399475.1 Chauna torquata | reverse complement strand
TCCCCCCCCCCCCCAGGAAATTGCTCAGATTGTAGTTGGAACCTTTCACAAACCCCAGAGTAATATAATTCAATAATAAAAGTAATTAAAACGTAACAGCTAAATTCCCTGACCCAGAATTTTACATGCCAAATCACCAGAGGTCTCCATCAGTTTTACTTTCTCCTGGGCCTGTGATAGAGATTTTTAACTGCAATCCTTCAGACTTCAAATTTAGCAAAGGACATACATATTATAAAGAAGAAAAGATACAAGAGAATTCAAGAACAATTCTGGTCTTTGATATATGAATGAAGTGAAAAAGAAACAAATGACACAGTATGCATAAACTAAAATATTATGTTAATGAAATTAATCAAAACTAAAGCTGACCACAAAGAAGCACTAAGGACATTTGCTGCCGTTAATAATAAAATGGTAGATAAACTTCAATACTGAAAATATTAAGGTATGCACAATGAGGAAAAAAAAAAAAACTGGGATACCTACAAAGCTATCGCTATTCAGAAAAGGTCAAAGAGATGCCGTGAACAACTCTGCATGCCAAATGCTTTTACTCACTGATGGTCAACAAGGCAAAGATTTAACAGGAACAAAATTTTAAAAAGGAAAAAAGAAAGTCATTCTGCCATCATATGCCTGGAATGGACCTCAAAAAAAAAAAAAGTATCTATATCATCTCACCCCAAAATAGAATCAGCTCTACCTCTGCCATCCCTGACAGAGGTATGGCTGAATTGTCATCTACTTGTTTTAAAGACCTTGAATACTGGTGGATTGCATGACTTCCTTGGAAAATCTATTTCAATGCTCCACTAGTCTTACTATAAAAAAAAGCTTTTTCTGGTATCTAGCTGGAATCTTTCCCTTTGCAATTTAAGTCCATTATTTCTCATCCTATTCACTACAGGCATGGAGAACAAATTGTCCTGTTCCCCCTTAATGTATCTGAGAACTGTTATGTCCCACTTCTGTCTTCTTTCCTTAGAATAACAGCTCCAATTCATCCCCTTTTCCACAGAGGGTCATATTTTCTAGACTTCTGATCACTGTTATCGCTCTTATCTAGACTCCCTGTGCCTGTTCAAATCTTTCTTCAAGTGTGGTGTTTAAACTGGACATTGTATAGCATCCTACTTTACCAGCACAGCCCACTCAGTGCTGAAAGACATAGGAGGGTTATTTTTCAGAAAGGTGTACTTCTGTTCCATAACTGAATTTAGAGTGTGCCTGTTAAGTAAACCACGACGCTCCCTACTTATGCTCAGCTATGATCCACCGCCGTTCCTTACCTCCTTTACTATGGCAGGTCAGTAATCTGTATTTACGCAGCTCATTATCCCTGGCCATGTACAGAGCTTTCTAATTGCCTCTACTGAATTACATTCTATATTTTCAGATTATCATCTGCAACTTGCCCAGGTTGTTTCAACTCCTAATTCTGCCTACATGCATGCAGCCCCTGCTCTAGCTTGGTGTGCTCTGCAAGCATAGTAGGCATCTTTCCAGTCTGCTGTCTGGACAGTTAGTTGAAATACTGGATACGATCAGAATGCCATTCAGTTAGCTCTCCCACACTGACAGTGAAACCTGGTAATAAATCTCATCCCATAGCAGCTTCACCCAAACTTCCTCCTTAGAATGCCACTTCACAGTGGCAGAGCAAACAGAGAAATTCTCTGTCCCGCAAACCTTCATGATATCCTGCGTTCTCCTCCCTCTTCTCTGTCCTCAAATTTGAGGCTGAGGAATTCTTGGCTCCTGCCAATGGGTGGTTCAAAGACAGTAACCACTATATGTTTACTGAGTCCTGTAATTGCCCATAACCATCTCCTGTCGGACACTGCTGAAGACAGGATGCATGCCAAACTGGAACTCAGCCTGACCTGTCCTTACAAGCGTCAGGTGCTTACGAAAGCACCTGTTCTTGAAGCTTTTTGCTGTTTTTAGCAGGGCTTTGCCTCTGAAATAGGCTGCCTGTACTCAGCAGCTATGTCACAGCACTGATAATTCCCATGCCGGTGTGTTACAAAGTTAGAGGGTTGGAAGAAAATTGCAATAGAACCAAGAAGATTTTTTGCCACTGCAAAATTACTTCCTGGTTACTCAAGTACTAAAAAGCATACCCAGCCCCATCTGAAAAATCTGTTTAAAAACTGCCCATCAAAAGGGTCATTCAACTCCACTAATACATTAACAAATAGTAATAAATCTGTCCAGGTCTATTATTGCATTTGATAGTGACAAATCCAAAGATGGTTTAGAGTAGCTCTATGAGTAAGGTAAAGCTCTGCTCATATGCAGTGGCAGCGTATGGCAACAAACACCTCTGCTGCAGCAGCATTTTTTAATTACCTTTTTGCAGTTTCCACACAGCTATGGAGTTACCACGTAATTTTTATTCTAACACCCAGAAAAATAGAACTGTAAAGTTAGAATATCTGTTCTAGTAAAATTTAAGAATTAAATTTAAGAATTAAAAAAAAAGACTTCTAGCTATAAATCTCTTTCGCAAGAAAAGGCCCTTGCACATTTACTCCGTCTTTGAATAACTTGATTTTATATTTACCTGTAGGAATCAATTTCTAAAAGGATATGTGATTTAAAATAACTCTAAGGATATCTGCAGAACCTACAAGCTAAAACTTTTATCAGTTTTAATTTTTTTTTTTTAAGTTTTCTATGCAATTTGCTGTCAAATGTGAACAACAAAATTAACATAATCTTTTCAAATCTTGTCACATAACTATAAGAAGAATGAAGATTATATCACTTTTATATCACTTAAGGTAAATGTCTATTTACTTAGTACATGTACAAAATTCGTGACAGCTGTACTGATTTCCACCACCACACAGAGAAAGAAAAAGCTAAGCAGAATTGGATCCTGTCAAAAAAAAACAAAAACAAAAACACGGGAACTGAAAGCTACAGCTCCTACCAGGGAGCCATCTCAAGGAAATAGCTGTAGTGAGGATGGCACTAAAGTACATACTTAACATTAAACAACTACTTACAGTAGGATTAACAGGAGTTTCAATTGTTTTCATAAATCAAGTAAGAACAAACCAGCACACTACTTGCAGTAAATCCCAGAGTCATGCAACAGAATTATGAGAAACCACATTATAAATCAGAAATATAGGTTCTTAGCCACAATATTTCTAACAACACAAACTTGTCAGAACTAGAAAGTAGCGATCTGAATTATTATCAGTTCATAAACAAAGAAACAGGTAGTGAGGATTAGACTTGAGACAATCTACTACTAACCTTCTGTTTTCAAGTACTTATAAATTTGTATGAACTTACAACTTCCCACTTGCAGCAGTTTCCCACTCTGGATATTTATATTATGCTCCATTTTTGTGAAAAGGGTTATCAACAATGCTTCTACCATTTCCAGACCAATATTACTCAAAATATATTATTTTACCAATATCTCACAGCCCTTTTGTCAAGACCAAGTGTCCTCATGTCTTGCACTGCAGACATGCAAGGTACGAAGGGACCAGAGTGAGAAAAGGCTGCCCCATAAGAAGATGGAGATAGTTGCCCAGAGGAGCTGTGGGTGCCCCGTCCCTGGCAGTGCTCAAGGCCGGGCTGGATGGGGCTGTGGGCAGCCTGGGCTGGTGGAGGTGTCCCTGCCCATGGCAGGGGGGGCACCGGGTGGTCCTTGAGGTCCCTTCCAACCCCAACCGTTCTGTGGTTGGTATTGCTTTTATTGCCACTTTGAACATTTTCCTGAATGCAGCCAAGTCATCACACCTCGCTACTGCAGAAATCTCAAAGTGAACAATAAACAGAAACAGTTCAAAAGCTCACAGGACTTTTCCCCAGTTTCTTAGGTTTTCCAGCCACACTGAAAAAAGCTGGTGTCACGGGCGATGGAGGCAAATACACAGAGGAGAGGCTCTCCCAGAATAACAATCAGTGGCTAATACGTTTTTAAACAATCTCTGCATACAGTCTTTATTTTAACAGACTAGTGAGTGACTGTCTCTGGTTGGCAATGAAAAGAATATTCAGATTTCCCTCTCTTATATCACAGAATCACAGACTGGGCAGGGTTGGAAGGGACCTCTGAAGATCATCCAGTCCAACCCCCCTGCCGAGCAGGATCACCTAGAGCACGTTGCGCAGGATGGCACCCAGGCGAGCTTTGAATATCTCCAGAGAAGGAGACTCCACAACCTCTCTGACTATAATAAGTAACACATTATTGCTTTATGTAATACAGATCTTAAATCAGCACCTTTTGCATAACAGATTTTCTGGAAAAAAAAAAAAAACAAACACCACAGACAAAAGCCTATAGAGCACCAGTGCTTTACAATAAATTTGTTTCAAAGTGCATTGGTATATCATCATTGCAGTACCACAGCACCTCAAAAACGTCTCTTTTGAGCTCTATAAATTTTGATTTGCCTTTAGCATTCTCCAAACATGTAGTTTTTTGTTAGTTCTTTTCTTATTTGAAGAAGGAAGGAGACTGATCATCTGCCCTATCTAGGAATGTTTTTTGCCTTTATCCATTTAGGAAGCACGGCAAAAGCAGGTCCAATTTTTATTACAACTAGATTATGCTAATCTTTTACACAACCCTGGTAATAGACTCAGGGACAACATTGTTATCATCCAAAAATTTACCTTGGGAGGATCTGTCTTAAAGTTGTTTCTTTGTTTTGGACGCAGTGCTTGGAAGAGTAAGACAAGACTGGTCCAAGAGCACCTGTTCAACAAGCATCTTGCTCTCCAATTTTTTTTTTCCCATTTGCTTCCCAGTGCACATCCACATCCCTGCAGCTGCAGATGGGCTGACCGGCTTGCTACCACATGCATGGCAACTGGTCAGCTGGCTTAAGTTTCCTTGCGTGGAATGACTTGCAAAAATTAAGTACAAGTTAAATGAATAAATATGACATGGCAAACAGAAATACCTGATAAATAATGAACTATAGTACACATTTCTTCTCTAAATAGAACCAGTTTTAGAATATAAAATGCGCTAGGGAATACAATTTAATACAAGGCCTAACAAGGGAAGAAATATGCAAAATATGTTTTCTAAATTCACTTAGGACCTGAACTAAACATCCTGATGAAATAAAACTTTTTATTCGGGGGGAGGGCTCTGAAAGGCCTCCTCTAAAAGGAAAAATAATAGAGTAATACGCAACTCTTGCCATAAAACTAATTGAATATTAAGGGCTAAGGTGATTAACCAGAATTGATTAATAAGGTCAACAAAACATGCTGACTTGATCAACATGAAAAATTCAATGCAAAATTCTATTTTTTATTCATTTATGCACCTTATATGAAGATAGGATATTTATTAAACCTAGGATCTATTACAACCTAGATCTCTACTAAAGTCACAGAACTGTTTGAAATATAGAGATTTAGTTATTTAAAAAGAAATGAGAATAAAACTCAATAAAAAAAACTCTGATTATGTTGTTTTTGTAAAGTTCTTCAGTATCTTGTATGAGATTTACTAAATTAAGACTGCAGTAAATATATTTACAAGGACAAGCAACATCATAAAAATCTCATGAAAAGTAAAAATGAGTTATGCATTAGTATAAAAATAATTACAAATGTTAATAAAGGCTTTATGAATATCAAGTCCACACTCAGTGGACAAAGGCAGAACTTCAATGAATCCAGCATAAGGCACATTTTGATGAAACAATTAGTTTTTTGATAGTTCCGCCCTGCATAAATGGAAATGCAGCAACCCAACATAAGCTTCCCTGTTGGACTTTTGTGAAATTACATGCTGATTACACATTTTCATTTTCTGGCTAAATAAGCTTCTTGCAGAGTGTTCATATAATATGCTGATAAAAATATCATCTCATATAGAGGGTGCACACAATGACAGTATCATATGCATGCACAGCAAATCGCATAAACTTGAAGTATACATCATATAAACTTAGAGCAACTGTTGACAAGAAAATCAGTGAAGAGACTATTCTTTACAGTATGGGGTGGTGTGATGGAGAAATGAGATATTTAAAAAAGAGAATACATTATGTTCAAATATACATCTTCATATGTGGCATTTGAATCCTTGGCTTTCTGATGAAAGACATATGCAATGGAAGAGCAGCTGACTTGTTGCAACTGAGTTGACTCATAAAGTGTATACATTACCTAAGTATTTGCCAGCAGTTCAGTGGAAAAAAACGTAACTAAATTTGAAGTTCAGACTCCAGGTATACAGAAAAAACTGTTACATGACTGATTTTCCAATGAATGAATGAGATTTCTCTGAAGTCTTATGAAACTCAATATATAACCAGCTGATGAATTCAGACCCAGCAGCCTGCTAACCAAAACCACTTCTTCTCTAAAACAGGAATTCCTGAACCAGAACATGCAACCCTGCTGATTCCCGCCCTTTTCTGTAATAAAAACACACCAGCCCAAAAGCTGTGGCAGAGTAAAAAGAACTACCTGGGAAACAGATGTCACTATGGGAGCCCTAAGGAATGACTGACGTACCTACTGTAAGCCAAGACCTACTAAGTGCCTAGCAGAGAAAAACAAGGAACACTACAGAGTGTGGTATGAAAAAAAAGCACAAGAAATTCTGGGTTAAAATGAGCAGCAATTTTGTAAATGCATTGATTTTAAAAGAATCTAGATATTATACCATGAAGGAGAGGGAAGAATTAAAAAGGGAAGAAATTATCACAGGATGTAGATGATGATGTAGTAAGTAGAAATTCTTTGGCCAAAGGATGCTATTTGAAGGAGTGGATAGACATGGTCTGGTCAAACGGGAGTAGTAAGACAATGCTGCATAAAATTACCATAGGAAGCTAAAACCTGAAATTAAACTTCTAAAACCATCACCTCCAAAGATCTAAAATTGCTTCTCCTCACTAAATTTCCACTCCATAAGGAATGAAAGCTTGTATATTTTCAGTATTTTTCTTCCCAGTTCAAAAGTATTTAATTACATTTTCTTAACATGCAATTCATAAGTTTTATTGGTATTTTGGCACAGAATGGTGCATGGGGACAACAACAGGCCATTAGCTAAAGTAAAGGATTGGAAGGGAGGCAAGGATAAGGAGATGAGAGGACTATGTTACATTAACTTAAAGACCCATTGGCTTCCTTTTCATGCCTTAACGTTTTGTATCAAGTCCACCAAAAGCCACAAGGTGTAGGTCAGCAGATAATCATTTCAGGTCAAAGTTTTGCCCTTCACAGCAGCTCTGAAGTTGCACCTGCTTCTAAATGGGGACAGAGAAATACTCTGCTATCAGAATATTTTTGCGTTTTTTGAAACATTTTGTTGAGCCAAATGCTTCTTCAGAATTGAGATCTATGAAGAAAATACCACCCAAAAAATGAAAGTGTTTTAACTATTGTCTGACTTTTTCTCAGGATGCTCAAAAAACATACTGTGGCTATGACCACTGGCTATTCTTGTGGTCTCTACACGGCTGTGTCTCCTTGGGAACTCAGTCACAGTTACAGAGGTGGCTAATGACTCATTAACCACTTCTCAATTGGATGTGACTATGGTATGTACCTATTAAAGAGTCACTCAACAACCTGCAAGATTTTAGTATAGTAATAAAAGATATAGCACCAGAGACCAGTACTCCTGACAAAAGTGTAAGTGCCACGGTCATTGAAGTCCTTGGTCTCAAGTAGCAGAGGGACTGTAGTGAGTAGGAATTAATGGAGTAACGGATTAACAAGTGCATGTGAAGAGAGAATTAGCACGTACCTTCTTAGATTGATTATTTTTAGATATACAAAACCAAAAAGCTCCCTCGACCATCACTCAAGGCCATATATAGCAACTTGCACTTTGATTCCTCACAAGAATAGCGATCCCATTTCTATTATAGTTAAGTGCCAAATTATTGTCAACTTAATAGTACTTCTACGGGCATCAGCTCACAAAAGCATTGGTAGAGACATCTGCAGATCTGCTCGCAGCTCTCCTGTTGCAGTCTCTGGTGGCTTACATCTACACATCTACATCCCAGCTGAGCAGCGGAACTCCACCACAACCGCTCTTTCACTCCCCCTCCTCAAAGGAACAGGGGGAGAAAATATGATGGACTGGGGCTTAAGGGTTGAGATAAGGACAAGAAGGTTGCTCACCAATTACCGTCACGGGCAAAACAGACTCAACATAGGAAGACTAATATAATTTATTACTATAATTAGCAGACTAGAGCAGTGAGAAACTAAAAGCAAACTAAAAACACCTTCCCCCCTTCCACCCTCTTCTACCTCCTCCCCCCGAGAGGCACAGGGGAATGGGGGCTGTGGTCAGCCCACATCGCTTCGTCTCTGCCGCTCCTTCATGGTCACTCTGCCCCTGCTCCAACGTGGGGTCCCTTCCACGGGATGCCGTCCTTCCCGAATGGATCCTGTGTGGGCTTCCCACAGGCTGCAGCTCTTGAAGAGCTGCTCCAATATGGGTCCGTACCATGGGGTCCATCCTTCAGGAGCAAACTGCTCCAGCACGGGTCCCCCATGGGTGGCAGCTCCCACCAGATCACCTGCTCCTTCGTGNGCAGGGGAACTTCTGCTCCGGTGCCTGGAGCACCTCCTGCCCCTCCTTCTTCACTGACCCTGGTGTCTGCAGGACTGTCCCTCACTCCTCTCTCTCCCAGCTGCTGTTGCGCAGCAGGTATTTTTTCGCTTTCTTAAATCTGCTGTCACAGAGGCGCAAACAACATCGCTCATTGGCTCAGGTCTGGCCAGCAGCTGGTCCATTTCAGAGCTGTCTGGAGCTGGCTCTCACCTAACATGTTGCCCCCCTGCTACCAAACCTTTACCACATAAACCCAATACACTCAGAGGGAACAACATCAGCCTTGCTTCCCTGGCTTCCACAGCTGATTTGGCAGAACAGCTGTGGGATGCATCCCATTTCAAGGCCAAGCAGCATTAGGAGTATCTGGGCCCCCCAGTACAAGAGAGACATGGACATACTGGAAAGAATCCAGTGCAGGGTCACCAAGATGATCAAAGGACTGGAGCACCTTTCTTATGAGGAGAGGCTGACAGCGCTTGGAGAAAAAGAGAGGAGGAGCCGGGGTGGGGCGGCAGGGGCAGGGATCTCATCAATGTCCATAAACACCTGCAGGGAGGGTGCAGAGAGGATGGAGCCAGGCTCTTTTCAGTGGTGCCCAGTGCCAGGACAAGAGGTAATGGGCACAAACTGGAACACAGGAGGTTCCCCCTGACCATCAGGCAGCACTTCTGTGCTGTGTGGGTGGCGGAGCACTGGCACAGGTTGCCCAGAGGGTGTGGAGTCTCCTCCTTCGAGATCTTCATGGGCCTCCTGGACGCGGACCTGGGCATCCTGCTCTGAGGGAGGTGGACCTCCAGAAGTCCCTTCCAATCTCAATCATTCTGCGATTCTGTGATCACTGCTAATGAATATGGAAACATCACACAAATCTTAATTTATTTTTACTTAGTTTCTGACACAATTCTTTTAGAATTTCTGTGCTAGCAAAGTATGTATAAAAATACACCATTCTAACTGTTTGGGTATAGACAAAACTGACAGTGCTCATTACAAACTGATACTCCAGGCTTTCTATCTCATTTCCACGAGAGATGTGAAATAAATGATCTATGGATGTTTAACATCCTTGCTGGCTCATCCAGCCTAAAGGGCTATTGCTGGCTTGTAAAAACAAAACAACTGCAAAAGCAAGAAACGAAACAAAACAAAAAAAAATCAGAAAAAGCAAAATCCCTGACATTAATTGAGGATACTCTTAAGCCTAAAGAGAAAACTGCCAGGCCAATCACTTGAACAGAGAACATGACTATAACTTGATTATACCAATTTTACTCTTGAACATTTATAGTTCAATGAAAAAGGCTGAGAAGTATGAAGAACACATGCAGTACTAAGCTCTCTTTAAAGATGTATAAAATATTATGCAGTGACTACTACATCGAGCTCAAAATTTCAGTCTTCAGTTTCAAAGTGCTTAGTAACTTTTGTTCAGTAAATTTAAACACCCACAAAAGCTCCAGAATGAGGCATGCAGTAATAATTTTCACTCATCTTGCAGTTTGTCTGCTACAAGAAAGACAATTTCTACAGGAGACTAAAGACTGTAAAGACCAGTACAACTGCTGCAATTTTGTTAGTGTCACAGACAACCCCCCACATCTTTTTCTTTAACAAAAACCTCCTGCTACTTTCTATGTAATGTTCAAAACAAACTAAAGCATAAAGAGATGCACTCACTACACGCTCTTTGAGAGAAAAAGAAGTAGCTTTGAGATGCATCAGTCCATTCTGTATACTATACTACTGGTATGTACCTATCAACAAAGTTGACAGGCATTAATGATAATATAATATAATGATAACTTTGATTATTCCGTTCAAAGAACTTATAATATTTGTATAACAGAGTACAATAATAACAAAAAGTATGTGGCCTGTCACGTTCGCAGGTATTCATACCTCAAAACCAGGTCAGGCCTTTGCACTTTCAAGTAATAGTTAGAAGAACGATGCCTGAGGAATGATGATAAAGTACAGTTCATAAAGTGCCAAGACTCCTACGTTTTACTTTGATTGAGAACATAGGTCAACTTTTCACCCTCTATGATACAGCACCGCAGCTTTCTACCGGCTTTATTGCAAGCAATGAACCCAAGACAACCTGAAAGGCAACGAAGTCAGGAACACAGGAAAGTCCCTAACAGTCAGAGACTGAAAGCCTCTAGTAATGAGATACCAATCAATGAATGATGACCTAGAAAATAATACTCCCAATTCATTTTTGCCTGTCAAGGTAAGCTAGCAAGAAAGGAGAAACTTCTCTTTCCAGACCTGTCTGCCACGCGCAGAAGCAGCAGCCAGATGCAGCTCAGAGCCTCGAATTTCTTGTTCTGTGTCCAAATGTGCACACCATTAAATTATCAGTCCTGGATTCTTGATATTAGCAATAGTACCATTAAGTATATGCTCTGGATGAGATGGCATGTCCATAAATTGCCATTCATTACTGGTTAGAAATAAATGACATAACCCTGACATTTTGAACAAGCAAGCTAGAATTCTGTTGAATTCAGAGTCTCCAAAATAAGGATGTCTATTTTACAGGGAATTTATTCTTCATGTAAGTTGCTCATAAAGAGCAACTTATTTTACCAAGCATGGACCACTGTAAAATGAACTAACTGATCATAATCAGTACTCTAGTAAGAATATAGCTGCAAGTTTTCAGTTACTCTAACAAGTACTTCCATTATGTCAGGCAGGAACTTCTCAAATAAAGCGCATTTCCTTTTCTAGAAAGGATAAAAAAAAAAAAACACTACCGCAAATTTTTCTAATCCATCACATTAAAATAGCAAACAAGATAATACTGCAGACGTGAAAACACAGAGCCTCTCTTATTTTCTAAGGAAAAAAAAAAAGAATATTACAGGTTCATGGAAGCATTCGAAGAGATTTTGTGTGGTATAATATATGAAGGAAACAGATTTAAAGAACATGAACTGAGTCGAGGACAGGGAAGAAAAAAAAATCTCTCTCTCTGCTGTGCTTCATACATGCATTTTCCTTAATGTTTATTAAGCTGATTCCCTTTTCAGAAAAGTGAAAAACTATCTGGAAATAGCTCAGGAAAATGTAACTGAATCTCTCTTCCCTTCAAAAAAGAATATGTGTACCTTAGCTGTCACTATTTTGCACTTGTATTAGTATAACCTTACAGAATAATATATGGTTAACTAAAATACTTCAAGCAAAGAAATAAAAGCTTAATCATTCTCCACTACCGAGTGTAGATATGTGTAATTTGCTGGGAAAGACTGAATAGGTTAATACGTATCCCCTGGAAACAATTCAATATATAGTAACCATTCAGCATGCTAGATTCATTATGCTTCTAGATGAACACCTTCTAATAAAAGAACTTACTATTAGCATAAGCAGATACAATACAATTTCATTACTATAGAGCAACATGAAATGAATAAGCAAAATTAATTCCTGTCGCAATCTCATTTCTCTAACATCCTTCTTTGAAAACTTACAGTTTAACCATTTGTACAAGCAGATAAGGTTTCAGAACAAGAAGGAGAGCAAAAATGAGCATGCACCTTAGTAAAAGGTCTACTCCCATCTTTAAATGCAGCAAAATTATGCAAGTGCATGTCTCTAACAGGATGATGTTCACAAGCACAGGGTTAGCTTGCAATTTCACAATCTGAAAGGTCAGTACATTGCTATATGCCTTACTCATGTTATACTTCTTTTTCCGTTCTACTGGGCGTTGGTGAGGCCGCACCTGAAGTACTGTGTCCAGTTCTGGGCTCCCCAGTACCAGAGAGACCTGGACATACTGGGGAGAGCCCAGCGGAGGGCCACCAAGATGACCAAGGGCCTGGGGCACCTCTGCTGCGGGGAGAGGCTGGGAGAGCTGGGGCTGCTCAGCCTGGAGGAGAGGAGGCTCGGGGGGAGCTCGCCCACGTCCACAGACACCTGCAGGGAGGTGCGGAGAGGACGGGGCCGGGCTCCTGGCAGCGGTGCCCACGCCGGGAGCAGAGGCCCCGGCCCAGCCCGGAGCCCAGAGGCCCCCTCTGAGCACCGGGCAGCACTTCTGTGCCGGGCGGGTGCCGGAGCCCTGGCACCGGCTGCCCAGAGGTGCTGGGGGCTCCTCCTGGGGCATCTCCAGCAGCCGCCTGGCCGTGGTGCTGGGCACCCTGCTTGAGCAGGGAGTTGGAGCAGATGACCTACAGAGGTGCCTTCCAACCTCAAGCTTGCTGTGATTCTGTGAGTGCAATCAGATGAGTCACACCTGCAGCAACATTTAGCATAGGAGGAGTTACTTTTGGTTTATCCTCTTCCACACTAACAGTTTTTTAAGCTAAAATTAAGCTACATTTCTGGGTTTAAAAGAGTATGTATAATCAGTTCCATCTACTTTCATCTTTAAAAGTAATTTCTAAAGAAAAAATATCTACATAAAAGAAGACAAATATAATCATAATTTTTTTATTTTTTATTTTTTTTGCTAAATACACTTTTATTTATGAGCTAGCTATCAGCCAATAATGAAAATTTGAGCAACTAGTCCTTTTCTTCACATTGACCCTATACACTAAATGAGAATGAAAAATCTAATACAAACTTCCCTTAGGATTAAAAAAAACTTACTCTAAAAACAGATATCTACAGAAAATTTCTATTCAGCAGAACATTATTTATTGAATATTCTTCAAACATCATATTACAATATTGAATACATCTGTGTTCAATTGGCTAAGCATATGTTGCATATGCTTAAAACCCCCATTATACAATAGTAAATTGAGAAGTCTGATCATTGACTACTGAATGACTCTAGTAGTACATAGGAAAAATTCTATATAAAAGAAAAACATCAATACATCAAGGGGAAAATATCAATCATCCCACTGACAAAGACAGTTGCCCACAACTAGAAGAGGATAAGAGGATATTTCCCCACAATATAAGCATTTGCTGCTCAGACACACAATAGTCAAGAACTACTTATGAGGTTGTCGGAAGACGTGCTAAACTCATTTTACCAAACAGGAAACTAAATATTGTAATTTTGACCACGTGATTAAAACAAAATGGCAATTCATATCTAAATTTCTCTGACTGAAAAGCAGTGTCATGTTAAAAATACCTCAAAAGCTCAGCTCTCTCTAGTTTCATACTATCACATTTTACAAAAAATTCAAAAATTACTGAAAAAAATGTACTTGGATCCATACAAAGGTGCACACCCAACGGAATCAATATTCTAAATCAATGAACACAGGAAAGAAAATAAATAATTCAGGGCACGGATACGTGGATAATTTCTTTCAACTTCAAAATATATCAGTCAATCTTCAGATATATGTATACAAGGGTTATGGAAAAAAAAAATTATCATTGCTTTCCAGAACATGGATCTCATGTAATTAGGTTAATTAACACTTCAAAGCAAAATCTTGTAATTAGCATATTCTTTTTGTAATGAGGGTTATTTCGTAGCCTTTCTAACTTTTATAGATTGATGATGACATACAGCAAATTAAGTTATAGAAAAATAACAAAGTGAAAAAGATTTTTACATCACTGTCAAGAATGAAGCTAAAATGGATTACAAAATTTAATATCCAAACCTCTTCCAAAGACTATCGAAGTCATTAGAAGTATACATATTTAATCACATAAGTTTTGTATTAGTTTTCCCTTTTTCCTTGCAAATCCGATCTATGAAAGAAAACAAGCAATCCTGTTCCTGCTTTCACCTTGCTTCATAAAGTGAGAAGGCTCATTATTGTACATATTTTTTGTTCTTCCAGTCATTCTTTTCCCAGTTTTTAAATTTTGGCAGACCTAAAGCCTACTCTGTTTTTAATCAAAGAATTCCAGTAGCACTGAGTTCCTCACCATTCTATGAAAAATATTCCAGTGGGTATGTTCTTTATAGTTTAAGATTATTTATACTTTCAGTTTCCAGCCAGAGCATTTTGTCAATTAAAAAACCCTACAGTATGAGAAAACTTATTTTCATACAGAATCTTACACTGGTTGAAATCACAATACCTCTTAACTTACTACAGCCTACTCACACACGTACTTACTCCAGAATTATTACTGAGCATCATTTTCATGTTGGAACATTTTAATTTCAGAGTGTGAATCCTATATTTGAATTTAATTTAATTAGTTCTAGAATATTATTTACTCTGTGGATGCCACCAGAAATAGTCTTAAAAGCCATACTGCAAGTTAATTTAAGACAATTTCTCTTTATTGATAAGCCTGCATAGAAATGAAATACATCCAAAGTCTTTAGCGTGCCATTAAAACACAAAACTCAAATCATTCACCTAATCTTCCCTGATCCACATCCAATTTGTCAACATCATTTCTGAGAATGGGGAATCCTTCCAACAATAATCTCATTAATGCTATGCTATAACAATAATACTGTCTCACTAAATTTACTTAATACCCACCAGCTGATCCATTTAAGGATCACGTTATCTTTTGCCACTGTGAGCTCACATTCAGTTGGGTATTATAACAGCTATTTTGAAGCTGCTGCATAACAAACCATGCCAACTCGCTTCTCATACAGTATGTATGACTGGCACTATTTATTTGTAATACATTTGATTCACATTTTGTGATGTTAAAAATATTTTTTCAAGTTAACCGCTTGCTAAAGCACTTAAAGTTGCATTTTAAAACTACACTAAACTTAAAAGTATTACAGCTCTATCAATCAGCAGTTATATCTGCTGCAATAATTTGGAGTGCTTTATTTTCATCACTGAAGAAGCTATTGTGTCAAATACTTTTATTAAGCATAAGTTTACAACACCAACAAGGTTTTGCTTATCACACAAAATAAAAATCTATTACTTCTTTTGTAACAAGGCCACCTATCCATTGAACAATGCAACCGGCTATAACTATGCATTCCTCTTTTAAAGCATGAGCTGATACATATCTCCTGCTTTAATTAGCATTTTTGGCACAAAAGAAAGAGACTAATTTGCTAATATATTTGTAACTATCCATTTTTAGACTATGAAAACTTTTGGAAGCAACATGTTACAAGATATTTTGAAAAAAAAAAAATAATGAACTGCTTTGCAAGCAATCTGAGAAGAATCTACAAAAAATGTAACCAAAGCCAATTTTCCCTCAAAACCTTTACATGTTCCCCTTCTATAGTAATGACCCTGCGTAAACCAGCAGGATTAAGAACCAGCTGAGTTGGATTTTTAAGGACAGAAAAAGGCTCAGCTCTGCTTAACAGCACCTTGCTGTACGCCTTCAAGGACACCAGTAGAAGAAAGATATTACAAAAATTATTCAGAATATTTTGAGCTCCTTGCTTAGAGTTTGGAAATTCCTGGAAGAAACATCAGTTTCTGAAAACTCTTCCATGAAACACTTGCAAGAAAACAGAATGCAGGAAAACCTTATAGTTAGGAAAAGGCTAGACAAGTTTCAAAACTCCATGCTGCACTGTTTTAGTAGTCAAGAGGAAGGCAGTATCAGGGATTGTTCCAGCTTTTAGCTATGCAGTTGCTTGCACTACTTCTTCCCTGTTGCATGCCCTACACTTATGGGAATGATTCATCCAAATCCCCCTCTCTCCCAGCCTGCCCACTTCAATTAATTCATTGCTGCAATGGAGCAGCAACTGGAAATACTGGCAAAACTTCTCCATGTTTCTTCTGGCTTAATACTCAGCTATGTGCCTTTTCTTGTGTTTTTTTTTGTTTGGTTGGTTGGTTTGTTTTTGTTGTTCTTGTTGTTTTTGTTTTGTTTCGTTTTTGTTTGGTTTGTTTTTATACTGTATTTCTTTCCAGTCAAGACACTAGCCCCACGATGATTATACTTCTTTAAATCAGCCACAGTGGAGGAAACTTTAAACTTCAGGTTCATAGAACCACAGAATCATAGAATGGTTGGGGTTGGAAGGGACCTCAAAGGCCCCCCGGTGCCAGCCCTGCGGCGGGCAGGGACACCTCCGCCAGCCCAGGCTGCCCACAACCCATCCAGCCCGGCCTTGAGCGCTGCCAGGGACGGGGCACCCACAGCTCCTCTGGGCAGCCGGTCCCAGCGCCTCACCGCCCTCACGGGGCAGGATTTCTTCCTCACGCCTGACCTGAACCTGCCCCCTTCGGTTTAAAGCCCTCGCCCCTTGTCCTGTCCCCGCACCCCTGGCACAGAGCCCCTCCCCAGCCTCCCTGCAGCCCCTTCGGGCACGGGGAGGCCGCTGCGAGGTCTCCCCGGGGCCTCCTCTCCTCCAGGCCGAACGCCCCGGCTCTCTCAGCCCGTCCCCACAGCAGAGCTGCCCCAGCCTCTGGGCATCCCCGCGGCCTCCTCGGGCCCCGCTCCAGCAGCTCCACGTCCTTCTCGTGCTGGGCCCAGAGCTGAGCGCAGCGCTGCAGGTGCGGTTCTTAACAAAGACCGCAGGTATTGCTGCTAGCGAAGCAATGAGGTTTGGGGAGTGCATTAATGCGCACACAGTCTACATAAAGCTGTGTTTCCACATATTGTATGTCTTCTTGTCACCAGATGCATATTTATTCCCTGCGTCTCTTTTCCTTGTTTGGCTTTAGTCACAGCTCTGGACCCAAAAAAGTCCAACTTGAAGAATATAGATGGGTCTCAGTGTGTGAGAAGAGATCAACTCTGTAGGCAGGAAAGAGCACCCATCGTCTGTTCATTTAATAGATAAGGCTATGACATGACCTACACAACTGCATCAAGTCAGATGATTTATTTATTCACTGTAGTAGCAGAGACATCCGGCAAATCCCTTCTCAGAACTTACTCATTGCACATGGATACATTTATGCCATACTGGGACACAGCAAACCTGTTTCATAAGGTTACCTCTCAGACTGCACAGTCAAAGCAGTAAATGCTTTTTTAAATTAAACTGTGATGAACAGTTCCGTGCATACCACATAAAGCCACGGACACTTTGTACCCATCTGGTAACCCTGAACCACTAAGAATTTGCTAATGTTGATTGAGATCAAAGCATTTTTCAATGGATGCAAAATCTATCATTTAAAAATACAAAGCTATACAATAGAGTACATCCATTTAGCCATAAGCTTTTGTGATGACCGTTTTCTGTGAATCTACCATAGTCCCAGCAAAACCTACATTTCCAGCTGTGATGCAGCATTAACAATTTTTCTCACCATCTCTTCCATACTGGCTTGTGTGGCAGAAGGGAAGCAGCCGATGTGTTTCATTGCTCTGAGTTTAAGCACCATTGTGTCATAAAAACAGAACATGGGCGCAGTGGATGAGACCTAAAGCCCCCCGAGTCTTCATTTTTTCCCCAGAAAACACTAACCTGCATATGCATAAGCTCTGAGGTGCAGACATACAGAAACACCTTTAAACAGTGAATAAAATCACTGGAAGGCAAAGATAGACTGACAAGGTCCAGACCTTGCAGGACACTATGTACTATAAATAGTGTTTTCCAGCCAGGGAGAATAAAAATAGAAAAGATAAAATGTAGTTAAATACTCTCTCAGCCACCACAAAAAGTCTCCATAACTGAGAAGATCCCAACTAGAGTTTACAGAGGGGCACAGATGTTAGTAAATGGCAAAGAAGAAACTGTGATGGCCAGACTGCAGCACACGTTTCCTGCAGAATCTAATGGATGAAAAAGCACCCTGAAGTAAATAGGCATCTGCTAATTTTTAGTTCAGATGGTATTTTAAGCGATAAATAGAATAACATTGGAGAAAGTATGATGGATTCTGTGCCTTCTCAAAAAGAAATCCTTCATAAATAAGATTTAAAGTTCAGTTTCAGTTAGAAAAGAAAAATTCCAAATTCATTTTCTGACAGGACGCAGCTTCGACTCCCTGACACTAATGGCTATCACCTGATTAGCCCACACCAGACAAGACTGATGTACAGTCCAACCTCCTGCACTCCCAGAAATGCCACAGATCCCTGAGTATTCAATAGAACCAGAGCTTAAATGAAAAATAACTTTGCAATTGGGAAAATAGTCGTGCTCAAATAAAAAATAATAATTCAGACCTTATAATGTTACCAAATTGGGCTCAAATGATCAAAAATTAGCCTTTATAATTCGTTTTCCTTTAGGTCTGTCCTGAAGATGACTTCAGCTGAGTCTAGCTATCAAATAGAGAAATTGCACAAAAATTCTGCACAATTACTAACACAAGTGGAACGTGTGCATCAGACATACAGTGCTCCATCATCTGTAACCATTTTTCTGAAAATTGTTTTAAACATGCATACACATTTACAAAACCTCCAAAAGGAAACTTTTGTTTGCATGCGTGTATGTGTAATGCTGTGGGGTTCAGATGCAGCTCCCTGACAACAGCAAATCAATAATTTCTTGTGAAGATTCATTAGTGCATCAGATTTACGGTTCAAATGCATTAAAGTTCAGGCTCACCAAATACAAATAATGTCTGAATAACTGGAAGGGTTGGGAATATAAATATATTTCTCATGCTAATACAGAAATCAGTTCATTTTCAAAATATACTGCACAAGGGATTAGATTAGGCACACGTTTTTTGAGGAGAAATCATAAAGTATAACATCAGCCATAATTATAATGATTTTCTAAATAAGTCCCACTCATTAAAACTATTTGGAATTTTATCTAATGACATGTTTATTTTATATATAGGTTACTTAAATTTATTGAGTGATACTATATACAAGAAAAAAATGCAAAGTAATTAATTAATGACATCTGTCTGCCTTACAACATATGATTGTTTCATTCTAAGCTACTACAACAGGCCTCAAATTTCTGGGAAATAAAAAAAAAAAGGAGGGAGGGGCAAAAAATGTGTCATACTGAAGGAAAACAGTCATGAAAAATCTACAACAGGAACACTCACTATTATTAGTGTTATTGTTACAATTCTGCATAATATTCCAAAAAGATCCTAAAAAGCACAACTACTGCATTGCTCTGCAGGTACATTTGTAGAACAGCCAGACTACTATTTAAAATACCTATGAAAAACTACCGAAAAGGACCACAGTTTGACACTAGAAAACTGAAGTTTCATCAACAGAGCAAAGCATACCTTATCTTAAAAATTTTACATAACTCCTTTCTCCTTTTATCCACATTTGCACATGAGTACTTTTGGTCTTTTTCAAAAAAACAATGGTGTTAATGATTTATATAATCTCTTGCATTAAAGTCATATTTGTATTTAATTATTATGCAAAATCGCCAGAAGCCAGAAACTATCCCCTGAGTCCTTATGGGCAATCTTCACAAACACTATTTTTCAGCTACACATAAAATATCAGGTAAGGGCACTTAAGCCCTTTGTAAAAGTTTAATTATTTTTTCTTATGAAAACCATTCACAGTTTGACAAATAAAATTGCCATTCATTTCGGTTACTAGCATGAAGGTGAGAATAAGAGACACTATCCCTTAAGGATATATTTTAGTTATACATTTCATTCTAAAAATTTTGTAGAATTAAAAATGGTAAGATTTATAGTAAGTAATCTCAACAGTTATAAACTCAGAAAACAAAAATTAGCAATAAATAATTACCTTATATTTTTACCTAATTGTGGCATTGAAACCAGAGGACAGAAACATATTGCAACTATTAAAATCAATATTGTTGAGAAGAGAAATTCTAATAATTTGTTTCAATCACCAGCACCACCACCCCCCCAAAAAAAATCTCAGTAATAGCAATGTGAAAAGGACATGTGGTAGGGCATATCTGTTACACTTTAAATATGTCAACAAGCACTGGGCAAATGGATGCTCCAGCAAGTTCCAATACACTTAGACCTCTGACAGCCAGAGAAAGTTTTAATTAGTTTGCTAGTTCAGGGCTGCCTAGAATAAATGCAATTCTGTCATTTCTAATGCGTTCTCATGATCAGTTAATGGATTTTTTTGCCTCCAGCTCAGACAACCTTCTTGTCTTGTAATTTCTTCTAAATCAATTCATAGGTTATCCATATTTTCTCATCTGGAACACTAATGAGCTTGTCTAAAATTCAAGTTTTAATGCACCATTCTCTCAACTCACTGCATTGTTCTTTTTCAAATCCACGTCACATTTCTGTATTACTCCCCAGAATTTCAGCAGAAATCACTGCATCCTCCACCAGCTGAAAATCTGTTACTCATTTATGGGCCGATATACACCCTGAGTTCAGAGCCTAAATCCATCTCCACACACACATACACGCACCTCAGATAGACACAAATGGCTTGATTAGCATTTTTGGAGCCTAAAGCCTAGTGTATAACTGCTTCTGTTTTCTCAAGCACTCTCCAAAATCATACACAGCTTGGATAACAAGCGGATCTTCTAGAATATTCAAGTGGGTTGCCAAAACATGGATTTATCTTGGTGGTGCTAAAAATCACAAATTCAGATAAACTTTGTCTGTACAGAACCACAGGATGTCATCTACTCCAAATTCCTGATCAAAGTAGGGCTACCTTCAAAGTCAGACCACATTGCTCAGGAACGTGTGCAGTCCAGTTCTGTTGCAGTTTGTGGCCATTAAGTCTCTCTCTCCTATACAGTGACCTATTCTTAATGAATTATGAAAGAATGTAACAGCTCTAAGATTTCCGTTTTAAGCAGCTCTTACCTTATCCAATCTACATTGGACTTATGAGTTCAAATGGAACAGAGATTAAATATTTTATTTATTTATTTGCCAAAAGAAACTTTCAAAGTAGATGTTCTCTTTCAGAAGCACTCTGAAATTTTTTAAGGAGATTGAAATCTTTGCATGTGGAATGTGTGCTCAGTTCTTGTGGAGCTTATCACGGCATAGGCAGATTGCAATCCAAGCCCAAACAGAGAGAAACAAGATACTATTCTTGACTTGACCAGATTGTTTATGCAGCTTTAAGAAGGAAAAAAAAAAAATCTTTCAAGATGGGATGATTGTTAACTTATCTGAGAAAACCAAAGAGCAGCAGAACAACAGATAAGCACAGTCTGAAGGTAGCACACTTCTCCTCACTTGAAGCTTTCGTGATTATGTTTGTGTAGCTCACAAAACATGCTTTACACAAACATACTTTACTGGACTCAAAGTAGAGGCAAACAGGTAAAACTACTTATTTCTCTAGAACAAGAAACAAATCACATGTTCAAAAAGTTCTTTTTATATGTTCATACTATCTAGAAACTTACGAAATGAAGAAATCAGAATGGAAATATTCATAAACTTTGAATAAAACACTAGGGAGACATTGCTGTACCCCCTCTGGACTGCGTATTATTTCCTCTAGTCCTCTTGACGTGCTGCTGAAATAGTAAATAAATACAAATGTAAAAAATATATAAGTGTAAGGATCTTGGGAACCTTAGTTTTCACCACTGAAGAAATCCACATCACATAGTTCAACTTGTAATTTCTGTATTTACATTTGCAGAGGAGCTCCATCAAATTAAAATCTAGCTAAACCAAAACTTAATCCAAGCAACTTCAGAAACTATGAAATTATGATGGTGCTTTTGCTCTGGGCTGATGCATTCTCTCTTCTGTGCACAATGTTGAAAAATAAAGTGAAAGGAAAACAGGAAATTCGCTCACAGAAGACACAGTAATTTACTCTTTTCACAACAGTCCATGGTGCCACAGCAGCTTCACTTCCCATGTCAGCAGGTGGACCAGAATAACAGAGAGCTCATAACCTAATTTTCAGTTCATATTGCAATGACTTCTGGATTTTAGTCTGTCCTCCATAACAACAACAAAATTGACAAGGTTTATAATGAAAGTTAATAATCGCTTTATCAAAAGATAGATGTATGTTTCATTTCATTTCTTTGCTTTTGAATCTGTAAAGTTGTGTGCAGTTAGAGACATGTCCAGAATAACTTGTAGAAAGATATTGTAATTTTTTCAAAACAAAGAAAGAAGAATAGGTATAACTTCTTTGGAAAGTGACCGTCTTTAAGGAGCATAGGAACCATACACAGACATCATTTTTAGAGAATTAAAGAAGTAGGGATTTATATTTGATATCTGTTTTGTTCTGAAAACAAAACCATCATGAAGTCTGGTCTCATGCTCAAAAGAAGGCCTAAATATCTATTCAGCAGACCAATCTCAAGATCCACAATGACTACAAGAAAATTGTTAGTAACAGGTGGTTGGACAGATGGTGTTAGCTGGCATTCTTCATTTTTAATATAATTAGCATTACTAGAAGGAAAATGATTAGTGTATTTCAAATAATGGGGCTACCCATCCTAAAGCTTACTAGGATAGTCCTGTAACTAGCTGCCTATTACTAATAGCACCTCAGGAGAAGAAAGGCACCAGGCCACGGTCTCAGCAAACCGCCCTGGTGATGACAGACGCTTGATGTCTACTGCCATATTTCTACAGATGACATCGCTCCTACCCCTGTTCATGCATTCACAGCATATTTAAATAATCTGTACAAAGACAGGAAACTTGATATGCATAGATACACAAAGATGTTCTTTGACTATATAAAAACTGGTCTCTCTCGTTAAAAGCTGGATACCACTAATATATAACCTATATACATTACCTAGTATCACTTTCATCACACCCTTTTTAGTCCACTCAGAAATGACTGGACACATTTCTTTAATTTGGTTGGTTGCTTTTGTTTTTAATGTGAACCTGTCTCCCATTACAACACAACACAGCAAGGGCATGCGCTCGGCCAGATCCCTATCTTAAATTGACTGTGTCATAAATTTCTAATCTGCTTTTGAAAGGCAAGCATAACTAAATAGTTGTTGCTACTGTATTCCCACTCATATTTTCAGACTAGAAATTATTTAGAACAAGAACTTCTGAACACATTTGAACAGAGCTTTCCGCTAGAGGTCATGAACAAAAACTATTTAAGATTTTACTATCTACGATTATTAAAATAATTACATATAACGAGTAAACATAACATCATGCGAAAGGAAGAAGCAAACAAACAGAAGATACTTACCTGGGTAACAAGTGGCTCCAGTAGCCTCTCTACTGTGAGAGTCCTGATTTCCAAACTTTTGGGGTCCCATTTCAAAATGATAGGTGATGTTGCAGAAGTCATACTCCCTAGGACAGACAAAATGACACAAAATCCACAGATATTAATAGCGTAATGTCCAAATATTGCATATAATTTAAGGGAGTAGCACGTGCTGTTCCCACGTACATCTAATACTTCTCCATATTCTTGCTTGTGTCCCTCTGTTCCTGAGAACTCTCAAGCGCACCACTGCCACATCCACCAAGTGCTTAAACATTTATGTTCAGAAAATTCTTCTCTCCTATACCCTTAAGAATAAACATCCTATCATGCTGCATACATCCTGTACTGGGTGTACTTGGTACGGATTTGGTAGCAGGGGGCCGCAGGGTGGTGTCTGTGAGGAGAGACCATGGGCTGCACCATGCTGGACACCGCTGCTTCCAGCCAGCTCCACAGCTCCACAAGGGACTCACCACAGGGCACAGCTGAGCCCAGCAGCCATGCTGGTGGTGGTGCCTCTGTGAAAACACACGGCAAAACGCTGCATGGCAGCGAGGAAAAACAGTGTGAGGAACAGCCCTGTGAACCCTAAGGTTAGAGAAGGAAGGGAAGTGCCTCTGCAGCCCCTGGAATTTTTGGAATAGACCATGGTGAAGCAGGTACAGCCCATGGACGACCACACCAGAGCAGACATCCACACTGCAGCCTGTGGAGGACCCCACGCTGGAGCAGGTGGGCATTCCCTGAAGGAACTGCAGCCTGTGGAGAGCCCACACTTAGAGCATTTTCTTGGCCAGAACTGTGGCCCATGGACAGGAGCAGGTCTACCCCAAAGGACTGTGGCCCATGGAGAAGACTCACACTGAAGCAGGGGAAAAGTGTGAGGAAGGAGTGGCAGAGACAAAGCGTTACGGACTGACCACTGCCCCCCATGCCCCATCCCCCTGTGCCTCTCAAGCGGAAAAAGGGGGAAGTAGAAGAGTCAGGCATGAAGGAGTGAAGTTAAGCCCGGGAAAAAGGGGGTGGAGAAAAGTTTTAGTTTGTGTCTTTATTTCTCACCATCCAACTCTATTTAAATTAGCAACAAACTAAATTAATTTTTCCCAAGTCAAGTCTCTTTTGCCTGTGATGGTAACTGGTGAGTGATCTCCCTGTCTTTATCCCCACTCACGAGCTTTCCATCTTATTTTCTCCCCAAGTCCTGCTGAGGAGACAAGGGAGAGTGACGGGGTGGGTGTCTGACAGCCAGTCAAGGTCAACCCACCACACATGGAACACAAGTAATTGAAGAAGACTGTTCAGCTTTTTGAATAAAACTTCCCCACAGTATTTAGGATTTCTTACTTTTGCACCAAGAACATCAGTAATCATTCAGAAAACAAAAAGGATGTTCTAGACCATCTTAGGCCTGAAAGTTTACACAGCCTAAAAGAAAGACAGCAGCAAGTTGATGTCATATTATTTGCCATTTCAGGTTTTCATTAAGTTTTCAAAACTCTTGTCTTCATTTTTAAAATTTCAGAAAGAGAAAAATCCAGCTCTCAGGTTGCAAGACACATCCAGTCCACCTCACAGAGCTAAAGTTTGCAGTGAAAGTGATAGAAGTATTAGGTGACAAGCAATGTCGCATGTAAAGGAGTTTGTCCATTGAAAAACACAGAATGAACACTGACCCTGGAAAATCTGATCAATAAATATTCATTTAAAATAATTCTGGTTTAAATATTTATTTTATTCGTAGGAAAAAAAAAAAAAAGGAAACCACAAAACTGGAAGTCCCATATAACTGGAACACCGTAAGAACTCTAGCAGGGAAAGACAAAATAATAATATCATATTATACATTGAATAAGTGAGATCCAAATCAAGCCACTTGTATATATCCCAAATGTTAAAAATCATTTTCTTCAAAAAACTTACTATGTTTAGCTGACAAATTACTTCCAGTAATACAAAACAAAAAAAGAACTAAGTGAAAAAAAATCAAGAGTACAGCTCATGCTTCCCAAATAACAATCCACTTTTTATAAAGCTTAATTCAATAAGGTACATATTCAGTACTTATCAATATCACCTAGTATACACAATGTAAGTTCCACTACTTTATTGAAGAGAATGTCTTTGACTAATTACTATCACTCAAAATTAACAGACTGGTAAGTCTATACAAAATTCATTCACAGTCTCTGAAAGATTTTTCACTGTGTTACTAGCAGACAACTTGAAATACTTGCTCAAAGAGAGAGGCATATCAGAACTCTCTAATCAGCTTATTTATAAACCACATATAAAAACAGGCCTCAGTCAACTCCCACTTCCAAATATTTAGTGGCAGAATTATCTGATAATATCTAGTGTATTCTAAAATTACTATTATTCAGCTTCCACTGTTATGCAAAAAAATCATTAGGTTTCATGTTTTCAAGCACCCATGTGTCATTAAATAAAAGTATGAGACAGTTTCTAGTTGCTGTAAACATGGTTAATGTGGGAGCTATTCTCATTTTTCCAACAGACAATGCTTAATCATCTTTCAGAACCTCTAAGTTTCTATACAAAAAGATAGTTGCTATTCCAGTTGGCCTCTGTATTCACAAAAGAAGTTTTAGGTAGACAATGATTCTAGTCAATAATTTATGAGCTATGATACTTATAAATGTGTGAAAGACGGTTTCTTTTTAATAAGCACACTTTTCCTCACTATTAACACGGGTACTTAAACATACACCTCTTATAACGCAAAACTAATTACAAGCTGTGAGATAGTCCAAAGCCTACAGAAGCAAACTAATTGAAGTGGACGGCAATCATACAGGTGACAAAAGATATAAACTGGATGACCAGTTGTTTCAATCGGAATACTGCCTCAGTTTCAACCTTTACTAAGAAATAGGAGAAACATCCTTCAAAATTCAATATGAAAGGGTGAGCAACGCTTTCAACTATAAAAGATACACACACAGGATAAAGACTCATTAAGACCTTATAAAAGGGTTTTTCACTTCAAATCTACGCCACCAAAGCAAACAAGTAAAATAAAAAAAAAGTCAAATTAGTGCATTTTCCTCAACATTTCTCCAGCCGCTGCCACAATAAAAATTTTAAGTAACAAAAGAATGAAGCTTCCTACCGAAGTACATGGATGTGATCAGATGAAATATTTCCTCCTTGCCATCTCTATCTACAGCAGTCCTCCTAGACTGAACAGGTGAACAAGGACTGCTCAGTTGGACAAAGGAAAGGATGCTGACATCTTATTCCTACTTTGATAAAAAATCCCCCAAAACCATTAGCTTGAAGTGCTTCACTGAAAACATAAATTGCTCATAGCTTATACCTGGCTTGTGGCTGTGCAGTACCTGTGAGGAAGATATCTTGTGTGATCAGAGGATAACGACATCACATAACATTTTTCATACAAACATAAAAGTGTATTATGATAGAGCAAAGAAAACAGAAGTAGATGTAAGGAAAAGAGACCCCCTTTCCTGTCACTGTCTAGGCTAGAATGATATCCATTTTTTTCTTAGGTAACCTAATTTTTTTTGCTCCTCTCTGGAGTTTCCAATTTATTGTCATTTTTTAAAAAAAAATGCTCAGCAACACACTTAGAAAACAATCCACTCTTTCTACAAAATGTGAAATTAGGTTTCTCATCAGTACCTTAGAAATAGGAACTAATTGTTCTTTGTGGTAAATCTCATTGAATTAAACTTTGAATGGTGTTTTTATGATTGCATAGTTAAAAAAAAATTTTTAGAAGAATGTTTCAGTGAAACTTATTCTCAGTTGTTCACATATATTATCTACTTGCAGACTTAATTCATATTAAGTATGAATTTGAAATCTGATATTATCAAATAACGAAAGTATGTTAATGGCACTGTATTTTAGCCATCAGACTTCTAAAGAAAGGTTTTGCGCAGATGATTGGCAGTCCTAATCCTGAAACTAACTTTGCATTTTTTCAGTAATATAGTTAAGGAATTCTATTGCCTAACTGTACTTTTTCCTCCCAGAATATGTGCCAAAATGTGTCCATCTCTTGTTTTCAGCTTTTCCTAAATAGAGCAATACAGAAATGTTTCTTCGCTACCCAGTCCAGCAACTTCTTCAATCGTAGACAAAACTCAACAGTGAACAAAATTTGTTTAAGCAGTCTGTCTTCAAGGTATCATCTATAAAGAAAACAATTGTTTATTTCAGTCGGCAGTTCATTGGAGTGGATTCCTATACTAGAGCCAAATTCTAACTATGCCAGTGGAATTCTGCTTTAACATAGTAGTCTCTAAAAATCTAACCCCACAATCAGTCTTAGCATCAACCTGTTATAAACAGTGGTATTTTACTGTTTGGAAGCTTCTACAAAAGCACAGCATTTTGCATGTGAAATTACTTGTTTGTCCGTCACGTTATAACATATTGTTTTCCTCCACAATAGACCTGCTTCCCTTACAACTTACATAAATGTCTGCTGTGGTGGTCAAAAACTACTTACAAGTGACAGTGCATCTCATTTCTGTGCTGTAATATTTAAAATATTTTAACTCTACAAGAGCAAAATTAACTCTACAACTTTGTTTTAGAAATATAAGTATTGCCAACCTAGAACCTCCAGTTGTTGGTCCAGTTCACATCTGCAATGCAGAATATTGCAGAGACAAAAGACAAATGCTAAACATTTCATAGTGATTTAAAGAAACGCCCATTCTACTTGATTCGGAGCAAATCTATAGGATTAATCTGGTGGCAATACTAGACTGGCAAGACTGTCAGCACAAATCTGTACTTACAACATTATATTCACTACTGCCAGGAAAAAAATGGTCTTCATAAGTGAGAAAGGTGAGAAAGATGTCTAGCAAGGTAGAAAGACAGTCAGATGAGAGGAGACAAAAATGCAAAATAATAGCTTAGCCCTTGTTTCCAAATACTAAATATATAATAGCCCTAATACTTCAGGAGATTTATATGGACCTTTAAAGATGTATGCTTTACAAATGATTATCTCCCATCGATTACCATCTCAGTTTGCAGTTTACACATCCAAACCATACTTCCACATATGCTTTAAACCAATGTAATCTTCAAGGCTGAGAGGCCAGCTCAGCTCTTCCTACATGCTCTTGATTCTTTGCTATAACAGTACTATAAATTCCATTAAGAACATAACCCGGTTGAACACTAACTAATCCTTCAAAAGAAAAATGATTTTTCGGCTCCCTGCCTGACTTCAGAGCCACGTGAGTGACAGCACCAGCAGCAAGAAAAGCTCCGAATGCAGCAGTGGAGCTGATGGACAGGACTGCCTCTTCAGCAGCAGCTTGGACACAAACTCCTTTAAGATGCCTGCAAAACTGAATGATAGACATTCTGTGCTCTCTTGGTTTGCATCCTTAGGTTGAGAACTATGTCAAAACAAACACTTCTCAACATGGAGACATGCTTATGTTAAGAGTATGGAATTCCTTACAGCAGGATACACAGTGGATTGCAACAGAGGAAAATTCTGTCTAACCTCACAGAAGCATTTTTGTACTTCACTGCGAGCTAGAAATCTAAATACTTGAATGGTTATATCCTTGAATATGCCTACAGAGTCTAACAGCCTGGCACTAGCAACACACAAGCTGGCTCTCAGTTCCCTAGCATGGTTACAGAGCACATTGGAGCACAGGACAAACTGGCTCAGACATCAGAAATACCAGCAACTTACACAGTCTAAGACACTTCACCTCTGGGCTAATCTGATTGACAGAGGACTGTGGTGATACCTTGTGGTACATATAGCTGAGATTCTGCTTTTCCCTTACATGAATCTGCTGTATTGAGCACTGCAGACATACACTGTCATCTGAACTGAGCGGCGTAACTTTCTACAGAAAAAAAACATCTATCATTAGGTCAATGACAGCCAGTACAGCCTCCAGCAGATCTGGCTGAAATGATAAGAGCTGACATGGGCAGTTCCTGTCACCTTGCTTAAATAAGGAGAAAAAAATAGAAAAAAAAAGATAGATAAGATGGTTTGGAGGAGCATCTGTCTCTACATGTTTAAATGAAAAGTTTTTAACGTACTTGTTTATTTTGTTTCATAAATGTGATTCTTCTCTCTTCTTTCCTAAACCTTAGGCAGGAAAAACAAGCCAAAATAAACCTTTCGGCCTCACACCCAAGCTCAACTATGCACCGCAAATTTTTAATTTAAGCTTTTCTAAGCTCTCAACTCCCTTTTGGATTCACAGTCCTCTCCCCTTCTGGTAACCCTCCACCCCCATGTTGGGTTGACATTCTGTTCTGCCCTCAACAAAACGAAGTTCATAAATGGAAGCAGCCCACCATTGAAAACCCATCTTCTACCCAGTAAACCACTTTGTAAGGAGGAAAAAGGCCTTGACAAGAGGAAGATTACGGTGGTAACAGAGTCAATGGGATGGTGACCACAGAGTCCCCTGATGTAGAAACAGGAAAGTTATTAAAAGGCAGCAGCTGACTCATTCGCACTTTTCAGTCGCATTAACCAGCTCATTCTGGGAGGCAACTGCCTACACTGAGACCTGATTGAGTTGAGAGGGAAAACTGCCTTTAGAAGTCAAAAAGATCATGAAGAACTCATAGTGAAGGTGTAAACTCAGTGTAAGGGTCAGCGTAACAGAAATGTTCCCCCTACACCCACCCACAGGACTTGCATCCTCTTCTGCTTTAACCAAAAGTCACAATGTTTCAAAATTCTGTGCAAAACCTAGCTGCATGCAATGTTCAAATTGTTTTCAATGTGCAAACTAGTTTATTCCAAGATGGTAGTATCTAACCAGAATGAAAGTGCTTCCAAGCAGATTTAAACAGCCATGCACAAAATCCATATGTTCAAATATTTTTTCTTACATTACTCATAAGAACGTGCTTTTGTCTACAGAAAAATTTTAAAAGTGAAGATAGAGGAGTTTCCTAGCATGCTAGGTGAAACAGAAGATTTTAAAGAACCTATATCAAAAGGGAGCCAAAGCCCCAGCAAAAGACTGTCAAGTCACTTCCACACAATCAAAGAGTTTCCCACAAATCACTCTGTATTCACACAGCTCTTCAGTGCCTCCTAACACAAGTCTTCTCACAGACTTCTGGACACGATCAAAGCTTCTGAGATCTCTGCTGCTGGGATGCGGGTTCACGCAGGGTCACATTGCAAGCCCAGAAAAAACAAAGATTTTAAATCAGGTACTTGGTGCAGGTCCCACACTATACATTCTCAATCCATCATATTTCCCCCTCAAATGATATCAAATTTGTTATTACAGTGAAATAATACCTTTAAGTTATTTAGATTACTGTAAATATGATCTGTTTACATAAATGCCCTTTCCTTTTTTAAACTGTAAGACCATAACTTTTTAAAACATTACTTTCCAGTTCTGTTCCTCCTTAAGACACACATTAAATTAATCTTAGGTATTATTCTCAGGTCTTGCAAAAGAAAAGAAAAAAATGCATTCACTAAATCTACTTACTCTCTTGTTATTTTAATTAGGTGTGTGAAACGGGCACAGGTAATACCAGCTGACATTTTACGAGAGCATAGAAGTATTTTTGATTTAACCTAATGCATGTTTGCTCCCCTTGAATACAGAATTTCTCTCTCAAATTCAAACAGTTCTTCAAAAAAAGAAGTTCTTAAACTTGGCTCTAACCATGATTTTGCAAGCTTCTGCATGTAGGGGTCATCTTTTCACTGAAAGTATCCTATTACAATTCCTCAAACGTGGAAACTACAATTAACGTTACCTCTGTATTTCCCTGCAGCTTTTCTTCATTGCTCTGAAAGAAAACCGTTCATTCCACAAGAGCAACCACTGTTACCTTCACAAATTAAACAATTTGCATATTTTTCCTTATGAGTAAAGGTTTTTTTGTTTTTGTTTGTTTGTTTGTTGTTGTTGTTGTTTTGGTTTGGGTTTTTTTTGTACTTTTTTTGTTATCTTTTTAAGGAGACTATTTCCTGGCTAGTTGCACTACAATAGCAGTACTGCTGGTATCATCTCTACCGTCTTTCTTCTTCATTAAGCTTTAAATTATTTATTAATTATTTCAGTTAAGAGTTTTTTGCTTTTGTTGCTACAGATGCAACACTATTTTCCTGCAATGAACAGGATCTTTTAGTTCGCTGACTACAGATACAACCAGCCCAAAGCTTGTCCAATTTCTCTGTGACATACTGGATGACAAGTTTCCCCTCGCCCTTGTAAAGTCTACAAGCTTCAATACTAGGGAGAAGGAGCTGTTCCATTTTCCAACTCCATAACCAATACATTAAACAGGATTGTTTTCAAACAAAGCCCTGTGGGAGCACAGCTGACATTTCCCTCTGCAAGAATTTACGGCCACTAATAATCTTTCTGAAAGTTCCCACCAACTTCTAGATGCACACATTGTCTCGTTGCTGGTATCTGCATTTGTCAAACTGTTCATCAGCTGCCTCCGTGAGGAATTCCTCCAAGTCTTAGAGAAATCTAAGCTTGTGTTCATTAAATCTGCTCTTTCTTTGAACACATTAGATTTACTTTGAGTTGCTCTTTCCTTAGCAAGCCTGTTCAGAATAGGTCTCATATTCTCATTGAAGTCATGTGTATCATTCCATAATTATTTACCACACTTCCACTAATCCCAAAAAGAACAAAGTAAAATTCCGTAGTGGCGTAAATAAGAAGTTTTAAGAACAAGAAGTAAATTGTTTGATTTTCCTTGATCTCTTATTACTGGAACTTTCCTGATGTTATTCTTACGCTGATGGACGTTTTAAATAACTCACAATGCATAGATAGCCATCTGTGATAATACCCCCAATCTTTTCTCCTCCCCGGCTGTGTGTTCACAGAATTTGCTGTAGTTTCATTAGTTAATCCTGAAATACTATGTGACTGCATAAGAATCACATCAACCCCAATATATTTTCAAAGGAATTAGTTTAATTAAAGGATAATAAAGGTCTGTTTCTTATTCGGGGCAGCCCTTTGTTTGAGAGGAAATGAGTAATGTAGACAACCAGAGAACACACACGACTCTTGATCTAAAAGACGACATCCAGAGCCCCAAGAGCGTAAATGACATGCTTAATGAAGATAACAACAAAAAGTAGCTATTTCTTCTAAAACCTACACAAAATTTAAAAAGAAAAAAAAAAAAATCAAACATGAAGAGAGAGACCAGACCTCCTAACACCTGCACTCTCTCTCTCTAAACTATTATACTGTTTAACTAATTTTGTTTTCCTTACTTTTCCTCACAACATGGAGCACTGAAGACATTCCAGAAGAGCACGAAAAAGCCTTGTCACTTTGTTTAAGAAGACAGAATGACCTCAGTAAGGCTAACAAACGAACGTCAACTTTCACAAAACAGTGGGAAGAGTAGGCACTTGAAACTGATAACCAAGAATTAACATAAGGTGTACAAAATTACTATTGCTATCACAGATATATAGATTTTTAATTATGAGAACTTTAGATATAAAAAAAAAAAGTGATTGTAACAGACTCCAAGCCAAGCTATGCTAAAATCCAGTGAATGAAAGCTGAAATTAAATTCTGAATAGAAATAAACAGCTTTTAAAATATTGTTAAATAGTGAAACTATTTGCAAGGACCAATTTACAAGGAATTGAGGTGGATTTTCCATCATTGCTTATTTTAAATTCAGAACTTCACTGCCTTAAAGGTAAGGATTACTGAAAACTTGACTTAATTCATTAAAAGATACAGTGCATGTTATGCAGGCGATTACACTAATCGCATCTCTTCCTTCCAGCATTCCATTTAGCAAATGTATGAAAACACATTGCCCAAAGTTTTGTAGAGGGGATGCTTGGTTCAATCAAAATATACAACTATTATTGCATTGCACCTGGAGAACCTTGCTACTTTACCTTAAATGCATCACAAGACAGGACAAAAAAAAAAAAAAATCAACAAAACAAAAAGTAAAGGATGGAGTCTGGCCTCCTTGCAGAAAATCCTGTGCAGCCATGTTCACACTTTGACAGCCACTTGATGGTATCCAACAAATAACCACATCTCCGGATAATCAGATTCACATGGTCCAGCAATAACAAAATTCAGCTTTCATCAAACTGAATACCAGAACCCCTGAACTCTAGCAACGGGCAATCTGTTACACCACTTCCCATCAAGATACAATGCAAATAGATATAAGAGTTCCAGCTAATTACAAATGTGCCAGTATAGGTCACACAGGCCACTAACATCTAGAGATTTATTCTCCATGGCAACATAATTTGTATGACTGGACACCCACAGCCACTGGCTGGTACAATCCACTATTTCTTTAAAACTACCCATAAAATACAGAAAATTATTTGCTGTGAAGAATGAACACGTTGAGGTTTGGTTGTTTTAAGCAAGGCTGCTCCATCTTTACCTAAAGGAATTACTTACATAAGTGAGAGATAACAATCTAGTGATGGTTGATACTTACTTTATACGTACAGAGCAGTAGTGTAAAAAGTTATTATCATTGTAGCTGATTTCCTGACTATATCACTATTTTAAAATTTCCTGCTTGATAAGCTACAATGAAAAGAAGTCAATTTTCAAGAGAACAAAATTATTTTATTTGGCTTACATCCCTGTCTTTAATAATGGCAGTGTATGTTGCTGGCCATCACAATGATGCATGAACATTCTTGGGTTTTATTAGATTTTTCCTCGCAAGAACTGAAGAAAACAAAGAAGATAATTTAATAGCAGTGTTATCATCACTTCTCTTCATTGCAGAGGCATGGAAAGCATCCAATATGACCACTTGTGTTTCAAAAGTGAACATACCATGATCAGGGACAAGTAGTTTTTGGTTTTGTATACTGTACTGAAATATCTAGTCCATGGGTGATCTCCTGCTCTTGCTAATCCTCAGCTGCATGCTCAAGACTTTCCACCTAGAAAGCACTGTAAGTTTGTCCCTTGTGGCTATTTTGTGGTTGTTGTTCA
>VXAL01011005.1:125767-162183 GCA_013399475.1 Chauna torquata | reverse complement strand
ACTAGCTATAAAACTAATATCTAATATGGCCTGTTTATTCTATTTTATCAAATTTTCCTGGAAAGCATCCTATTATACCAGTAGTACTGACGTGTATGGCCAATTTGTGAACAGAATATATAAAGCAAAAAAAGGAACAGGACAGTGCTACACAGCCTAGAATTCGATGATTATTCTGAACACTCCCACTAAAAGATTTACTTTTATTTTTCAACCATTCTATGTAATTTCTTCTGCTCTTGGAATGCCTAATTGCATATATAACAAAAACACAGAAAAAAGAGAATTTCCATAGCAACTATTTCAAAGAATACAGCTCAGCAATTCATAACAACAACAAAAAAAATAGTATGTACTTTGACCTAAGTCTTTATTTATGTGAATGGATTTCTTTATCTATGCTTAAGTGGAAATATTAATATTGGTCTTGAAAAATTTCACACTACCACATTATTAAAATATTAAACTTTTCCAAAAGAATTTTATATGAGCCCTCAAGAAACTGTGATATTAACCTTCAAAAATTCAGATTTTCTGAAATTCTGAAGTGATTATAAAGACATTTCAGATGATCTGCAAGAATGTGCTTCAATATTTAAAGCATAGTGACATCAAATAAAAATAAAGTGAATTTATACAGAATTTTACCTAATTAAACAAATACTTTCAACAGCAACAAAAGATACAGAGGCAAAGCTTCTGATTAAAAAGCTAAAATCTATATGTAGACTAGTTGTGTGCAACTTTTTTTTATTTTTTTCCCCATTTAGAATTTTTTTTTTTTAAGGTTTCCAGTAGATTATTTTTGCACATCCTTTTGTGATTTATACACCACCATTTAGCTCTCTCCTGGCAAAACATTACAGCCAATGTAGTACATGCTATATAGTTATTCTTTTAGATAATCAAATATAAAGAATTATTAAACTGTCAACCTCAAACACCACAGAACAATGTTCCAATTGTACTGTGACCAGAAGAACATCTAGCATAATCTGAGTCTCAAAATAGGGGATTTTTAGGCTCATAACAGGAGAGTTGACAAAACCGCTGCTATTCCAAAATAAGCTCATTTATGTGAGAATATTTACTTACGTTACACCTGGCTGTACTCTTCTCTATTGCAAAATATATTTATAACAGTTTTCTTGACATAAAAGGCACAGTCCTTGTCAGGAGGACATTCCTATCCAACAGTACAAAATATCGTGTTTTCCTGCTAGGGGGGTTCCCTAATACAGGAACGAGCCAATGTTCCAATAATGATTCATGCTGCTTTCTCTTTCACAAGAAAATTCTTGCTTGCTTGGTAAAACAGAGTAGAGATCTGAAACAGAGCACTGTAGATACTTCACATGCAATTTTTTGTTTGTTTTTACACAACCTGCATGTTGTTCTGTTGAACAACGTATCACCAGATAAGTTTGAGAAGCTGTCAAATACTTCATTACTGGGTAATAATGTCTCAGGCCACTCTTTGTTGCAATAACTAACTTTTCTGAGGGACTCTACCACTGGAGACAAGTATTTAAATTGCCTTGGTGATAAACAAGAGCCTCAATGAGCCCCAAATTAACCACACTCTGAGCAGAATGCCACCTAAAATAGCTGTCCGGAAAGAGAAAAGAGTTTATCTGAGAACCACTTTCTCTTCAAGGCTTTCAGACTTGGCTCCCGATTACAGTGCTGTACACTGAGGTTCAGAATTGGCAGTCCTCTCCTACAGCAACCCTACCTTCCAAAGGGGAGCGATGGTCACTCTCTGCATTTAGAGACATAAGCAGCAGTCACAGTGTCTCATTTATCACCCAGCTCACGGTAACAAGACTTCATGCAGACTGGAAGAAAGCTGGCTTTGATGCTTTCCGCACCCGGGGTCCCTAGGACCTAGGCAGCAGGCCACAGCTCCTCTCTTCCCCCCAGACTCTGTCCTTGCAGTGGTAGCATTCCCCCACTCTCCTTTTACAGGAGTGCTACTTACAACAAAAGTTCATGAAAAAACAGTTATCTTTAAAGACAACTGAAGGTACGTAAAACAAGGGGATTGAGAACAAGTTTCATATTGGCAAGTCTAAGAAATGTCAGGTTTTAAGACACTAAAGAGTAGTGCAATTTTTTATTACCTTTGTTGATAGATGGTCATACTGAAATACAAAGACATTAAAGCATCTAATGTTCCGGCAATGACTGAAGAAACAATTAGTTAATGTTGAAAGTGAAGTCTTTAATCAAAACCAAGATAGAGATGTTCTTATAACTGAATGACCACAGAAACTGTTAGCTGTTTGATTAAAAGCACATAGACAAATGTGTTCATAGTATCATATTTCACACCTGTATTTAACTTAAGAAGTATGGGTAGGAATAGAGAAATGACTACATATATTAAAACCTCTGCTTTAGGCTGCCTAATTGTTATGAAATTGTTTTACCTTATTAAAATGGAATGTTAAACACAACAGAAGTTCACATAAACTTCAAGAGAAAAAAAAAGAAAAAAGAGGGTAGAAATGAGAAAATGAGAATTTGCAACATGTGTATTTGAGAACAATCATGACGTCATTCAAAAAAAAAAAGAAAATTATGGAGTGAAGGAAATATGAAAGTTTTACAATCAGGGAACTCACAAAGAAGACACTCCGAGGCGTCCAGTGGTGCTGCTTTCACCACTGATTTAAAAAAAAAAAAAAACACCAGAACCAGAAAATCCAAATAAATCCCAAGGTATTAAAGTCCAAATGCTTAGAACTCTAAATTATTCCCATTAAATGGGAATTCTTTAAATTCTTTATTCTATAAATAACTGTGGCATAAAGAAGAAAAGGAAGAAGGTAAAAGAGAACATGAAAAGGATAAGTATAGAAAGTACAACTTATATTCTCTTTAAACACATCAGCCTCTCAAAAAGGATCAGTTACAGGAATGCATGAATACATGTCAAAATTAAACAAAATCCTATCAGGAAAAGCTTCCATAAGCTGGAAATAGCTGGACCACCAGCAGAAACACTGAGGCCTACACAAAAAGGAACAATTAAAGTGACAAAGGCCAAAAAGCTTTTTTATTTAAAATATCTCATTTTAACCAATGCATCAGTTAATTACTCTAGAATGAAAGGTCTTAAAAATAAAACATAAATGAGTTATTCAATGACAGAGGAAGCAAAGAAATCCAATTTCCTACAGTCCCCTCCTAAACTTATGCAGAGTGCGAATGGCATGTGTATATGGACAAAACTCTTCCCTACAATTCAAAGGTTTATTGATTTTCTTTACTTTTATTAATTTAATCCTTAGGTATATTAAAGCTTTTAACTTGCATCAGCTCATTAATGGGGTCAGGAGGGGAGGAGGCAGGACCAAAGAAAACCTTTTCCAACCTCACCCAAAAAATGTGTTCAAAATTTGTTGTTCACCAGGCTTCCCAGTGTAAGAATTTAATAAATGCATACTTTTACCTTCTGCAGACATTTATATGCTTCAGCTGCTTCAGAACCCACCTTGTCAATGGTCTGAATTATTAACTTTCATCGTATTGCAACTTTGCATCTTCTGTTCTGACATCCCACTGTTTCAAGGGGGAGCACGTTTGCTTTTCTCCACAATCTGCTACAGCGAACACCAATGGAAGGAAGAGAGCAGCTGGGTCCTTGTCAGCAGGCAGGGCAATGTGTAGGTAAAAGCAGGAAAACATTTTTGTTTAGTCCCTCCCCAACAAAATACAGTGTCAGTATTTGTGATCAGGCTTCCCAATGCATGGATTTTACATGGCATCATAGAATGGTTGGGGCTGGAAGGGACCTCAAAGCCCCCCTGGTGCCACCCCTGCCGTGGGCAGGGACACCTCCGCCAGCCCAGGCTGCCCACAGCCCCATCCAGCCCGGCCTTGAGCGCTGCCAGGGACGGGGCACCCACGGCTCCTCTGGGCAGCTGGTCCCAGCACCTCACCGCCCTCACAGAGAGTAATTTCTTCCTAACATCAAAGCCAAATCTACCCTCTGTTAGTTTAAAGCCGTTACGCCTTGTCCTATCACTGCACTCCCTGACAGAGAGTCCCTCTCCAGCTTTTTCACATGCCCCCTTTAGGTATATTCATCACATTCCGGGAGTAAATAGTCTTTTTTTTTTTTCCATACTCTGCACTGGAGAATCTGTTTATGGTCATAAGGGCAGCTACAGTAAGGAAAAATACAGAAAAACTTCTCCAGACTCAAAGTAAGACTCATATATAAAGAATATCTGCCTATAGGCAAGTACCAAATTGCAGCTGTGTTTGCTCCATCTTTCTCTGTTTCTTAACAGTTTAGTTCTGGAGTGAAACCTGACTTCATGTTCCTGAGACGTAATTTTAAATCAATATAAAAGGGAGTATCTGTTAGCATGCTACCCCATATTACATTATACTGAGCCTCCAAAGTAAAATGAAAAAGGTAAGCTGTGTCACTCAGTGACCTTCATATGTACTGTGCAACATGAATTATTAAATCTGCATAGATCCCATCCTTGTGATCACATTAACATGATTCTATTGTATTTTGAAACAGAAACCACATCAGAGATCAACACCATTTCACTGTTGTCACATAGCACTCAGGCTTTTTAATCATATAACTTCTAGAACTTCTCATCAATACAATGAACTTTTAGCTCACTAAGGTGAAAAGTAATGAGCAAAACTAATATAAATTTGCAAGTTCATCAGTTTATAATGAAACAGCATTAAAAAAGCCTTTTTTTTTTTTTTAAATGGCACATCATTGGAAGGTAAATTTTTTCTGTCAGACAGTTTACACTGACCCTTGTACACAAGTTACCTAGAAGAAGCAAGAGAATACTTAGTTCTAAAAATCCAATCAACAGTTTGGTACAGTGGAAGAAAACTGTCAGATCAGTGAAATGAAACGGTCGAAGGACAAAATACAGTTCAGAAGAATTATTTATTGAAAAAAAATTTTCTATATTTCCTCATTTTTTCCAGGAATACTTTCCAAAATCATATTTCTTTTTGCCATAAATAAAACATAAGCGTTTTGCCAAGCATCACTATACTTATTGGCCCCCAAACAAAACAAACAGACAAATAGGTAGATTGTAAATCTGCCCTATATTCTTTGCAGGAGATATCAAGGTCAGAACTGATGTTCCAGATGCATTTTTTAGTGCTATGCAAATACTCTGGATCACAGTTCATTTTATGTTTCTGTTTTAGAAGTTATTTCATATGTAATATACACACACTACACAGAGCAGCATTAACGAGTTGGTAAACTAAAATAAAAAAAAAGGGAGGAGGAAGCCATAATAAGTGAGAAAAATACTGTAAACAAATAATATCTAAATAGTACACATTCACTACAAGCGCCCTAATGAAAGCCAAACTGCTACAGTGGAGGAATTCACTGCCGATGTAGCTGAAAAAAAACATTCTGCTTGTGAAGCCAACTTTTTCAGGAGGCGCAGAGAGAGAACAGGTTTTGTTTCAGTCTATTTGTTTAGTCTAATTCCACATATTTTTCATTTAAAGTTCAGAAACTAACCGGTATTTGAAAGCGCAGGAAAGTTCCATTCTTTCTATCCATTTGAGCATTTAAAAAAATAAATTAGTGCAATAATCTGAAATCTACCATTTCTAAAACTGAACAGACAGCTGAAACACACACACACACACACATCAAAATTCTTTCATTACTACAGATATTTCTTACACTGAAAGAAAAACAGTGTATGCATCTTGCACATACTTTTTTTTTTTAAATAAGAACCACTAAAATGCCAATTTTCTGCATTTTAATTACAATTTTAAATACAAATATTGGATAGCTTCCTGTTTTATTTTTATTAGGAATTTAAATGACAATGTATTTAAATGTAAATCAACTAGTTTTAAAGGTCACCGATCAAGAAGAAACATCTGCCTCCTAGCAAAGTGACTGAAAAGGAGGCGGGGGGGGGAAGGAGCAAATATCAATTTTTTTTAAATGACAATTCTTTCACATAAATGAGAAAGAAGATGAGGAAACTACAGAATTGGAGATACATTGTGTCTTTCCAACACTGACCTGTATTAGGGTGAAACAGACTTTTGGAAAGAGCATTTGTGATTAGAACAGACATATATTTGAAGATGTTGTTTAAGGATAAAAATCCTACATTGTCAAGAAAATGATCTGTATAACTTGACAGGTCTTTTCCCACTCTAATTGCTAGGACTTCAGGACTCGCAGATCATGCATTACTCCACAGCAAAACAGAGGAAGAAGTGTTCAAGACACAGCTCCGCTGCCTCAAATGCCAGCAAAAAAAAAATACCAGAAAAGAAATGATCTCCTTTCAAATTTAAATTGTGTCTGCGAGCAGTGTGTTCTTACATTATACACATTCACTTGTAGCACTCTTACACCCTTTTAAACTGTCTAATAACTAAAATTCAAATATGGAACAACAACTCTTCAACAGTCGTAAGAATACTATTATTCTAATCAGAGTGAAATTAAAATGCTTCATCCACTACAGATCTAGAAATTTATAGTTAAATAATAATGATACTACATCTGTTTCCAGAGAGCAAGACTGCTTTATTTAAGTAACAAAGAATATTCCTCCTAAATGAAACTTTGAGATTTTAAAGAACAAGAATTCTGTTCGTGATTTATTTTCATTATTTCCAAATGTTATTCTACACTCCAGACTAGTATTTTAGGCTGGTTTCAACCTTCATCTTCTTCACAGAAACAAAGAAATGTTTCATGGCATTGTAAACGCAGTTTTTAAGCAGCTATTTGAAAACAAAAATGGCATCTGGATTTAAATAAGTTTAAATGTTACAGAACTTCTTACAAAACATATTTGAGACAGTGATGAGCAACAAATTCAACTAAGTGGTGGTTAAGCATCTTTCTCATACATAGTACCTCTTATGCAAAGATGGAATAAAATATCTCACTGCAGGCCTTTGATTTCAGGTCCTTAAAAATGTGAGAGTTTGGCCATGTGGAATGCCATTAACTCTTTGCCTCATGTGATTTTGGTTGGTTTGCATTGTTGTTTCAGAAAGTAAGAAGGCGATAGATTTTTAAGAGGAATGATTCAGCGAATTCCTAAAGAAGAACCCTGGGGAAGGAAAAAAAGAGATCTATAAATCCAACTTTCAAAAATAAGAGATTCAATAGTTCCAAAGCTTGAGGCAGAAAAATGCACACCGCAAAATTCTGAGGGTGGGGAAGATCGCCTTTGGGTAGATTTTTCAGTTAAGGTGTGAGCTAGTCTCTGGAGGTTAAAAAAATAAACACTGTCCAAGAACAAGTTCTCAGAACCTTCCACTTGCAATAAATATCCTCAGAGCTTACAACTGAGCTCCACATGAGGTGCAAATACTACCTCTAACTTTGCTTCAAAAGAAAGGCTGAGTTAGCAGAAGACCATGAGAACTGATTTGAGCTCTTTCACTGACTGGAATAAGGACGGTAAGCTTGGCATTTATTACTAAGCAAACAGGTACACATGATTTTCCCAAATCCTCACCCCCATTCACTATTCCTTGCTAGTTAATAAAATGGGTCTCAAAGTTATGTGCCTAACACAGCAGAAATGACAAATCCATGTAAACTCATGTATGTTTGAAAAGCATATGCATTTCTAGAGCATGTTCTTCCCCACTGCCAGGTTGCAATCCAGAGCGTCTAACCCCAGCATGCAACAAGCATTTACCAAACAGTGACATAAAGCATGGAAATTCTTCCCAGTACGTCTAGAGAGGATGGCACAGCAGAGGATAACAACCTAAACAGCTGCTCTTTTAGGCTTTTTTTCTGACCTCAAAAGATGTAACTCCGTACAAAGGATCTTAACACTGCTGGCACTGCTTGCCTGTCTAACAACCAAAACCAATTCGTTTGTGCTATTCTCTTTTACTTTTCTTTTTTATGAGACCTAAGTCACCAGATTTTTTTTTTTTTTTTAAGCTTTTGTAAAATAGTTCTACAGCAAATTCTGACACTGAGAAGTTCCTGTACTGAAATGTAATTCAATCCCTGAATTTCCATTTGTGAAACTCTGGGCCCCATACAGGAATAACCAGAACTAAAGAATGGATGACTAATTAATTTTTCCTTAATGAAAACCATTATACATCTATAAACTACACATTCTATAAAACTGATTTCTTCAATAAACAAAGCAAGTGAAGAAAGAGAAAGCTGCCAGTGGAAAAACTGGTTAAAATGCCTTATGGAAAACCAAGGCATTTTGTGTCAGTACTGATAATTACGTAAATGAAATAATGCTGGCAATGGTATCATAATAATTATGCACAGAAAAGGAGTAGATTAAAGGGAATAAAATAATTCAAACATTACTTAGAAAATCTGTTTTGTGAAAATACATACTTTTAAATTTTGGATGTTTTAGGCAGGAAATGGTAATTTATTTTATTTCATTTATTTATTTATTTTTAAGATATGTGATTGTCTTGCAGATTTCTGCAAGTTTCTGCGGTTTCCAAAACCATCAGCTTCATATTCATAGTAAAGTATCAAAATTGAATAGGACTGAACAACCTCGAAAGGCACCAACATTTCTATAGCCCCAAACTTAATCCCAGTCAAAAACTATTTTAAGCCATTTCTTTTTCTTGAAGCAGAACTACTTTGATGTGCTGCTTAGAAATCTAAAAAGAGCTCCGATATAGTTTTTTAATTCCAATTGCTAGTTCAAATTTACTACACACTGACATCTCAGCAAGTACCTACCCAGCAGTGGCTGTCTGCCCATGGTAGTACCGCCAGAGGAACATCACGCTGCAGGAACTCCCTGGTCTGGTCTTCTCTCCCCACGTTTCATCCCATCCCAGCTCTTTTGCCATATGACCCACCAACGCTTCTATACGCTGGGTGATGCTCGGCTACCCGTGGTTCTTGAACATCTCAATTTTCTGCATCTGTGTAAGAGAAGCTCTAAAAAAAGTGCTATGCTGTTTCACAGAAGCTAACAGGAGGGGGCTTCATGAAGGGTAATCTTCATTCTCTGCTTTGGCACCCCTGCTGCAGGTGCCCTGACTCAGCCAGACCTCTCCCCAGTGAGCTGCTCCTCATCAAGCAGAAACCCGCGTGAGCATCTGTACATCTCTGACGTGGGCGCGTGCTGGCATGGGTTTCCTGAAAAGGGAAACCAAAGGCGATTTCTTCAACTGCTGCTGGCGCTTCCCAGAACACCACCTCCATCCCCAAGGCAGCGCAGACGCCGCGCGTCCCGGGCTGCTCCCGTCACACGCCCCGCGGACAACTGCACGTGAACTACAAACGGTGCCTGAACTGCAGCAGCAAAACGCATGGGCTAAACTCTGCCCAGGTGAAACCGCGCACTGCGGCCCCCACAGCAGCAACTTCTCTTCCTTGTTTTATACGTTCCAGCGCACACAAGTTAACAGTTACTAACCCCAGTCAAAACTGAACTGGTGGAGGAAGAGACGGGACGAAATTTCAGATACAGCTGAACTGGAACTGATCTAACAAACCTGCTAGTTTGAACTCCTGGCTACCATTAGAAGTTGGATATATCGCTTCTCTGGTAGACACCGTTCAGAAACCTACCGGCCAACATAAACTGCTGTTAGCTTTTTATAACAGTTTCTTCAAATGTGAAGCCTGCAACTTCATACCACAGGCAAAATTGCTACAACGGTAGTGAAAGCACCACCACTTAAATGCTTAGAAGGATTTATTATAACCAGAAAGGAAGAAAAACGAAACAAGGATACTTTTGAATAAACCTGATAGAATTATTTCCTGTACCTAATAATAGGCCCCAGATTTTCCTTTACCAGTCCTGCAGTTCCGATTCTCCAGAAAGTGAGCCAAGAAATCCCTCCCTGCCTGTCTTGCTGATTCCAGCTTTGCTTTTTCAGGTCCCAGGTGAGATTTCTTCATCACTTAAGACTTCACGCCACATAAAGAAGTTTACTGTGCAGATGGGAAATTCAGCATTTATGCAAAACAGGAGTTCTCTTCAACCCAAGAAATACTTTTTATAGAGACAGATTACCAAAAAGTATTATACAGAGTGCGTCTCTGGCGATTTGCTTGTTTGCTTGCTTTTTGTGTATCATAAGCACACTATGCTGACTTCATAATTAGAGTATTTGAGAGTAGCTTTAAATACCACAATTTTCACCACGGAAGAGCTTGACTATATTTATTTTACCTTGTAAATGGAAAATTAGCTCTCTTAAGCTTGCTAATTCATATATTAGTTCTAAAATCCATTTTTTTTTAAGACAAATTTTGACTAAAGAGGCATTTTCAGCCCCCTTTAAGCTAACATTGAAATTCTAATAACTTTTTAAAGTTTCTTCAATGATTCTAAATTTTTCAGTCTCTGAGAACAGAAGTCTCTCAGAAGGGTGTCCTGTATTTGAAATCTTACGCAAATTATACGTAGAGCATCCCAGACTCCTGAGGCAGGATGGGGTTAATATCAAATATTAATTGAATACATTCTACTTGATGATTTTCTGTGCTGATTTATAAATGTAATTCAAAGTTCATTCAACAGCATGCATGAGGACAAAAAAATTAAGATATCTGATGACATGTTCGTACTTTTCCTCAGGCTTCTACTATCACTGTGCATGCAGCAATAAACCACAGATGATGCACATTACTGATATTACTGGTTACTGTTTATATACATCTCCATTCAAATTGCGACTTTAATCACAACAGCCAGCCTTTAATCTATGCAGAAAGCATGCTCCGCCTTGCAGGTAACTTGAAGAAAACTATCAAGTAATGAATTTTTTGCTTGTTCAGTGTATCCTCTACATTAATCCAATAACTCACAGACACAAAATAGAAAATATCTTCAAACCAGATGTACCATTTAAGAATACCTGCACATCAAGTTTTCACGTACAGCAACTGGCAACATCTTGCATCAACATTCAGGTGACCAATATAAATAATCACTCAAAAGGATGCTTCACCTTCTTTTTACTACGACTAACGAGCACTGATCAAATCAAAGGCTTTAGCTAGCTATTCCAAATCTTTGCCAGCACAAATGTCTCCCTGCCATCATCAATTTATCTACTGGCCTCAAGAAGATCCATTTAGACATTGGTGTTGTTTGTCACGTAGAAGAGAATTTTTCAGCCTTTTCAGGCTGGCAATCCATTACTTGAAATAAAATATTTTCCCAAGCACCTTTTATTTTCTACGCAAGAAAAAAAGAAAAAAAGGAAAAAAGAAAAGGCAGGTAGAGTGATCAAAACGACAACCACCACAAAGATAAACACAGAATAATAGAAATAGTTCAGCCACAAAAACTGAGTTATTTGGTAAACTGGGCTCATTCAAGAAAACTCTTTTAGTATTACAAAATGCAAAAGTATAAAGCAAGAAGAAAAAACACTGGCTACTGCTGAAGAGAGTGAGCATAGTTTGAAAAGTAATGACTTTTAAAAGGTTTAAGGGTCATATGGAAAGCAACAGAACTGCCATACTGCATTTAGTCTGATATTCAGATTTTAGAGCAATCACCAGATACTAGAGAGGTATAGAACAAAGTCACATGGCTTCTGTATCTCATGCTTGGATGATCGTGTCCACAGACAGAAATTAAATTACTGTCTCTCTGCCCTGTTATATAGGTATTATTTTGGGACTTCCTTCCACATCATCCAGTCCAAGCTATAACTTAATCATGCAGATATTACACTCTTACTGCATTCTGATTCATCCATATACCTGAAGCTAAGCTTCCTCCCCTCTTCTTTTTGATATTATCATTCTGTATCTCACTTTCTGTACCTCCTGTTAACAGCAATCTTATTCTGTCATAGGTACTCAGGAAACTATTACAAAGATAGTTTATTTTTTTGATAAAGACAGTGCTTTCTCAAAATTCTTCTACTAAATCACCTTTCTGCATCATATTGCTCACCTTCACTTTCAAAGCTTTTTGAAACTTTACTACAGATACGTACTGGGCTGTGGTTTAATGAGCCCTTCCTTCAGCAGTGACGGTTTCAGCAGCATCTACTTATTCCTTCCCATCCCCAAGCTGTGCTCCAAGTTCTCCTCATACAAGTATTTGTTCAGGTGCATAATGAACCAGATGAAACCAAGAAAAAAAATCCAGGTTTAAAACAAGCATTTTTTAAAAAGAAAGTTAATTTAGCACAGATCAGCTGTGCACAAATAGTTATAGCATAGCTCAGGAGGTGGTGCAGCACAAGAATCATCAACAGCAGCTGCTTAAGTTACCCCTGGAGCTAAAGAATTACTGAAAATAAGCCTTCAGCAACAGGAAGTTGACTTCAGCTACAAACATCCCATAAAGCAGCTGACTAAGTTGTCAAACACATAACTTTGCACCGTCTCAAAAAGCTGCGCTTGACACCTGCAAGGAAACTCTTCCAAACATCTGTCTCCTCATTGCTTTCTTTCACCCCCCTCCTAATACGTGGTACAGCCAAGGAAAGTATAGAAACTCAGCAGCGGTTGGGTGGCGATGGGTTGTTGCCACCAGGCCTTACCTTGCTCTCAGTCTGCGTTAGCATTCCATCTGTCTAGATTCAGCTGTTGTCTTTCATTTTAAATGGAGACTGAATCTATTTTCACTGGGTGTTTATAAAGCACTTAGCACAAGCAGAATGGGACCTTTGTCCAAGACTCAAAATCAAAGGTAATAAAAATATACAAAAATCAGCCTCCCATTCCCTCTCAAAAACCATAAAAAACCATCATTAACCCACATGTATTAACAACTACCAGGTGAAGATCTCTTACTTTCCTCCACTTCCAGCTCCCATATTTTAGAAAACAGGAATTAAATCCAAAAGCACTGGCACAGGGTGACCCGTTACGGACCAAGTTCTTGCCAAACCGACACAGATCTATGAAGTGAAATAAGTGGACAGACAATAACAACAAAAATGAAACAAACAAAAAAATCTGTTCAAAGATTACTAAGCAGATGTTATTATTTATCTTATATTAAATTCTGAAAGTCATGAAAAGAGTATGTATAATTATATACTGAACCTTGAAATGAACACTTCTACAATTGTTGCCTTCTTTAAGTATACAAATAGAATTAAAAGCAAAGTAATTACTGAAAAAAATGTTTTTGAGTCCATAAACTAAACCACCTTTTTGTCATCATAGGGAGACCCCTAACCTAACATTTGCTCCTTACTGAACAGAAGGGTTTGGATTTTTCAGTACAATTTTTGCTACCTGCCTGTCTTCCTGACAGGCAGAAAGGCTGTCCGGAGAGCATTTTTCTGCAAGTAAAATTTGATTGGTTCAACATGGACCTTCCATGTAACATTCTTATAATGAGTAAATTAGTAGGTAATATAAAACTGAAAATGGCTAGACTGTAATGAAAAGCTTAATATGCTTTCTACAGTAATGCTGAAAAAAGTGATGCCATGTTTATGTTGATTGTGCTTTTACTCACACCCCCAGGCAAACCAGCAAAAACGCAATGGACAGTGTGATTTTATTAAATATATTTATAATGAACAATTTTCTTCTCCTTTGAAAACAACTGACTTGAAGGAACACTCCAGCCTAGTGACTGCCAACTGACACCTAGTACTACAGGCTTTGCAATTCACGCAGGATTTCCTGTTATTGACTGAAGGTGAAAGAATCACGAACACAGAGGGAGAAGAAAAAAAAATCAGTCTTAAGAAGCCAGGAGCACATGAGCTTTTAACAGATGAGAAATGTACAGCAACTTCGTAGGAGCTGGTGGCAAGCCTGCTACGCTTGGAAAGCTGTTCGAACATGCCCTCTGCTGAGCCTATAAGAGGATGCTCAGAACACCCGTTGACTTCAAGGAAATCTGCAGTCATCATGAATTAGAAGCTGCCTTGATTGCAACCATTTGTACCCAGAAGCAGGACAGCGTTTGCCTTATGACAGCATGCTGTGAAATGGTAGAGAGAATATACTCAGCTTTGCAAATGTAAACCTCCGTCCTTGAGAAGGGTAAAGCAAAGGGGTATCAGACAAATATACAGAAGTATGTCACGTTACTTGTTTTTGTCCCAGCTCCATGGAGGAAAAACTGGCTGACTCTCTTGAAAATTCGGAAAAACCCATATTCCAGAGAACAAGTAGAATTTAAATACGGGATCTTTCTATATCTCTTACATAAACAGATCTGAAGAACAGTGCTTGATCCTTAAAATAGCCATCACTTGACAATTTTACTTTTTGAACCTGTAGACATATATAAACGCACGTGGATACAGACTGTATGGTTCCAGTGAGAGAGAGACGCTGCTTGATATCTAACTGAGAATCCTCAAAATTCATTCATCTGGAAAAGTAAGAGCCCTCTCCCCATGGTTAAACTACTTAAATCTGAGCTGCTTTCAGTTCTCTAGCACCAAGTTCTGTAAAGAACCATTTCAAAATTAGTNCTCTGTGTCCTGTATAAGGACACTGTAAAGAACTAAAAGTATTTCTTCACTGATGCTGTGGTGCTGTTCTCAGAAGGAAACTGATTNGAATTGTTTGCAACATGTCCAAGCTATTACCATTACTTTTTGCCCTGACCATAGAGGAAACCAACATAGCCAACCCGTTTCTTTTTCAGTCTTTACAATATCTTTCCAGACTGACTACAAGAAGATCTCACTACAACTGAAAATCCCCTGAAGTTGAGGAGAGAGTATGAAAATGCATTTTTTCATTACTGACGTTACTACACATTACAATAGGAAGTAACTTCTTGCATAAATCCATGAAAACGTGCAAATTATGATGGGATTAGTTAACAAACAACTAGCCTTTGTAGGCTGCAGGAAATGCAAGTAGTAAATAGGTGACAATGAAGTGCCAGTTTTTCCAAAAAAAAAAAAATTAGCTAATGTCAGATTAATTTTTCCATAGAACTTCTCTTTTCATACACAGTTTCCATCCTGACAGCGAATCTTTGATCAACGTATCTGAAAAAATAATCTCTATGAAGATTAAGAGAGCAAAGGAACACAAACTGGAAAATGGCAAAGAAGCTTTTCAGATCATCAGGTAAATACGCTACGACAGGCACCTGAGTGGAATACAAATAGTTTTCATATAGGATTATAATGGGAAGTGTAGTCAAAGAAAAAAATAAAAGAAAGGTGAAACTGCCAGCTTACATACCTTTTCAAACAAAATACTACATTAAGCATTAATAAAAAGTGGCAAAATTCAGGTGTCAGTCCAAGAATTATAAAAAGTTAAAATGAAACCAGCTAATTCTTGCCATGGTATGAAACCTGGCACTTAAGCCAGCCATCTGAGACACAAAGAACACTAAATGTGACCCATTAATTAAAAAAAAAAAACTTTATTATTATGACTTATTTATGACTTAAAAAAAAAAAAATCACTTGATTATAGCGACCTGATTCTATTCATTGTATCTATTCCTTCTAAAACATCTTTAACTAACATTTCAGTCTCCAACACCTTTCCTGCAGGCAGCTTCACACTTAACAAGGATGCAGAGAATTTGCCTGGCTTCTCTGCTGGGCCTCCTGCTCTTTGACACTGCCTCTCCCACCTCACTTTTATACCGACTGCCAACCCTCTGGAATGGCTCTTACTTCCAAAGGATTTGAAATAGATTCATTATTAGTTTTCATATCCTGAACATTTTTGCAGAATTATTTTTGGCCTCCATTATGATATTTTGGGCATTGCATACTTGAACATTATTTGGAAGATACCTTTTCAAAAATATTTACTCATCTAAAAATAGCTTTTCTACTATCCCGATTTCTCATTCTGACTTTTCTTCATTTTCTGTTTTCATGAATATTATTTATTTTCCTTACTGCCTTGAAGTTTCTTAAGAACAGAAACCCAAAACAAATGAACACGTTTTAATGTTCCTTTTAATTTCTTGGTAAGCATGTCTTCCTATATGTGTATTTCTGTCTGGAAATTAAACACTATTAGAGAATCGTAGAATCATTTAGGCTGGAAAAGACCTCCAAGATCATCCAGGCCAACCTTTAACCTAGCACTGCCAAGTCCACCATTAAACCAAGTCACAAAGCTCTGAATCCAAACATTTTTTGAAGACCTCCAGGGATGGTGACTTAACTACTCAACTACTTCTCTGGGCAGCATGTCCCAATACTTCACAACCCTTTCAGTGAAGAAATTTTTCCTAATATCCAACCTAAACCTCCCCTGGCATAGCTTGAGGCCGTTTCCTCATTACGGTTAATTTGCCTTTTTGCCCATCTCCCACAAGGATTGGAATCAAAATGTATATGATCACTGTTTCAGAAGTCTTCAACAATAACTGTTTTAGATAAGTCCTATGCTTATTCGAGACGAGGAGTTGCTTTTCCTGTTCTGCGATCCTCAGTAAAGCATTCTTTGGACAGACAACTTCTGCCTCATCATTGCTGAGCTTTTCCTACCTCGTCACAGAACTTCAGTCCACTACAACACTTACTATATTACCTTTTAAATGAGTTAACTTCTTTATCTCACTGGATTCTAAGCTTTCTGGAAGGTAAAGCACAACCCTACATCATCCCTATATAACTTGTACAGTATCACTCGTGCATAGATGGAACTCCTGGTACCACTCTACTTGTAGCAATGTCCTTATTTGAAACCTAACAACCAAGTTCTGTTATTTTATATTTTAGGCCAATAATATTTGTACAGAAGCCTGCGTGTGCTGTTCGGGCTCTTCTTCACTGTTTTCCACTTGAGATTTGTCAACTTCTTTCTCATCCTGCGAGATTCAGTCTCTAAAAAGCAAAACTGAGAGTGTATATTGAAGTAGAAGCTCAAGTGTTTTCCTATTTTCTGAGTTGATATCAGCTTTATGTGTCTTCAGAGCACAAGGCTTAGGAAATGCTCTTATTATGAGGGGTCTGTCGCAGTACAGTCAACCATTCAGCTGTGCCTGCAGTTTTCAGAAGAGGAGCACATGACTGAGGAAGAGGAAGACCTGTGAGGAAAACAAGCTGGAGGAAGTCCAAGTGTTCAGGAAAAGAGTCTCTGGACCTGGAACCTCTTTCTGGACTCCTCAGAGAGAAGGCCATCTGGGAGGACTTGCAGAGGAGGATCCTGACTGTGGTCTGAAAGAGGTTTGTTTGGGCAAGGACAACAGAAAGGGCTTAAGAATACAAACTGCTAGAAGGGTTCCGGGGAAACAGTAAAGCAGGTCAGGTTTACCACTGGTAGAAATAGCTTCCTATTGATTTAGGAGGCTAAGACTCCAGTACCACATCGAGAACATAGTCCTGTTCCCCAGTCCTCATCTGGAGGTGGTGGCAGAGAAGGACTCGGTCTCTTCTCCCACGCAACAAGCGATAAGACAAGAGCAAATGGATCAATCAATCAATCCAACCTCAAGTTGGTTTAGGTTGGATATTAGGAAAAATTTCTTCACTGAAAGGGTTGTGAGGCATTGGAATAGGTTGCCTAGGAAAGTAGTTGAGTCACCATCCCTGGAGGTATTCAAAAGATGTGTACATGTGGTGCTTAGGGACATGGTTTAGTGGTAGACTTGGCAGTGCTAAGTTGGTGGTTGGACTAGATCTTTTCCAACCTAAGTGGTTCTGCGATTCTATGATTATAAAGTTTTTAGTATGTCAGAGAACAGTACTGTGAAGATCCTAATATTCAGTTTTCTACTTCACAGCCTTCATTTTCACCTCAGTACTTATTCCTCCCTCTGAAATCAGTCTGCACATGGACCTGGACCTCCATGCTGCTCCTCAGCAGTCCTAAGAGACTGTCTGGACACTCTGAGAGGACTTTTACCTGTATGCATCACCTACAGGAAAATCATCACACAGTCCTTACACAGAAGGAGTGAAAGAGTGAACCTCGTCTCTCAAGAGTCTGTGCTGTAATCCACATTCACTTCTATATTCATACATGACTTGGAAAAAAGGAGGTGAAGAGTAAAATGACTATTTGCTAATGATAGAAAAAAATATTTAGAATACTCCAGTACAAATCTTACCACATTTGGTGAGTGGGGGCAAAGATGCCAGATGAAATTGCATTTTACACCACTACAAAATATGGTACGTGAGAAAAGCAACCCTACTTAACATGTAAAATGATTAAGCAAGCAACTGATCCTGAAGTCACAGTTGGAAGCCATCTAAAAACCAGCAGTTCTGCGCAGCTTGGGTCTGTAAAGGAAAAGGGATGGGGGGGAATACTAGCATGTCACTGCTTAAATTTGTTACATATCTACATCTTTAATATTGTATGTGCTTCCATCTCCTAAAAGGCCCGATAGCACTACAAGACATATTTGTAAAGTCTCAGTGAGAGGCACTGAATGCTTTCCATATGAAGAGTGTCTAAACAGACTTCAGTCTTCAGTTTTCAATATGAAACAAAGAACAAACATCATTAAAATTCATGTAGAGACAGACAGCATGGAGGTGAATAAAACTCTGATGTCATGCTATTTTGTATGATACAAAAAACTTAGAAGCGCCTCGTACATTCTTCAGTAATCAGTTTCAAAAGTATCAAAAAAATACTTCCCTCAAATTTGAGGAGCCAATTGCACTAGAATGTTTCAGAGATGAAGAAGTTAACGTTAATGACAGAAGTTATGAAACATTAATGTAACTGTCCTCAATTAAAAGCTATTGTCCAGAGGCTACCCTGAGATTCAGGAAATCCATAACCAGCTAGCAATTACAGGTTAGGATGGAATAACCAGGGAATAAGCAACCCATACACATCCTCTTTTTTTCAACCACCACTACAGAAATAATACCAGATTTTGTTATTAAACGTGGTGATTACAGGCAAAATTACCAAAAAGAGTTGCAGAAATCAACATACATGTACAACAAACATTTGGACTTATGCAGACTTTGGCATTTCACACGTTTCGTCAGATCAACTCACATTTCTGCTAAAATCCTATAATTGTTCTAATTCTTTTACAAGCTACGTAGTAGTCGAGGAGCTTCATCAAGATTTTTTGGATTCTCAGTTCACTTTCAAACTTCTTAGGCATCCTAGAACTTGTGTTTAGGTTTAGGAATCAAAGTTCCCTAAATATCACCAACGCAGGAAACTCCAAAAATGTTTAAAAACAGCTACAGCAGATATTCCAAGTCACAGTAAAGTTCTACTAAATCCAGTTCATCCCAATATTAGCAGATTTACAAATATGAGACAACACTTCACAAGTTTAATTAAAACTTTCCTAACTTACACATGTTAAAAGCAAAAATATACCAAAAAAATGCAAAACACAATAATAACAAGCTATATGCTCTACTTCACAAAGCTGGATTTCATTCACAAATGTATCAGCCTTTATTCTCAACAGAAGATGACTCACTGCATATTTGTTCCCTTCAGTCTTCAAACATTCACTGAGCTACAATAATTTGCTTATAAAAAGGCAGAGGTTTTTTTTTGTTTTTTTTTTTTTTGGGGGGGGGGGGGGTGTTTATAAACCAGGAGCTTGCAAAAAACAGAAGAATTCTTGACAGAAGAGAATATTTAGTAACAAAGACATATTTTCATTGGGGTTTATCCATACCTGACAAAATAGCAGAGAAATAACTGTAATGAGAAATTACTACATGAAAGAGAAAGTATTGAGTAAGATTGACCCAAATCTAGAGGGAGATATAAACCAACGATTGACAGTAACCGACTGAGATTACTGTTTAATTTATGTAAGAAAAAGGAACAAAAAAGTATGAAATTTAAAACATGTTTTTAAAAACACATTGTTTTAAATCAATACACGACTCTTAGCCAAAATGTAATGGAGAATGCTGAAAACGGTATTTAAAAAAAAAAAAAAAATTTACTCTCAGTCTTTCATCAGTCTATTTTTATGCTATTTGACAGGAATCTACCCTAGCAGCTCCTAAAAAGTAAAAATGTAACAAATCTTAGTTTTATTGCCCTTTTCAGAGAAAGTTCTTCAAAAGCTTATGTTTCATCTCTTCCTGCTCAACTTTTTTTTTTTTTACTTTAATGTTAGCTTTTAAAACATAGGAGTATTTTAAACTGCCTTTCTTTGTGTTTCCCAGTTGCACATAATAGCGTCTAACTTCTCTTTCATAAGTCAGAATTCCTTCTACTCATTTTTATTTCTTAAATGCAAGCCAGAAAAATACCTCAATTACTTTGTAACTCCTTATTCTGTACATAGCAGAAATTTTTGAATTTCAAATCAAACAGAGGAGGAAGTAAAGACAGTTTTAAGAAACAAGACAGCTTCTCACTTTAACAGAGGTTTCTGTATGTTTCCCCTATTTTTCGCAAAAGCACTCAAAGACCTATGATTTTACCTTTTCTGAGGCAGAAATAAAATCTACAGTTCCCTTAAATCATGCCATAGGCTACAGCCTATATCAGCCATAACTATTCCTCAGACTTAACAGATTCCAACATCTACAGGCCTTCTCTTCAGGGACTGTTAGTTAAGATCATTTTTTCAAACTGAAGTACTATTTAACCCCCACAGGAGCAGATAAGAGAGAGAGAATTAAAAATGAATAAGTAAAAAGAACAACATAGCTATGTAGGTCCTACCAACCTGTGGTAACTGATGAGACTACTCTTACTTCTCCTGAATCTTCAGCAAAATGAAAGTTCGCCTCTGCTTCCACAATCTCCAGAGAATGACTTCTCCGTATCTTACTGCAAGTGTCCTTTTGCCTCACAGAGTTGGAAAAAACAACTGATAAACTGGAGCATGAAATTATTACCTTTACACTTCGAGCACTGTCTGTATGTATGTTGCACCGTATTTTCTTGAAGGCTGCTTTTCTAAGCCACTCGGAATAGAATGGAGACAGATTCCAGCTTGCTCTTCATAAACTCTTATTAAATGAGTTGGGGATCATATCCCATTCCAGCATCCTTTAGTGCAAAACCCGACTTCTATGAGATCTGTTTTTCCCCATCTCAAAAGCAGTCTCAGCTAAGGCAAGACATTGTAGATCAGCAGCAAAATAGAGAACTTGACATTTACAATCATTAAAACTTCTAACAGCCTGAACCAATTACTTGATCTTAGCCCCCAGGTTAACAGTTTTTTAAAAGATGCCAGTATTAAAAAATATATATATGTATATACACACCACTAAAAATTGGTTTTCTACACTTCATGTTATATGGATCTTTGGCTAAAGGAATAAGATAGCTATTTTCAAATAACATCTCTGTTTAAAACTGATCACAAGAGCTTATAATGTCCAGTGAAATTACTTTTTTTTTTTTTCCCCCTCTCCACCTTGCCTTCTATTTACCACTATATTATTACGGAAAAAGCTAGTTCTGCTCCTTCTGTAGGTGCCACTGCTTGACCTCTAGATGCAAATTATTCAACGGTGCTCCAAGCAGATAAATCTCAAAAAAAAAAAAAGTCACGTGAGCTGCAGGTTTCCAGGTAATAAAAATCCAATCAGAAAGGGCTCCAGTTTTCTTTACCTCTGAATTTAGTCTTTAAGACAGATGCTGCACAAGTCCAAATAAAGAAAGAGACTTGCTGTGCTGTGGGAAAATCTAAATTTTTTGCATCACTTTTTGCATCACTTCAAACCATGTTCTTCTTCTTCTAAAAAAAAAAAAAAAATTCATTGTTCCTGGTTTGTCACCTCCTAGATTTAAATGGAAGTAGAAATATAGGGATCCTCCATCATTTCAGAATTTTTGTGAAACTGCAACAAAATAATTCAGAGTGCTGGACTGTGACAGCAAAGCTGTTGTGAAGCCAACAATAAAGGAAACAGTGATTTAACATCAAACCCACATCAGTGAACCGCAGGTGACTGCAACTAGAAAAAGGAGAACCATCATCCCTGACAAGACTGCTTCAGCCTCCACCCAGCCAGCAGCGCTGATTCGGGCAGAAGGGCTATAAAACCCAGGAGTTAACAGAAGAAAACCTCACCATGGATAAAAAGTGTCATTCTTTCTAGGGGACAGGCAGCTGTTGCTAAGAAACTGTTTACAGACACCAGCAGGATCAGGGAGTCTGTATCTGCAAAAAATTAGGTCATTCTTGGCTCTAGGTAGGAGAGATCTTTATTGATATAAAACCCTCTGCACCTCCGCTTTACGCTTACTGTCAATAGTTACCAATACCTTAGGAAGGCTGTTTAGATCCTCTTTTCACCAATGAGCGCGCATTCCCCACAGCAGAATTACAGATTTTCAAACAACTTGCTGGATAAGCAGAGTGGATTCACATCCCAGTTCTCTGGGCTTAGACAAGAGCGTCTTAGGAGAGGACTGGCATCAAAAGTGTAATAAAAAGACAGGGACAAAGGTGCAGTTCATCTTGTCATCCATCCCTTAATTGTAGTGGGAAAAAAAAACACAGAAATGAGGAAAAGAACATGGCAATAACAGCGGACCAGGCAAAATCTCAGTTCTACTTTTAATGAAGCCAGGTCTGCTAAAAATGAAAGGGGAAAGGCCATAACAGTCTTCTCTGAAGCCAAGAAGGAACAAAGTTTGCCTTGAAGAACAGAAGGTGAGATCTGCATCTGATCATTTTATCAAGGGAAATGGTATAAGGAGCTCCTAAGTATCTAAAACAAAGTTGCAGGGGTATTTAGCACTCACTGCACAGAGAAAACAAATTAGTTCAAAGAAGATGGGAAAGAAAAATTACATCAGTCCAGAGCCAGTCTTTCTCCCCTGCATAAATAATCCAAGCTTGAACAGTTTTTCTCATATAAATAACTACATTTATAAGAAGCCTCAAGTAAGAAGGCTCTTATATCATTATTCACTTAAAAACCACTCCAAAAATTCAGACAAATCACTGCTTTCTAACTAAAAGAAAATAAAATGCACAGCTTGTGGTAATAAACAGCTCATTGTCATCATTCCAGAGCAAGTCATTTTTTCTCTTTCCTTAAAAATAAATGTAGTGTGGACTTGTTTCCATATATTAAGCAAAACATACAAAATGAAAACAAGGAGAGTAAGTAGCGCCGCACGGAACCTAAGGTAGCGAGGGTCCAGGTGCGATAGGGATAATCCCGAAAAACAAAGCCGGTATTTTAGTACCAGTGCCTACCTGGTTTAAACTTCAGCGACAGATCCCAAATGGCGTTAACAAAACACACGTTCTCAATAGCGTCAACATAAGGTCACCACACTATTCGGTAGGCAGAAAAAATAAGGATCACAAAGCACGTGGAATGTAATCACCGTTGCTTACTTCGAAGGACAAACATGATCCTGTGTCGTGACGCTGTGAGTGACAGAGAAACGCTCTTAAGACAACCTGCGGATACTAAAGGTGGAGTTAACGTGTAAGATATATGTTCCAGTTTCAAGGGTTATCACGAGGTAACACAGGTTCAAAGGCTGTGAAAGTTGTTCAGCTCCCTCACTCAACACGGGGCTTCCCATAGCAAGAGGCTGGCTTCTGGGATAAGCTCCCACTCTCGTATGCGGGACAGACGGACAAAACCACCACCACCACCACGAAAGCCTCTTAACAACTGTAACTGGCCCGTGATGGAAGGCAACGTAGCTTCAGTATATCAGGCTGGCTTTATTATCCACAAATTAATCCAGAAATAAACTTTCGATAAAAATAACCACCCGAAGAATGCTAATTATTTACAAAACTGAAGATAACGTGGCCCATTTCCCAATGGTTCACAAAGCCGTGTAGGAGAGTGGTGAAGCATGGAAGAGAGGCCAACCTGATTTTTATTCATGTATTTCTGTGCTTATCTACACGGAAAACAGAATTATTTTCTATTTTGCCCTGTCAGGTTTTTCAGGTTTTAAAATAACTGTTAATGAAATCACAAGCCTTCACCACAGAAAAGCAGTACCAAAAATAGCAAAGCGACAACAAATACTGGAATGGAGCAACTCTGAGCAAGTCTGTGGCAAAAAAGCACTTCCTTACATTGGGTTGTCTTGAAATAAAATGCGAGGAATAACAGACCTCACTTTACTAAGGCCTCAATACAATGATAAGAATTTGCTAACGCAGCTCCTGAAAACTGTTTTTTCCTTTGGCTTAAGAACATAACAGCATAAAATAGTTCAGCAATGGAACTGTTTAGTACTGTAACAACTGTTACATCTGGAAATCACCTGAAGTATTCATAATTTATTATAAGCAGTAAGTTTGTCTGTTTTTCACTTTTCACTGTATTCTGCAAAACTCAATTTTAACAAATTCAAATGTTTTAAACGTTAAAAACCCCTGCTACTACCAACACATAGTTCTCATTAGATTATTTAGAATTATATAGACACACAGTTTTTGGATGAAGTCTGGACTAAGGTTTAGCATTAACAATAAACAAATACTTTCTTTAACAGAAATAAAAAGTGTACTCCCCACCACAACCACTTTCAACTCTTTCTTTAATGGCAATTAAAGATGTGCAAGGACTGAACATGGCAGTGGCACTACTGTAACACAAGAAATTTACATCACAAACCTTCACCAAGTTCATCTATATTACTTAGTGCAGACCAGAAATGAAAACAGTAGTTGGTGTTCAGACACCAAAAGTTCCCTGGAGAAACAAAGAATGAAACCTTTCTAACACACTGACAATGATCACCACCCTTCACATATCTTGCATTTTACCTTGTAATATTTTCAGTAGTACTCGCTGCATTTAGAAACATCAGCCCACAATGAATTTAATTCTTCCTACAATATATTCTGCATACCAGCTACATACACCTATAACACACGTAATTTTAAGACAACATACATAATTTTCCTTATTTCCTCTTAACCAAGGGATCTCTGAAATGTCAGTACTCTCATCATATTTCATTATTATTTAATGTACCTTGCCACCCTAAGACTAACCAAGAATTGCAGTTCCTCCCATGGCATTCATCCACCCACGTTAGCACCATTTGAGAGAAATCTAATGAAACTCATCAAATAATTCAGTGCTCTGATACCTGTTTTGCTACTCTGAGATGAGCTCAGGATGTTGTACAATAAGCACAACAGCCACGACAGATATGGTACAGGACCAGCACAAGACCCAGGACCTAACTGAAGAGCGAGCTGAATAACATAAGGTATGTACAGCGGCGTGCTGAGAGCTCATGTTAGCTAGCTGAGTCCATCTGTAATGTTTTGCTCAACTGGCCCAACATGACAGAACTAGTTTCTCACTTCAGAGGAAAAGCTATCTTTAGATGAAAACAGGAACATAAAATAGCTCATTAAAATGAAAGTTTGAGCAGAATGCATTACCTATTTGCAGCAGCTGAGAAATGGGATGCAAAGAAGCTCTGATGTACTGGACACTTACTGTTACTTTTTTTTTAAAAAAAAAAAAAAAAAACATTGAAATGTTAAAAAATCCTGCTCACATAAATCACTTGCTAAAGCATATAACAGGTACAATCAGTACTCACAACTGCTCTGGGAGGTAACACAGGTAAGCTTTCTAATTTTCCAGAGATTTAAGCAACTTACTGTATGTCATTGTAATACCACACAGGACTGGATTCAGCTGCATTTAACTCAGAAAATACACACACAGTCCGCAGCCAGAAGTGCTGCGTAAGACGTTTGCAACATTAATGAAAATTCCATCATTACAGAATGGTCCTTTAAAGGGCCAAGGATTTCATCTTGCATAATTTGAATGCTCAAATCAGTCCTTCACTTAAGATACCCAGAAACCTGCCTACAACGCTAGAAGAGGCCCTCAGCAAAAACAAACCTTTTTACTCTGTCAGTGAAAAGTCCTTCTCATGTTTTGTGCATTTCACCAAATCGCAGAAACATATTTCAGATCTGGAGTGCTTAATTTACTACAAAAGGAATATTTTGTGAATGTAGCCATAGAGCTAAGATTCACTATGGCTGCTCTTTTTTTCAAACGCATAAAAGAAGTTCATCTACTTAAGACTATTTTTTCTTTTTTTTTTAACATATGTTCCTCTAATTTAAAGGAGCTCTAGGCACATGAATGTGTTGAAAGTCTTCCTGCAGCATACCCTTCCCCCTGGAGCTACGCTTTGTCTGCATTTTCTGTACCTTAGCTGTAACAGCCAAGAGGTGACTTCAATTCTAGGTATCTTCTTGTCCTTTCTAAACAAAGGTAGGTGGAAGTTATTAAAAGTACGTTTTATTATGAGTGATTTCAAAATTCTTTACTCACTTAAATGATCATGTTTTCACTCCAATGGGGGAAAAAAAAGAACAAGAAAAAAAAGAACAGTAATAAAAGAAAAATCCAAACCAGCGTAGCCCAGAGCTGAGTGGGCAACATCACAAAATCTTGGGCACCCAGATTTAAACTGCCCAATTCAGACCACTAAGTTCAAGCACACCTGAAGAAGTGTTTAAACTACCAACATCTTATTTCTGTGGGGTGTGTGGCTTTCAGTCCTTCTCTAGAAGCTGTTCCTTTGTGTGAGCACCAATTGTTCCGATCTACCCATGTCCTATTCCTTATAGAGTCAGTCTCGCTCGCATCCTGTTTCAAGAAATACTTGATCATTGTGGATTAGATCCCAAGGGCTGATCAGGAAAGGCTTCAGCCATCACAAGCGCTCTGATGTCCTTACGATACAACAGATCTTTCTTTGGATATCACAGCCCACAAAAGCAACAGAATGGACCCATATCATCTCCAACACTTTTATGGTGCAGGGAGTGCAAAAATACAAGATCCTGATTTTTTACATCATTATGGAAAACTGATTAAAAGAAGAAAGTTATCTTTAGTGTTTCCTCTTCCTCCTGACTGATCTTTTTATGGAAAAAACAGCCAAGAAGCTGTTGTTGGGCTATGTAATTTTTTTTTTGTTTGTTTCTTTTGGCTGGCTGTCAACCACCCAACAAAAATAAACTCATTAAGCTGACAGGAGACCTAACACACTTGTGTTGTCAGTGCATCTCAGCATCACTCTCACAAACCCAAAAAGCCATAAAAATTAAAATTAAGTTGACTCCACCCTTAAGATGCAACCAAGTTAGGAAAGGCCTGTCAACCTGAAGTCAATCTCTCACAGCATCTGAGATAAAGGCAACAAGTTTGGCGCCTGTCAAGCCACGGAATTCCTAAAAACTAGCAGCAACCAAGGAGAACACGGAGTGCGGAGCCTCAAAAAAGCAACTATGTTTGTGCCATCATTACAGCTCTCAACCTCATTCTGTTTGCAAGCCTGCTATTTTTGCATCCAAACCACAATGGTTTTTCTGTGTTAAATCTGTCCACACATCTATGATTTTCTTTTGCTGCCATCAAATTTGTAGCTTGCTGAATGTGAACCCAGCTTAAAGTTCCCATGAAGGTGAGTAATCAGTGATGTTTATACTTAAAAGCAAAAAAGAAGTCTACGTAGCTACTACAGTAACTCAGCTTTCTCAACTACTTCAGGACATTAATTCTGAAGACATTTTGGCTATGTTTGCATAAAATGTATGCTTCCACATTTCTCTGTCATGTTCATTAGGTTATGCTGCAGCATTCGAGATCACTTGGGACCATACAATATCTCCAGCTGGTACTCCAAGAAGATTCCGCAAGAAGCAAGCTGAGAGTTTCTCTGGTCACAGTGAGGAAATGTACATGATAATATAATAAAACAAATAAGAAAATGCTATTTCTTGCCCTGCCCACTGAAGGTGAATATTGAACATAGATACCCCTTACATTTTCCAGATCTTCACTGAATTTGTAAACAAAAATATTGTTGCTAGTAAGTACCTATTTGGAACAAGGCGAGCCAAAATGTATTCGTAAAGCTGTACAAAATGCTTTGGAAACACATTCAAGTTATTTAGAAGATGAGGAAAGCAAGCAGGGGAATGATAGCATTTATATACAGTTTGATGCCGTTTTGGCACAAACAGAGCATGCGTAGAAGACATTCCTGCTCAGGACTTGTGTCCTGACTGCTCTTTAGCACCCAGGAAGCATCCTGGACAGCCGCCTTTCACCTGCGCTGACCCAGGATTCCCAGGACTCAGGCCTGAATGCATGGGCTTGAATTCGAGTGTAGAAGGAAAAGTTTGTTCAAGGGCGCAAGTCGCCTAAAAACTTTTACAATGCAAGAACAGATTAAAGCATCCACAGATCTAGTATGCTGGCTGTCTTATTCATACACTGAATTCTTCCCAAGCTATACAAGAAAAAATTAAATCATACGATAGCAATAGCTTTTCCTCTTTTTTTTTTCTCGCCTAAAATGTTCCTGTTCTTGCTAGATATCAGATGTGACCCAGAAACAACATTTAGCAAGTCCAAAACGTTTTGTCAGTTGAATCAGATAGACTTGAATTTTACTGTAAGCATGAGCAGCCCACCTGAGCACAAGTGACAGCTTTGCACACTGCTGAAGTCTCTGACTTCTTTCTGGGGCAAAGTGCTCCTGGATGATGAGAACATTTGTTTGAATCTATTTATTCCTATTCTACCCCTACACAGCCTCATCCTTCTTCATTCATGGACTTCCTGACAATTTATTTTTCTTAGAAGTATTTCTGCCTAGCATCTAAGCACTGGAAATGTAGATTACAGAGATAATAGATACGTTTAAAATTAGACTAAGCAGCTGTAATTCTGAATTTGCATTTCTGACTTGATTATAGTAAGCACTCAAGACTATCTGTATAAGAACCAGAAATGAGTTCATATGCTGTAATAAAAATACATGAATCTCTCTGTCTGACCCCAATCAAAAAAAAAACAAAACAAAAAACAAAAAACCCACAACCCTAACCACCTCGGTTAAAAAAAAAAAAAAAGTAATTTGTTTCTTTCCAACTGATAACAAATAGTAGTGGTTTCTTTGCCACTCCAACTTCATTCAAAAAAATTCACGTGTGGATTTTAATTGCAAGAATTATCTTTACTGGTTTTCCTATACTTTTCAAATGGAAAAAAATGTCTTGCTACTTCCAGATTTAAACTGCTAAATTATTTCACACAGGACGGCTAATGCTGATGAGTGAGAGTATAAGCTTATTCAAAAACAGGAAAAATAAATGACATTTTCAAAGCCAAATCTGGCTATGTTCAAGCACTGCTGGCCCTAAAAGATGGAGGTATTTTTTGATTATTATCTGTAAACAAGGAGAAAAGAAATACTTAAAATATGCAATATACTACTCTTGATATTTCTCACCTGAAATTTTAGTTTACCCATTTTATACCTTTCCTTGAAAGCCTTAAGGCTTTTGCTATCTAAACAGTCAAATTTTATAACCATTAGATAACCATTAACAAAGAGTTTTGATAAATTCTCCTTCAAAATCAAGCATAAATCACAATCTCTTTTACTTAAATGTTCTAATACAATAAAAAAAAAACATTGTCAATCTTTTTCTATTTTGGTAAAAATAAATATGGTGGCATATGTTAAATCAGCTACAGCTTTTGCTTCCAGGACTTCAAGCATGAGGTTTAGTCCTCTCAAGAGGAATTATCTATTACAGTTCTTTTATTTTAATCTAACAAAATAATCAGATATTGCAATACACAACATAGGCCATAAACAAATTTCACCTCCATACATTAGCCCCATCTTGCTTACAGATGCAATATTGCATCCAGAGGGGGATATACAACCGTACGGATATGAACTCACATAAAGAATTAACCATGGGTAACTTATCACAACTGATCATGTTTTATATCAGAGAGACCGTTCAATTAGCTCTCAAGGAAAAGAATACTTAATGACACAGAACATCAGCTCTATTCTCTATATATTTATATTCACACATTTATTTAATATTATTTACAAAATTTCTAAATTGACTCAAAAGTTAGAGAACAACACTAAAGAGGACATCTTACTTTACCAAGCAGTAAACAACAAAATGTTTCGCTGTCAGTGAAGCAGAAAAAAACAAACAAACTCATCAGATAAATAGCCTGCCCCAAATTATTCAAGCAAGTTAAAACTGTAAATAATTTTTATGCCTCTTTTCAAGAGGTTTTGTTCGTGTGTGTTAACACGATTTCTTTGGAACAAACACAGCTATTGCTACTATTATTATGATACTATGAGAGGAATAAAACCAAGGACTACTAAAAGTTTAGAACAAGACCAGTAGCATTTTTATTCCATAATCTAACCTGAAAGTCAGATCTTTAGGAAGAGTTTGGTTTGATCTTTGAAAAGATTTAGAGAACTGATAAAAGTGGTTTCCTCAGCTATGCACAGGATGGACGCAGTTTCTCCGTTTAGAATATAAGGAATAAGATATTTCCCAATGATCAATTTCTTGTAAGTAAAACTTAGGGAACTGAGAGACTCAGCTGCCCCTGCTGTGCTGAAGGGGGTTTCATGGAAAATTTCTTATGTATTTCCATACACAATGATATACAAGGGAGGTTTTTGTTAGTAAATAATAGTGTTAAAAATTAAAGTTGATTAGTTGNAAAAAAAAAAAGGACAAACAGATTAATTAATCCATTTACAAGAAGCCTTAAGCAACTTAAAAGCTTAAGTCCCATTTTCAGAAGTCACCTGGGCAACTGGGAGCCGAGCTTGACCCAAACCACTTCTACTTTCTGCTTACAGAAGTGTTCGCAGAATCTAAGCTCCACTTACATTCAAATTGTCTTCTCTTCTAATATTCTGGTCTTCTTTAGGCATTATGTAACATACATTTGTTTTTAAAATACATGGCTTCAAAGAAAAGGACAAGGACACAGGAGAGAGAAATGGCAAGTAATAATTATTACACCAGTGCTAACAACAGATTGGACGATTTATAAAAATAGCTGTAAAATACACTAAACACAGGGATTCTTTTGTGTAACTGCAGAAAACTACTATTTTTCTTACCTTCCAAATGCAAACTCTGCAAGATGTTCTTACTGCGTTACAGGATTAAGCTTCACTTAACCAAATAATTCTCACTACTTAAGAAGCCTGAAATCTTGGGCAGTCCCTGCAGCAACGTTGAGGTCCTCTACTGTTCTCAATACTAGAATACTAATGCAACGGGTGATGTGACGGAAAAGTGTAGCTAGCCAAAAAATATTCCAAAGGAAAAAACACTTTCTTACTTGGTCAGAAAACGCTGATTCAGCAGAGTTAAAGTACTTCAAAGAAAGGTATGCTTTCCCCCCTATCTGGGGGAAAGAAATTTCATTTTGCTGGAAATTCTAAACTTCACTTGCTTGTTCAAAGGAAAACATTATTCCAGAACATGGTAATTTTTCCATAATGTAAAAATCCTGACTTTCTGTACTGGTAAATGATGGTCACAAAAATGTCATTTCCCAGAGCAGGAAAACTTCTGTTATTTAGCTATGACTTCAACCTATTTTACCCTTTGAAAACTTTCAAGAATACCTTTTGGTATACCATCATTGTTTGGAACCAGATATGTTAGGACTCTCTTGTTGGCTCACACATGATGTTGAGGAACCCATTTAGAAAACTGAGATGTATCGCTTTTATCCAGAAAGTGGAGCGTAGAGTGCTGAGCCTGCCCAACTGAAGATTCAATATAATGAAGTACTGTTAACACTCTTTGAGATGTATTTAGAAAATGCTCAATGGATAAGCTTTTTGGTAACAGCAATCAACAAAGATCAGTAAAATATATCCATGTAATAACATAAAAAGGAATCCAATGTTGCTGCTTCAAACTCCAGGAAATCAAAAACGGTCACAACCAACTGAAAATACTCTGGATAATTCTGAAAATATTCCGAATTCTGAAAAAATCTCAATTCCCATAAGACAATAAGAAGCTGGAGAACAAGAATAACTTAGTTATTAACCACTTCTTTTAATATGCCAAAAGCTGGCTTCTGCTGTTTGTTGTCTTCAACTCATTTGCTACTGCAGCATTAACCACTTTTGTCTTTTTTACATTAAAATATTAATACAATTATTTTCCAACAATGTTCAAGGCCTTCCAGACTCAGAAGCAGTTTGATCACACCCACTTTCATGGAGTCGTTGATACAGCTGGCAGATCATACCCATCAGTAATGGAGCCCGACAGAGGGACTAGAGCCTCCATGACTTCTGCTTCCTGAAGGAGCCTGATGTGTTGGAAGCTCGCCTTGGGAAAGTCCTTGCTGGCCAGTTGATAAACAATAAAGTGCATCTAATTCCTCAAGAAAGCTTATCATAACAAATGCCGTGTTGATACAAAATAAACAAACAGGTTTATTTCAGTCAAGCAGCAGCTCTTAGCTAGCGTCCAAAATAAAACATTTTTCATGACTTTTACTGTGACCTCCAATTCTGTTCTTACTATATTTTCTTCTTGCATCTTACTTCAAATTAGCTTTTGAGGGACAATTTCTACAGACCCGAACCCCAAAAACTCCAATTAAGTTATGACCTAAGTATGCTACTGTAATTACTATCAGGTTCATGTTGCTATTCTTTACTCCTCTGTACCTGCTCTGCACATTTCCAACTACATACTGTATTTTATTATATCTGAAACCAAAGTATGTCCTATACTTTGTACTGGCTATGAAAAAAGTATGGAGGAAATAAATAAATAGCTTAGCTTTCTTTAGCTAAGCCTTGAAACATGCTCTATTGAAAGCAAAAGCCTACTTTGCCCCAAAATACAGTAAATTGCATACCTGTGTCATCGCACACAGAAAAAAGACTTCCCATACTCATATGTTCAAACAGCATGTAATATCTACCTAGAAAGCATTGTCATAACTGCTATAATTTGGCAACAAAACAGATTGCATTAAATGCCGCTATTAGAAGAAGCCATACATAACAAGATGAAAAGTTTTAAGAGATAACAAATTAGATACTTCTTACGTCAGTAAGCGTTAAAATTGGTGGGTGAGGCTGAAAACACTGCTTGGCAGCAGGGAAAAATAGCAGGGGACTTTGTAGCAACAAAAGACATCTTAGCCCTCACAGAGGTATGCTACTGAACGGGGAAGCTAATCTACACTAATAGTGCAGAAAGGTCAGATGCGTTCAATAAGTTATTCTGCATTTGGAAAGAAATGAGATGACTTTCTTGTGTCTCCTGAGAATGATGAATTACTTCGTCAGTCTGTTACATGAACAATGTTAAAACAACATTACTTTGCAACGTTTTTGGTCAGCAGGACCAAAAAAAGGTCACCATGGAGAAGGGCTCTCACAGAAGTGTCTGAGGAGATGTCTACCCCACCGATATGCATATTTAATACGTCTGAAAATACTGGGGAAATTCCAGAAGCATGAAAGAATGCTAATGTTACAACCACACTCTTAAAAAAAAACTAGTGAGACAGTGTTTATAGCTATAGGCAGGTTATGAAGGCAGTCCTCAGCAAAATAATAAAAACCATGACCATCAGTATGCATGTATAAACTTTTATGGCACTTGGCGTAGTATTCTGTGACAGTCTGATTACAAAACAGCACCAATTAACCAATTCTTAACCTGTTTAAGGGACATCTCAAAAGAAAAAAAAAGAGCTTTCAAGAAGAATGCATCACGATATAACTCCCCAAAGGAATTCCCCAAACATGGATCCACTACCATGAAACACTTTTTTCAATTACTTGTAAGTAATGACAAAATTCGCACAAGTTTTAGATTGATAGAATGCTACATAACTGAGATAAATCAGTCACAAAAAGCAGTCAGGAGTGTTTGGTATATTCCACATATGCAAGAAAAAAAATTCTTAAATAAAGCCACATACAAAGTTATAAAGCTACAACCAAGAAACACACTTTAGTCTACAGAACTATGAACTCTTCTGGAAAGAAACAGTCCTGCCAAGGTTTTGCTAAGGTGAGCATTACCAGTGAAAATGTGACTAAAATACAGTGCTGCAGCCAAAGGGTTAATATGTAAATGCAATACATAAACAGAAGAATAACACTAGCGAGGTAATATTTAAACTCACACAACACCCCTGAGACAAGGCATTGGCATGCTGCACCCAGCTTACATTTTCACAAAAATTTTGAAAAAAATGGTGTTGGAGGGAAAAAAAAAAAAAGCCACAGAAATTGAGTAGTGAGGAGCATGCATGCAGTGACAATTTAAAAGAATTTTAGTCCATTTGTTTTTTCAAACAGAAAAGAGAGGGATTACTAGGTTCCAGCAGATAAATACCTCCATGGTAAGAAAATACTTTGAGTTCTTTAGCATAGTGGAGAAAGGCACAGCAGTAACCAGTGACTGGGAGCTGGAGCCAAATAACTTAACAAGCAGTGGATTCTCCACCTCTTACCGTCTTCTGATCAAAATTCCATTTTTTTTCTGGAAAATGTGTTTCAGCCAAACACAAGTTATTGCACTGAAAAGTAACTGGATAAAATCCAATTGACCAGAACAGTCAAGAGGTCAGAGTAGAAGATCTAATTGCTTCCTTTGGCTTTAAAGTCTCAGTCTACGAATACTCCTGGTTTTCAGTGTTTCACAGGCATTTCAGTAGTACCGTGCATGTTCAGCATTAATATTAAAAAAGAGCTTTCAAAAATCTGCATAAATTAGGGTTGCATTTCCATGCAGGGCTCAAGTGACACCGGAGCTTTCCTGTTGAGGCTTTTGTCACCAGCAGAGCCCACTGATGGCATTACAGATACCTTACCCACAGCTGAGGGTATTTCTGCAGCAGTAAACAATGTAAACAATGCTTTACACAACTGAGTGTGAAAGTTCACCCTTCAGGTCAGCACTTTTTTCTTCTAGATAGAACCCTGTTTGACCTGGAGTACAAGAAGCCTGATTCAATACATAATATTAATCATAGAAACAATAGGTAAAAGAGAAAACGAGAAGCATTGTGAAAGACACAAAGCCAACCGGATCTGCTGTTTGCATCAGCATCGTTTGAGACTACTCCTATTTATGCTACTTGTCTACCTTCCACTCCAAAACACACTGCAGTCGCTGCAATCTTGACAATTTAACAGAATCAACATTTCTTAGGGAATACACACCAAGGCAGCGCAGAACATGCAGGGTTTTACATTGTTAGGGCTGATAGAGTTTTGCTATTGTATCCGCTGCTGTAGTATCTATAGATTGCCACATTAACAGGGGCTTTGAAACGTTTATCCCGATGAAGCATAAACAAACTTCTAGTTCAGCAAACAGAAGCTTGAAAAGGCTGAAATTGTCTGAAGCGCACTAACTACCAAAGAAATGTGCCACTGCACAGCTGACGAGGAACGAAACCACCAAAACCGCATGGAACATCGCAGCTGACGGAGCAGCACCTCCAAAAGAAAGCAGGCATTGCACGCCGCCGGCCAGACACGAGGGCGGGCGTCCACCCCTTCACCCCGTGGAGAGGCAGGTGCGTGCTACGCGCTCCTCGCGCCACACACCGCCGTAAATACGCTGAAGTTACTTCCCCACGCCCCGGCTGCTGCCACGACACAAACTCCCGACCAGGCACGGGAGCTCTGGCAGCAGGGGCAGCACCACGCCACTCCCCACCGCCGCCACCTCCAAGCAAAACTTCTTCCACTCCAGAAGCCGCCCAACGCTTCGACCGCCGCCTTTTAGCCAAAATCCACGAAGCTTTTCGTCACCCCCAGCGCGCTCCACGTACGGATAAAGCTGTGTTTTACGCCCTGCAAACTTTCCTCTGACAGGAGCCGGGACCTCTGGGGCTGGGCTGCGGGTCACCCACGGAGCGGGTGGGTCGACGGGTCGTGGAGGCTGAAGAGGCCTAGAGGGAAGGGATGGAGGCTGGCGCCCGCCGCCCCCTCCCCACCGCCCAGCACCGCTCCCCTTCCCCGCCGGCGGAACATGACAGGGACACACCGGGGATGGATAAAAGGCAGGAGGGGACCCCTGATGCCTGAAGAAAGGAGAATAATAATAATAATAGTAATAAAGGACTATTAACACGGAGCTAGATTTCACCTCGAAGTGATGCTAGGTAAATAGATGAATAAGTGAAACAACACACTTTTGACCCTTTCTTTTCTCCCCTAATTATAATCCCCCTCTCCCCATAATACACACACCACCAAATGACCATTAATTCAAAGCCATTCTTCAAAGCAGGGGGGATTAGCTGCCTGTGACCCACTCTCTCTGCCTCTTTCTCTCTCCCTCTTTCACTGGGCAAAAATTAACAATGCATTTAAAAAAAAAAAAAAAAGAAAAAAGAAAGGAAGGAACGATTATTATTTCTGGTGAGTGTGAAATGTGGGGATGGGGAGAAGGAGTCTGGGGGATGGGGAGGAGTGGAGAAAGGTGGCTAAGGAGAGAAGAAAGGAAAGGAGGACCAGGAAGCGCAAGGAAGGATGAGGGGAAGGCGAGATAAGGGGGAAGGAGGATAAGGAAAGAAGGATGAAAGGAAGGAGCTCAGGGAGGGGGAGGAAGGATGAAAGGGAGGAAGGGATGAGGGGAAGAAAGGAGGATGCTTTGCCCTGGCCTCACCTCGGCTCGGTGGGTGGGGGTGGGAGAATCTCTCGCCGCCGCCTCCTCCTCCTCCTTCTCCTC
>VXAL01011005.1:108003-125340 GCA_013399475.1 Chauna torquata | reverse complement strand
GGCCGCTGCGGCCGGGGACGAGCCCGGGGCCTTGGCAAGCCGCGCCGGGGCGGACGGCGCGTCCTCGGCGGCCCGCAGCCCCGCACGGCGGCAGAGCGAAGTGCGGCGACGCGGCCGTGTCTGTCCGTCCTGCGCCGGTGGTAGCGCGGGGAGAGGGGAGGAAATGCCGGGCTCGGCAAGCGTGGCTTTGCCAGCGCAGCCCGGTCGCTGAAGGGCAGTGTTTGAAGCGGTGAGCGGGGCGTCCGTCGATCAAAGAGCTGGGAGCGAAACGAGGATGGATTTATTAGTATAGTGATCTCTTGAGCCTCTTCAGATACCTTCCAAAACGCAAAGGGAAGATAATTGCTTTATTATAGTACGACTAGGACTGATAGCGAGAACTTCTGCTCTCCTGTTCTCTTAAACTATAAAAAGCTCCTCTTACAGCATTCTTGCTACACGTGTATTGTACAGCCCTAAATTCTGTGTACCAAATACCGGGTTTTGTCCTTCTCCAAAAAGCACTGCACTTTTTTTTTTTCCCTTCAGTAGCATTGCTAATCTTACCAACCTTAAGCTAGTTTTGCTACCCTGCAGCACCTTCTTCAGCTGTTTGTTCTGAGTGGGACATGCTGCCTTCGTCCTGCTCCAGAATCACCGTGCCTGGCGTCCCTCAAGTCCCAGTGGCGAGGATCCGTGTCGCTGGAGTGGCTTAGCCATTTTGAGGCAGTGTGAATCCTGCTGGCATGCTGTTGTTGCCCGCGTCCCCTGCACTTATTGGGGCGTCCATCTGTTTCCCCTGCTTCTGCGTGAACCGACAGGAAACAAGGAAAGGCACAGGATGAGTCCTTCCAGGCTTTTACCTTTTCTTGCCTGTTTTAGGCTTGGAGAGGATTTGCCAAAATAATTTATCTACCTCAGCCTGTAAGAGAACATGTACAGTTATCTGTCTGCCTTCAAGTAGGGGCAGTAATCACCAGTCTTTTTTTCTTCCCTTCTCCCCAGCCTGAGAAAAGGTATTGTCAGGATCTATATTCATTTTTCCAATAAATAAATGAGGAGGGAGCTGAACTGGAACCTTGATTTCCTTTATCAAGGAACAACAGCAGAGTTCATGGGGGAGTCTGCAGCAAAGAAAACAATTTCTTGGGTGAGAATTCATTGAAATATGGATATAAATATGATCAGATTCATTATGGCTTATATACTTGGTATGGCCATATAACAGAAGTAAGTAGTCAAAGTCAGTATTATAGAGAAATACTTTGACTTACTTTAACCTTCTGACAGTGTCATTTAAGACTGACACACAACCAGTTCTGCATGTGTAAACAGAGATCATGCTAGGCTGGCCAGACCTTTACGGTGATGTGTAAATTGTTGCTGTAAGCTAGGTCTGTAGTTTGCATCTTTAATAGGCTTTCAGGTTGCATCAAATTACTTTTCTAGGTACTGTTATTGTCTTTCCCATCATATTGAATTGAGCCATGTGATGTTGGGAAAGCTTTGCCTACAGACCTTCTGTTTCTTGCCTTCGTTTCTGTACTCTGTATCTTTTAGATTGCTAATTCTCCTAGGTAGGGGCAGTAAGTGGCTAGCCTATTGTAAGTATTAATGGAAACAGGCAAGGCACCCAAATAGAATATGGTAAATTATCTACTCCTTTATCACAGTGCATTGCATCACTAATTGAACGTCAGCTAAATGCATCTCCAGGCATTTAACTAAAATGAGCGTGAGCTATGGTGTAACCATAGCTCACAACAGTAAATAAGCATGATTATGAAAAATGATAGAACCTCTTCCCTTCACCAGTAACTAAGCTGCGAATACATCTCTTGTAAATTCAAACCAGAGGATTCGTTCAACTATCTGTGCATGTTTCTGTTTGAAGTGTATCAATTTAAGAAACAAATCAGATTACTTACCTAGTCCAGATTATTTTTATCTGAAACAGAAGGCATAGATTGCTGGACTGTTGCTAAGAGGTCTGCCAGAATGTGATAAAGAAGTCTGAAAATCTGGAGGAACTGTATGAACCTTTTTTCATGGTCCTGAAAGAGGGCTTGCCCACTTTTTAGACCTTCCTTCCTTCTGTCCGTCCATCCATCCGTCCTTGTTATTAACTGGTTTTTGAAACTACCCTCACCTTTTATCACTGTTAACTGTCTCAAAGAAAAGGAAGAAAACTGAGTTTGTTACCACTGTTTACTAAAAACTGAAACAAGCTGCAAAGCTGCTCTGTAAATGAATGTAACTCTTACAAGCCAAGGGAGACCGACTGACAGCTCGTAACAAACACTCTCAACTGCCATGGGATCTCCCACTGCCAACATTCAGCTGCATATAGAAAAGAGACGTCATCAAACCATCAGGATTACTGGGCAGTTTGATTAGCAAGACAGACAAAAAGACTGTTTTGCTCAAGTGAAACGTGCCCGGATGCTCAGCAACTTGAGCAGACTTGAAAGCTACAGGTAGAACTTGGAATGCTTTAAGCTTCTTTTAGGCTCAGTTATTTTTAAAGACAAACTAAGTAATAGATTGTTTCTTTAAAGTAGATTGCTGCCTGCCTATGCTGTAGAGGGATTGTCAGCAGCTCTGAAAGAGATTTCAGTACCTTGCATTAGTAAGACATTGTCTTTCAGATTTGACTGAGTGCACATAAATATGTAGGGAATGACTATGATCATTCCCCACCCCTGAACACGTGTGGGTACTTCTTGGATAGGTATTGCGAAGACCTGTATTTTGGTTTAGGTATGCCATTTTTGGCACATGTGCTTGAACACTGGGGTGCAAGTATTTCTTGCTTCTCCTCTGCCTCAATATACTTCTGTGCCGCACATTAGCATGAGCAGCATAGTAAGGAACAGTAAAGCCTTCACATCTTGCAGGTCATTTAAATTGGATATTGTATGAAGTCATCGGCAAGGTGGGTTCTGACACTGAGTGTCCTGCCTACCACGCCCTCTGCCTTCACTTTCACTGTTTTCTGTGGCTCAAAGGAATCTGTCATTAAGAGCATCCAGGGACTTACCCTAACTTGCACCTCTGAAGTAACTAGAAGGCAAGTAGCAGATGCAGTTTGTTTTGAAAAAAAAAACACAAGGGGTATGGCTATGCACGTTTTTTGTGCTGGAGAGGATGGTGCAACTACCTTCACTTCTTTCAGAAAGTTGACTTCAAAAATTCAAAAGAAACGCGGAAAAGAAATCTGCTCTTTACTCCTGATGGAATAATGTTGGCTAGATTAATGACCACCATTGGAGACTATTATAAGGCCTTTTCTTTAAATGGTTACTTCTCAAAACCACAGGAACATATTTTAAATTCTGTTAAAATTTTATTTTGAACTTCATTCATACCACCTGTTGGCAGAGCAGGAGTGTGTATTTGTGGAGGTCCTCTCTCATCCTTTAATTGCATGACAGGACAATGTGTGATAGATATATTGCCCCTTCATATTTTGAAGTGGAGTGGGGAAAGAAAGCTTTAGAAATCTTACATCTGTTCAGAGAATGTGCTGTAGATACTTGAATATTCAATTCAAATGCCATAAAATCTCTCTTATAAAATGATGCATGTAACCTGTCTGGACGGTGGTAGCAGCTAGAAAAAGCAACGGATTTCAGGTAAATGCAGCTTCTCAGGTCTTCTTCATGCCTCCACAAATGACCAACTTTACTTCCTTAAAGCTGCATCTGAGTTGTGGTAATTTTACGTATATGAGAAAGTATTTTTTTTCTCTCTTTCCTTAAAGCTCTTGTTCAAGGTTTCTGTAGGAGCCAAGTAAGCAGCTCTTATGCAGAGAGCGCTGCTTTTCATGTTGACCACCACCTTCTAGCTGTTTCCCATCTGTTGTTTGTAAACACCTCATGTCTTGTGCTGCTGATGTTGTTAGCTCCTTGCAAAACAAGCTCTATTTTCTTATGTTTGCACACTGCAACAAAGCAGCAGGAAAACTGTCCATGACTGTGAATCATGCAATGCCAGAATATAATTTTTTCTTGCTAGGGATCTCAATTAGTGAAACTTACCAGAGGTAAACAATTATGTTGCAAACAGTAGGACATATGTACACAGAGTATATGTTCAGGTAGCCTTGTCTGTATGGGAGAACAGGATGAGTGAGAGAGGCCAAAGGAGAGAGCTGGGCTGAGTGTGTCAGAGAGGGGGCAGAAGGTGTTAAAGGGCCTAGGCAGAAAGTGCACAGATTAAAAATTGTAGTAAGTATTTTTGGCTCATTCCTCTGCAGAGCTAGTTGAAGTTCTTCTGGCACTGCCCCTTCCCTAGAATTCCTTTCTTTTCCTTACCAAAGAAAAGCTTAGGCAGAAGGATTACTGTGTGGATCCTAATAACTGTCACAGAGAAAGAATCACTCCCTTCAAAATTTTCAGTCTGAGGAACAGAAGGGCTGTTCTGTGCTGCCATGACTCCAAATGCAGTCCAGTAAGTATTCCTCCATTTAAGAAATCAGCCAGTGGACTTGCTTCACTTCAGGGAAATGACTGTCCTCAACCTTCTGCTCTTTCAATCATTGCATCCTGCTGTGCTTTCTGTACCTACAAGGTAGGATGGAAGCCTGTCTGGTACTTGCTCATCCATGTGAAAATTGCTGGATTCTTCTACTGAATCATAGTCCTTCTCTGCAATGTCATTTAAAAGTATTGGGCTAAATTTTGACTCTTACTCAAGCATTGTTATACAAACTCCTGTTGTCTTTATGAGACTTTTAGCAGAACAAACATGACAAGGAATATCCGTATCTGACATTGCATCTTGGTAGTTAGAGATAACTAGCTGTTAGAACTGTTGTTTCTTTCTAAAAAGAAAATTGTTTTTATTAACCTCTGTTTGCTTATAATGTCTGGTTTGCACTACATTAAAGATTCTGAGTATTTAATTGAGATTTAAAACAGATACTCGTGATATATTACTTGCTAAACATTTTTTATCAGAACAAATGCCATTACTTAAATATATTTTCTATCTTGTGGGCACAAAGCCATGAGGAAATAGAATCAAGATTTGTTTTAGACACAGTGATGATTACAGAAACTTTCTCCCACATCTTAAAGTATGTAAAATTTCTAACTTCTTTCTTTTTCTATTGACAGAAGCCCAAGATGATGCATCTTTCCATTTACATCTGCAAAAATGCACAAGAGACTTACAACTATGACATAGCCTGAAGAAAGTTAATTAGGTTGTTAGTGGTCTGCGTCACAAATGAAAAGACTATGGATGATTCTGTTTTTTTCCTTCAGGCCTTGATGAAACCTGGAAATATCAGAAAATTGATTTTTCTAAAGCACCAGCAGCTATAAGTAAAACGAGGAGAAAAATCAAGCAAAAAAATTAGAGAAGGCCAATGACAAGAACTAAACTGGTTGTGACTAATCTGTTGCAAGCTTAAATTTGCTTTCATCTTAATGGATCTTTTAACCTAATTTACAAAGTCTATTTCTTTTTAATTAATTTTTTTTTTTTTTAAGTTCAGACATTTTTTCATGAAGTTACGAAGATCAGGTACATATGGGACTGTACATGAAGATGATGTACTTCAACTAAGAAATCTGTTATCATCTACAGCAGCAATACAGCAACATAGATTCAGGTTTTTTTATTGAAAGAAGATGCATAAATCACAAGAAATAAAGCTGAAGTATCTCACACTCCTTTACCCTGTCCTCAGTTTTCAGTGACAGTTAAAGAATGATTTAAAGAATTCCTTTTTGTGTTTGCCTGTTCGACATGACCAGTGCAAATAAATCACGTAGGCTTAGGAAGACAGGCAATTATCTATTGGCAGGCTCATTCATTTCTATTCTGTAGGTGGATGTAGTTTCAAACAGAAAGAAAATGACATTCCGAAAATCTGCATGAACCTGCTAATTGTGAGAGAAGTGTATAGAATGCCCCATGTAAAATAAGCATGCTATATTTCAATAAAAACTTTGATTTCAGTATCAAAAATGCTGTGCACATTGAGATTGAATTATGCAGCTTATTACTTGTCAAGATGGTTGTACCTCTTGATCGATCAGGTCAAGAGTTACATAAGGCCTTACATGCATTACATAAAGCACACTTCAAGTGGGAATGACACTGCAGGAATATTTACATTTTCAAAGCATTCTTCATATTTGAATGATAGCTGAATGAACCATCCCTTTCAAAAAAAGAAAACAAAGAATGATTTTTCGTTAAATTAATGAACCTGTTAAGAAGTATGGAAGGAACATCGAGCAAGCTATAATGATCATAGGACTTGCAACAATATGTGGTGGGAAAAAAAAAAGACTACTGCTATCCTATTTTGGAAAGTACTATGACAGGGTACTAGGTTCCATTCCATTTAAAGATTTCTTCATGCAAATTGCATGAAGTATTTTCTAAAAACTGAGTAGATTTCCATAACGGAATTTTGGCAAATTAAATCAAAACAGGTTGCTATGACAGTTTCTACAAATATTTCTATTTTAGCTGTATTTTGTATTATAAATATGTCAAGATGAAGTCATTCTTGTCAAAACAGAAAGTTATCTTTCCTTTTGGGAAAAATTTCCAGGCCTTTTCTCAGTGCTCTAATTTTCCATATTCATCGAAATCAAGATGAAGGCTAATTTCAAATGCTTTAACTTACATCTGCATAATCATAAACCCACATAAACATAGCTTTAGCCTTATAAATGAGTGATGTCATTATATACAGTATTGTTAGTTTAATTGACTTTGCTTACTGCTCTGTATAACAAGTGAGTGAAAAATAAATTATATTTAACATTGACAAAACAGTTTCTAGTGGTTTCTCAAATGGAAGTCAATGGCACAGATACAGATCGTTGCCAGAAAATGTTAACAGTCCTGGGTTTTGTTCCAGTAGCGCAATGCCATGTGAAATCTAAATGGATGCAGGGAATTGCATCGACTCCTTTGTAAATAAGAAACAGGTGGACCCTTAGAGGTACAGACGTGAAAATAGCACAGATTTATCTTACAGAATTTATTGATGAAATCTTACATAAGGAACTCATTTAATATTGCTGCCAGTGGACCACTGTGTTAGCTGATTGAGTAAGATTACATCGAACGTAAAACAAATGTGTCTTTCTGCGTCCATTCATTTACAACAGGATGAAGTTGACCCAGAGTTTTGATAGGGAAAAGGATTTACCAAACTGGGAATTGAGTCCTCACATTCCAGAGGTATAGAAAGGAGTAGGTACTTTCTGGTTTTAGATTTTTTGACATCAGAGTGTAAGAACTATAGGTTGGAGACAGAGCTGAAAAAGATCTTTGGTTTTAAGGTGTCTGTTGTTAACTATTTGTACTGTGCACTGAAAACCAGCATGCATCAGATGCTTTTTATTATGTATCTATCTTCACTAACTCAAACATAGCAGCACGTACTGGGAATATACAGGCAAATGGATTCTGTGAACTCATGTGTCCAAGGAAGGCTTCTGCTATCGCTGAGAGCCATCATGCATTCACTCAGGTTCTAGACAGGGAGAAACCATGTCAGTGTATATGACACAACTTGTTTAAACACCCAACAGGTGTGAATTTACGTATAGGTAAAAAGGACACGAGTACCAAGCATTTCTGAAGTTGCTACACTAGCAACAGACACATTTGAGGGAGCTCAGTCACAGAAATATACCCATCATAAGAGCAAATAACAGAAAAAAAATGTTCAAGACAATGTGGGAAGGAAAAAAAAAAAAAAGAAGAAGAAGAAAGCTTACTATTCAGCATCAGGTTTTCCAAAAGTAGATGGTCAGTACAGCCCATCACATGAATGGTGCTCAAGCTGTACATTACTGATATACTGATACTTTCTCAACCTACAGTAAAAAGCTGTCAGAGTAGTTAAAATCTGTGATTTATTTAACTCTGTAAACATATTTTTAAAATCTTGCTAATGATTTAAGAAAAAGGCATGCAAACAATCATAAAAGGTAAGCCTTTTTAAAAAATCAGTGTGGTGCCGTGACCCTTTTAGAATACTAATAAGTATGCTGCATTAATGTGTGGAATATATATTTTCATTATTTGTTGAGTGGCTGAAAATATCTTAAGTGCCTTTTAGGTGCCTTTGTAATAACATCCCTTTCCCAAAAGTGGATCAAGGCTTATGTAGCCTGCATTTACGAAATGGGTCCCTTTAAAAAAAAAATCCCAAGCATACAGAAGGGGTTAACACGAGGGGTCCAAATCCCATACATCTCAACTGAGTATCTCCTTTGACCTTGATTTGCCTAAACTTGGAGCGATAAACACTGGATGTGGTCTAGTATGTATTAATGACAAAATATCTTGAACTCTTTCTGTCTTCAGTGCTGCTGAAGTGTGATGATGATGTATACTGGCTTCTCGATCTGCCTCCGTATGAAAATCCCTCTTTCACATTACAGGAACAACAGGGAGGCTCTGATGATAGGGGGAGGCTGCCAGGTTACTGCCCACAACCGTGCAAGAACAAAGGAACAGCACAATCTGGTCTGGCCATAATGAAGCACCTAATGCTAATAACAGCGGTAAAAAGGAAAGGAGTGAGCAAAGGTTGTTATCACAAGATCCTCCATTTGTTCAGTTAAGTCCTTAATTGTTGTACCCTTTATTAGTTGCAGGGGATTATAAAGATGTAAATTACAAGGCAGTTGGTTGAGCTATAGCTGCATGGATATCAGGTATGAGCTGAAACTATAACATCTTAGGCATATACGCTTTAATACTATCATATTATACATCTCACTTCTCCCACCCAGGGCTTTCTGTAACGTTGTATCCAAACAGTATGTTTCTAAGAGAACATTTTCTTAGTATGCAAACATTTAGGTATTCCAATACATTCTAATATGCTGAAGACTTTATATATATATATATAAAACAATCTTTCCTTTTCTTTATTATGTGACAGCAGATACCACTTGAAAAATTGCCTAATCTCTGTCTGTTTTATCTCCAGATTCTCTCTGAGAACTGTATCATTATAAATTATAATGAAACTCAAAAAGTGACCAGAATAGTAATTGAAAGAACATTTGGCATCTTAAAAATGAGACTTGGATGCCTAGATAAATGTAGAACAGAACTAAACTGCCCTTCAGGAAAGTTCAGGGTAGTTCTGGTTGGTGTATATTATGTAATACAGCCATTAAACTTGGTTCATCTGTGAAGACGAAAAGGAAGCAATTTATTGAGTCAATCCAAATTACTGAAGCAAATGATCCTAATGATGCACACTTGGAAAATTATCTCACGATAGGATAGCGGAAATTAAAAATAAGATGCTTGCTATCTGGAACCAAAATGTAAGCTAAAGTAAAACTGAAAGCCTTTCTTCTGAAGCAATGTGATAGTGATAGAGTGCTTAGACTTGGGGCTGCAGAACGGGAGAGGAAGATGCTGTTCCTGGCTGTAATGCAGACCTCCCGCATGATGACACGTATGCACCTTCTGAAGCTTCCTGTGTCTTTACATTTCAGCCTAGAACCATCTGAGTGTCAGAAAAAATGGAAATTAGAAATACAGTCTTTCCAGTGCTAAAGGAAAGCAGAGTACAGACCAGTAGACTACAGATTCAGGTAATGAATGGATTCCAATTTCTTTATTCCTCATGCCAAACAGCAGGAATGGGGACTGCTCCCCTTCCCCTCACCTCCTGCAGTGTATTTAGCAAGTCTGAAGACTAACAAATGCTGCAAAATTAGGTTTCTCCTTTTGTTGTTGTTGTTGCTGTTGTTCTTTGTCTCCACAAATCCCCAAATGATGTGGTTTTGTATGCATATGCACAGGTTCAGCTACAGCAAGACAGGCAGTTCAACAGCACTTCCAGCTTCGTGTCCACTCCTTGAAGTGGGAACTGTGGGTTTGAAATCCATCAGGCAGGCTGGCCTCCATCCCAGGGCTTCCTCCCAGGCTCTTAACAGGTTGGCTCTGCCCCTTCTCAGGGCTTACTGAGGAAAATCGCTGAGATTTATTGCTGCTCTTTGTCCCACCCATCCTGTGCTGGATCAGCTCAGGTTTCTCGGGGAATCTGAAGATATGTTTGTGAACTGCATGCAGCCTTGGGTTGCAAATAGCCTCTGATGCAACTAGATGATTGTGCTTTGTGCAGTGTAAGAGAAATTTAGGTGGTTTAGCAAGTACTCTGGGGGAGCTTCTTAGCCATGAAAGTATTAGGCTATAGCAATATCCCACTTTGGGAGCTAGGTCTTGTAATTGCAATCAAGTAAACACGTTAGGCATCCAAATTCTTTATTCTATAAATGCTACAGGGGCAAACGCCCTCACTCAGACAAAAAAAAAAAGTACTATTGTCAATGGAGGACAATTTTTTGCACTACAAATTTAAACAGAGGGCAAAAAAAATGTTTTCAGCCATAAAACCTGTATATTTATGAAAATCAACTGAAAATGATTTAATTATGAGAGACCCTAAGACTGACAAGGTATTGAAGCTTTTCTAGGCAAATTCATGATAAGAGGACCCCAATATTTAGTCCTGTATGCATAAAGGGTAATAAGCTGTTCCATAAATAGTGATGATGACTTCTCTTTCAATGGATAATATATTTTCCATATATTTTCTATGTATGGTTCTCAAAATCTTAAAGCATTCCCAGCTTTCATTGTGTCCAGGTCTTTGACCCCCTCGTTGCAAGAAATGACACATGCTACTTGAAGCTGTGCCTGTGCCAATTTTCCTGCTAGTACACATATGCTGTTAGACCAGCTGGCTGTTGGCAAAGAGCAGAGGTAAATGTCAAGCTCTTGCCTGTCCCCCTACTATAAGGGCAGCACAAAACTGTTTTCCTGTAAACAGCACAGTGTAGTTCTAGTCCACAGATTCAGTTTTGTTTAGATAATTTACATAGTGCAGAAAGTAAACAGCAATAAGGGGGTCAATCACATATACAGAAAGAAGTGAACTGCACTTAATTTCTCATGAGAAATTTAAATTTCATGTTTTTAATTAAGTTTTCCTAACTTAATCCAAGTGGTGTTGCACAAGAACTGATGAACAGCCTTCAGAGCTAATGTTTTTTTTTCCTCCATCTATAAAATGTATTTATTTCTCACTAATGAGAAACAAAGGGCCAAATCATCAGATGGTAGAAAGCTGTGTTACTCCATTCAACTAAAAAGAGATCCATTTGTACCAGATTTATATCTGGCACTTGTTAGTTCTGGTCTACTTATATGCCTCTAGGGTTGAAAGGAAAAGAAATCCTCCTACGTGATTTTGTCAGAACTGTCTTGTTAGGGATCAGTTTGACCTCGTCCTCCTCCACTGTTCACATTTTGGGCTTTTTTTAGCCAAATCAGGGCCATCAGCAAAGTGAGAGGATGATGGCACGCTGGGGGAGTCGTGCTCTGACATTTTGGGGGGTTGTGCACAGCTGCGGGATGAGCAAGGACAGACGTTACTGCGGGATTAATCATGGTTCATAAACCTGGGATAAAAAGTATGTTGAAAGTGTTTGTTGTAGGCAGAATGAATGAGGAGCGTTCTTGCTGCTGTGCACTGTATGGGCTGTATGAGGTTCAGAATAAATGCAGCTGTTGAGCAACTAGTGACACTGCATGAAAAGAGCTTTAGCAGGGGAACAAAAGCAATACTGTTTTATCTTAACTGATGATTAGAGTCTGTAAGTGCTGTATCTACAAAATTACGCACATTTTAAACAAAAATCTGCAAGATGTCGTAAGCAAGAAAAACAATTCACAGGGTACAATGCAAAGCTTTTCTCCAAGGCCTTGATGTTCAATCAGTCTCCCGCTACTGTCCCTCTCTCACAGTGAGTACAGTGTCATCTGAATTGTGGGCTTATTGCATTGTGCCAAACAGTTGCCATAAGACATCTGTTTAACACTTTACTGTACTCAGCTGAGCCACAAGAAATACCAAGTCTGCAAGAAATATATTATTTAACTGACATTACCTCCTGTTGAAAGATAGCTTGATTCTGAAATAATTCACCATACCAAACATCCCTTCCAAATATGAAGAAACAAAACCAGAAGACCAGACATAAAAAATTAAAAACAGAGTGCCATAGAGAGAATAATCAATGATCATGTCATACCATTAAAGAAAGTCACTCTTTGGAAAGAATTTAGTATAGCAAAAATCAATACACGGGATAGTATATAACAGAAAAGGAGATCTAAAGAAACTCTGGATATATCTTTACTAAGTATTAAATGATGATGAAACATCTCTATGTTCTTTCTATCACTGATTATGTGAAAGAGCATTTAATTCTGCAAATTACATAGACCTAACCCTCCAACTTTTACAGAAGAGAGGGGAAATATATATATATATATTTGTTTAATATTTAGTTAAATATGAAACTCCAGATTCATATCCATATGTACAAAGGACTTCAGATCTACATTGCCAAATTTGAACCTGTTCTTACAGTTTTAGTCTGAACTTCTACCCCAAACTATATATTTCTTCTTGCTAAAGTTCATGGAGAACCATCTATAATGCTGACCCTCAGTGAAGTCTCCTCTTATCCATTTCAAATTTCTCTGTTCATGATTAACTTTTTTGTTATTATTATATCCTTTGAAAAAGCGTCTGTGTTAGTTTTCCACTTAAACAATTAGATTATGGCATCTGGCAACAAAACCCTCACTAGGACAGGAAACTACAAAGTACCACCTAATTTTGTAAGTTTTTGGTCTCATTCACAAAACAGCAGTGATCCTGAATTTTAGGTTATCACACAGACAAATCTCTTAGCCAAATGGTAGTCCTTAGCCCGGGTATGGCTTTCCATGGTCCAAACCGTAAGGTAGTGTTCAGATATAGAAGTCTTACAAGTTACACCATGACATTTCTTCACGTGTATGCCCTTGCCCTGTTAAAGAAATAAACCAACACTGGTAAGTTTGATTCTCTTTCATTTTAGGATTGTTTATGCCAGTTTAACTTGCATTTGCTATAGATGCACACAGGGACAGTTAACCACAATCCTGTCATACGTGGTTACATGCCAAGAAGTTGGTAACTTCACCCCGAAGCTCAACTCTAGATGGCTAAGAAAATAAGTAATTAATGCCATTTTCTGTGAAAAAGGTCGCTGCTTTCTAATTCAATATTTACACAAGCCAAGATTCTACGTGGCAGAATCCAGAAAGAACCGTAAAGCTAATAAATACAGCTGAGTACATCAGTGGAACATCTATTAAATGTCTGTATAACACGCTGCCCTAAAGAGTGTCTTCAGGATTGAAAGTCTGATTAGTCTTCGCTCAATCTGACACGAAGCTGAGGTACTTGAAATTGCTTTTTCATCTGAATAAAGGCTGTGATACAACAGCAGCGTCGTAGAGAAGGCATTGTGGGGAAGTGTCAGAAGAATGTCACCTCAAAGGGATTCCTGATGGTATTTTCCAGTTCTACAGTGTACAAAGTTCAAGACAAAAGTTACTTTCAGAACCTGAATCAGGTTGTAACATTTCCAAAACGCAGGACTAAGCGTGAAATGTCATTCACTCAAACCACCATCACCAAAATGTTTCTAATTACATCCCTGACTAATTACATTACTGTATACCTTTTAAGTAGTGGTTTTAAAATTACAACACTTGGCTCAGAATTCATTTCTTATTTTCAGGCAATTCTTCCTATCAGCTTGAACCAACAGTGCTTGATCAGATGATAAGTTTTTACTTAGAATTGCTGATTATAGTCCCAAACCTGCAAAGTGCCACAGAAGAGAGGGAATCAGAGGGGGAGGGGGAAAAAAGGAACAGGATCACTTCCTTCTATGCTTTAGCTAGGAATAATTAGTGCACTTATTCTATATGATATCCTATGTCTTTTATATACTCTACATCCTTTATGTGATATTAACAAAGGACACTGTAAATCTCAACTGAAAACAGGCCAGAAGTTTGAGATCATTGCTCCCCAGTAGCATTTCTGCGGCTGAACAGGACATTCCCATAGAGCTAGGAAGTCCTGAATCTGCAGAATACGTCACATACTTTCATCGGTGAGCACAGGAGACAAGTCTAATGCCATGCCGTTACCTTTTGTTTCGTAAATAGTTAATTTGGCTACAATGGCACAAAGAAGCTAACCATCTATCTAGAAACCTACAACTCTGCAGTGTCCAGTTCCCATGTACAGCCCAGGACTGACTGCAGAGCACAAATGGCTTTGGCCAGATATGACCTGTGGGAGCAAGCCCCGACTGAATGGGAATATTGTCTCACCAAATACACACTCATAGATATATACACACATACGTATATATATACACATTACTACTCGCCCCACCTCTTTTTTTTTTTTTTGTCTGACTGCACTAGATTCATGGATAGATAGTGGGTTGTTCCTTGTTTGGATGTTTTGTTCTCTCCTACACACATCCTCCAACAACAGCCCTGTGCAATCAACTCAAGGCTCCTCAAGTACACTTGTGACCAAGCGTGTTTGGCTTTGAAGGCCATTTAAAGCATACCAAATGGTGAATTTTCCTGTCCAAAGCTTCTCAAGCACTTTTCAGACCTTTAAGCTGACACCTTAGCTAAGTTTCCTGGTGTTGTCTTGCCAAAGGTTTAAGCTAATGGATACAGATAAATTCTTTAAGGAATACATCGTTGCCAAGATTCTTGGCAATATTTATGCTTTTGTTAATAGTTTTGTTCTTTTACATTAAACAACCCTTAAGTGCTTCCACTTGGGTATATAAACACCATTATTTTGTTCATGTGAATATTTCTGTCCAGCGTATTTGTTGTGAGATACCTCATCTAGGTCTAAACCTGGAGAGAACAGGAAAGGCAGGTGATTTCCACACATTACTGGTATTTGGTTGGGAATATGACCAAAAAGGCTGTACTAAGGTCCAGACTTCTTTGTAGCAGGTGTTGCACAAACTCTAAATGGAGACATCATTGCCCAGAAAACTTTACAGATTAAAACACAAGATGGGAAGACTGAATTTGCACAGAAATGACTGTAGCAAAGTACTGCAAAATTGTCTGTTCCACTTATGCTTCTGAGTACAGGAAATTTTTCCTATTGAGTCTTTTTGATGAAAATGAAAAGAAACTGAATCATGACAACCAAAATATGCACATACTACTTGAAAAATGGAAAAGCTAGAAAAAATCATTTTTAAATAANTACTTTGTTTAGGGTTAAACATGTTTTTCAATTCAAAATAATTTCATCTTTCTTCTCGTTTTTGCCAGACTGAATAGAAATAAAAGTAAAATGAAGTATCAAAAATTGTCGTCGTCCCCCCCCATTTCAGTCAGCAGATGATAAGAAAAACGAAATCAGGTACTCATGCATTTCTAGTAAGTTTGCTGTTGCTAATGCAAGGGAAGATGTTGGAGGTAAGTAGCAAAAAGAATTGGTCTGTTACAACATGAGTAGGTTATGAGCGAGAGATGAGCTATAAGTTGGGGTCTAAAGAAAGATAATTTGGAATTGGATTTTAGTGTGGAGCTTTTCCTGTGTTCAAACAGTAGCACAAGGGAAAGTGTGGAGTTATATACACGATAAATTGACAGCTGGACAGCAAAGTCTGAGAATATTGCCAAAGGTCTGTGTCATAACAGATTAATGGTCAAAGAGATTGGAGCTGGGGAAAGAAGGGGATCGCCTTTAAAGACAAGAAGATATTATTTTATATAGAAATGCAAGTGGAGCTGGCATCTGAGTTACTCTAATATTTGGCCAGCTCCTTCATATAAGAAATATGAAATGTTGTGAATTCATACACGCTCCATTTGTTTTCCTCAGTTCCAGTTTTGCCATCAAAAAACCCCAGTGGTGTCAGGCTTGATTGGTACATAAGGCATACAGTTTCAACTGGCTTTTCAAAGTAGTTTTTTGTTTTGTTTTGTTTTGTTTTGTTTTTTTTTTTGCCAGAGGGGAGAAAAAAATTAAAAACTAATCATATTTTCGGGACTGTTTCTATGGTACTAGAAGTGTACAGTGTAATCTGTCTGTTATTTCCCAGTGCCACCAANATTTTCGGGACTGTTTCTATGGTACTAGAAGTGTACAGTGTAATCTGTCTGTTATTTCCCAGTGCCACCAAGGTCACACCTGTCTGGCACAAAGCCTAGATTAGATGTGATTTTAGCTCACATATTTCAGCTGTCCAGTACTAAACACTGTTTTGCTATTGTGTTATAGTATTTAAGAACCATATTCACCCCCAGATAATTTATTTATCTTTATTACAGTAAATTTATATATTGATCTTTACTACAGTAGCATCTAACAGTATGTTCAGCATTTGTGCTCTGTTATGCGAGGCTCTGCACAGCTATGAGAGAATAATGAAGTTTAGGTAATATAGCATATATGGAAAAATAGATATTCAGTTATATATATAATCCTAAATAGAGAGAAAGCATTTAGAATTATATATAATACAGAATTACATATGCATAAAGGAGGGAGAATTTTTTTTTCCTCAGATCCCACCGACTGCAACACTTAGAAAAAAATGGTCTTTGGGGTATTTTTATTCCACTTTCACAAAGTTCCCCACCCCCTTTTAATTTTTTTTTTTTTCAAAATTCTCAGAAATTTCCTACCTTTTTTTCTTCTCTACCTCCCTCCCTGTCGCCTCCCAAGGTATTCTCAACCTTTGAATTTGGAAGGATATCAAAGTACTAGAGCCCTCATAGTACTTTCATTGGCCCTCTCCATGAAGAAAAATATAGTCAAACATAATAAATAGATGTAGAAGAAAAATTAAGTAGTGCTTCTCAGCAGAACATATAAAAAGTTAGCCGAGAGAGAGAGAGAGAGAGAGAAAGAGAGAGAGAAAGAGAGACTCACTCAATAAATGATTCAATGCATATTTTTATATTAGTATTTGCAGGAAGATGGATCCCAGCCCATTAAAACTAAAATTTCCAGAAAGACAGGCACTCTGATATATCATCTGTCAAGGTAAGGGTACTAAGAACCACTAGCTGACTGACATGATGGATTTTCATTTTCTTACTTGCTTTTAGAAGAAAGTGTGGAGCTGAACAGCTGGTAACATTTGCTAAAAGATTATGGTGTTGAGATTCTGATTTAAATTTGACTTCTTGTCCATAAACACATGAACAACACATGAAATGTTGCTAGTGCTTAACATATTTTCACTTGAGAAGAATTACTTCAACTTCTTCTTATATAAAAGCCATATAGGATTAAAGAGTAAAGTGTCCAACTGGAAAGAAAAAAAAAAAAAAAAAACAACTTGTATTTCCTGTAAAAGGAAGTCACGGAAGAGGCAAAATGCTTTCTTTAGGGTAGCTGCTACCACCTTCCGTAAGACTGTTGAAACACATGTAAATGAGAAG
>VXAL01011005.1:70429-107342 GCA_013399475.1 Chauna torquata | reverse complement strand
TAGTAAGCCTTTTCCCCAAATTGTCCCCTTTAGGCTTAGAGCTACAAAAGCCTTTCCCCATATAAGTGACAGAGTAACCAAGTCAAAATATCTCTGACTACTCTACCGTATGATGCAGCTTGGAAATATTTTAGCAATGATGTGAAACTAGCCCATATGCTGCCACAAATACTGTTAGCACCTCTCATATGTGCAAGTAAAGAGAGTAGACTGTGGTATTCACAGTCTTTGACCAATTGGTATGTAAACTGTACTAGCTATTTTAGTAAATTTAAGAGACAGATATTTGCTCACTAGAACTAGACCAAGACCACCACACCTGTTGAATTAAAGGCACATAAATAAAGTCATAATGTTTTCCAAGCTTTGTCATCAGAAGCTGGCTATGAAGCAGCCATCCAGAGGTGAAAAGTTGAACCAGAATGCAGAAACTGATCAAAATATGTACAAGGAAGATACTTTTGTGCTTTTCTGTGAGGAATCTTTGCAAATACATTATGAACATAATCCATCAGAAATCTCTAAAAAAAATCTGCATTATAACTGTACTGCACTGTAGAACTGTGATTAAGATGGCATCCCTACACTACCTATCAATGAGCGCTTTGAGTTATAAGAAATAATCGCAGTGAAGGGCTAATTTTAGACAGCGTTCTGAATCAGTTGATGAGATGGTCCAATTTAAGCTACTTGGATCAATAAAACAAGGTAAAGGTCACAGAAGGACAGAAAATACGTCAGAGATATCAGATATGGGACCACATCCTGCAAAACTGAGAGTCTAGAAGAGTATTTGTATTCACAGATGTCTGGAAAACCTTCTTTACGGTTAAAAACTAAACAAGATTGATTTACTTAGTTTATCTAAGAAAAGATTATGATTAAGTCACCTTCTAGTCTATAAGTAGAACCATGGAGAGAAGACTTCTGATGATGGAAAGCTCTTTCATCTGACAGAAGCATAGCAAAAGCCAATGGACAAAATCATTCAGGAAATTAAACACACATTTTTAAACCATGGGGGTTCTGGGTAACAAATTACTGAAGCATGGTATTGATTTCCCCATCATTTTAAGCCTTTGTCAGGATGCTTTTCTACAAGAGCCCTAACGCTGCCAGAAGTTATAGCCTTGATGCAAGGAGTGCTCAGGGAAAGTATGTATTATGAACTGTACCAAAGGTTAGACTAGGTGAATGTAATTGTCTCTTCTGTGTTTATAATCTATAAATCTTCAGTATTAGGCCACGGTTTGTGCACTTCTGTAGCTAGTGTGATAAGTTGCGTTGTCCTTTGGGGAAAATTAAAACAGATAATTCTATTGTTTTCTTTCCCTTTTCATTTCACGGCATCTTCTCATCTAGCTGGCTTGTTTGTGCCTGCTGAAAAGGAGCATTGGTATCATTCAGAGCTTCACAAACATGTGGCATGTGTTCCTGGGGCTTCATTTTATATACTACAGTTCACTGACTTAGAGTTAATATCTTCTCTCCTTCATTCTCCCATGCACCTCAATTTTTTTCTCTCCCCGATCATCTGATATTTTTGAGAAAGTCACCAGAAAACTTCCTGCAAAGTAAATGGCACCTAAATACTCTAACAGGTTTCTTTTCTGTCATATTTTGGGTCATGTCTGTATTTATTGTCTGCAGCTGAAGTTGTGCATGCTGTTTGAAAAGTTAGCCTCAAGTGGGAGCAATCTGTGTGGGCATATTTGAGGATGATGCTACAAAGAAATATATTGGCAATCAGATCAGTTTATTGAGCAGCAGGCAAGAATTTAACAGGGCTTGCTAACTGTTAATCACAATTGGAAAGGGAGAAGTGGGAAAACCTGATTAAATACCTGCTGTACCAGCAGCTATATCTCCTTGCACTATGATTTTGGAAATCTTGCAGGCAGAGTAGCACCAAACTGGTAATGATATATTTCCTTGCAAAATACTTCCCAGCTGCTAGCTATGTTCCCTCTGCAGAATTGCAGGCCAACATTTCTTGGTGATTAAGTAGATTTCCCACACATCTTTCACTTATCAGTAGTTTATAATTGTTTTGTTTGTTAAGTAAAATTAAGATAGGCTATTTACATGCAGCAAAGCAAATGTAGATATTCAGCCAGAGGGGTGTTTGTAGAGGGTGTCTTAAATGAAGTTGTACTCATCATACATTAAAGCCTATACTGAGCAGAGGTTTGGTAGAAACCTTCAGAGGGGGTACATCAGTGCTACTAAGTGGAATTGGTGAGAAGTGATTTTTTTAATGGATAATGCGAGAACTGGCAGTAATTTTAACAAACGGTTCTGCTGGCTAGGACTGACTCACTCCAACACGGTAAAGACCTTGTTGTTAGAAGTACTTTCACTCACATTAGGATCCTGACTACCTGAAATCATCCCAGATAAAATGGCCCACTTTGTAAGAGCAGGAAACATTAAACTGATTGGTCAATCCAGTGCAAAGAGCCATACTAAAATTTATTGAAAGCCTGTTCACCAGATGGCATTTCCTGCAGTTAAATTCAGTGGGCTTTGGTCTCTGCATACGTAGACTCTATGTACCTTGAACTCAATAGTATGATTCTGTCAGATTTCTTTGGAAGACTGTACAACTAGCAGATATTTTGGAGCAAGGACTACATAAAAACAGAAGCAACAACAGAATTCTTGTTCTATAAAGATGAGGGAGACCAGTACACTAACAGTATGATTCATCCTCCTTAACTGTAGCCATCCAATAGGTAGGTGTTGAATCAAAGTTAGTCATCCCTTTTTTGTCACTTGTGGAGGACGATGCATCCTGCCTGCTTTAAAGAGCTGCTTTGGGATTTGCTCTTTAGAAAGCATTTTTTCCTCTCTCATTGCTAGTGGAGGAAACCCAGAGGAGTAGCCATGGGAGAGCTAGATCTTCCAACCTAAATTTAGACAAAAAGTCTCATCCTAAGGCCCACTCTATGCTGCAACCAAGGATGTGTGGTTCAGTCTGTTCTTTGGGAAGACAAGGGTATGTTGGTTTCAGTGCATTCAGTGCAAGTCTCAATTATAACTAAATAGAACAGAAAGGAAAGGAGATCCAGAGGCAAAGTAAAATTAAATTAACCACAAGACCTCAAGAATCACATTTGCCTCTTCAGCCTATAGCAAAAATAAGAACTTGATCCTAATATCAATGAACTGAGAAGAAAAAAAAAAAAAGTGTCCAAGGAGGTGATTCAACCAACATACTGTCAGTGTTGTTGGGGATTCATTACAAAAAATAAAAATAATAATAAAAAGGAAACAGCAGAGAAAGTACAATAAAAACAGTGAAAAAGATTTGGAATGGCATTTCACTTATTAACAGCTCTGTGGTTCATAATGATTTACTGCAGAGTTTGTATTGATTTACAATTATTAGACATTTATTGTAATTTATGTTGATAAAGCAATAAGAGAGTACTGAAAATATTTATTAAATATGAGAAACTCAGCAACATTGGTGCATTAATCATAAAGATGATCATCTACAATACATGCCCTAATAAACCATTAGTGAATATTTAACCTGAAACAGTACCACATGATGACAGATTACCTCCTTCAAGAACAGACAGACTTCGTGGGAATTTAAAGTTATTTAGCCAGTGACACATCACAGGATTTAAGAGTGGGAAGAAATTTTTGCCCTGTGACTTTCTTTTTTAGTGTCTGAGTTCCTTAAGAAAAGAGATCTAGAACTAATTTTACTTCTTGTTGACTTGAATATTAGCAACCTGAGGTTTTGCAAAATTCTGAGATATTTATAAGAGTGAGTCAGATACCGTATTGTATAATGTAATCAGGTGGCCTTCTCTGATTTTAATGTAGAAAGTGTAATAAAACTTAAGTAGAAAACAACTGCATGAGAAAAGCCTGAAGGGACTAAGGCTTCTCAGCTTTTAGTGGTGTCAGAATAGATCTATTAAGGGACAGTTTGGCGCTTGTGTAATTGTCCTGATTAATCAGACATTAAATGATCATTTGTTCAGCAAATGGTGCAGAAGACTGGGCATGGTTTTCTCACTAAGCTAGTCTCTTGCTAGGCAGATCTCCATGATAGGGGACATTTTTCATGCTTGCCCTTGTCCCTGAAAGGGTGAAAGGATGGTGGAAGTGACACTGCCTCAAAAGAAGTTCATCCATTAAGGTCTTGTGGTTGATTCAGTTTCTGCTTCAACTCATTTTAATTCTCATTCCACTGATTGTTTCCTTTCAGGAAGGACATTTGTAGAAACGTTATCAGCTTCTTCGAGGGACACACCAATGAAGCCAAGCACAAACCTAGCCCGCTTTTCCAAATGAAATGAGCTGTAAATAGCTGCAGACAAATCTTGGCTTCATTCACATGAATGAGAGTTTTGCTGTCAATGAAGACCAGAATTTGGCCCCAGGCAAAAGGTTTCAGCTCTGACTGACATGCACATTACAAGCATTTAAAAAAAAAAAGTTTTAAAGTTAGGAGTAGGGAAAGAAATGGGCTATTACAAACCATATTCAGTAATGGTGGACCATATAATAAAAAGCCAACAGTAGCAGCAAACTGCTGTTACCAGGGGAGCATAATATAGGATGTGAAACATTAAGCTTTATAGATATGTAAACTTACTACACAGAAGTTAGACTTATAATTACCAGAGAAAGTGATAACATTATGGCAGATACAGAGGGCATCTATGAGAAAGGAATTGGTGTGAATTGCAAAGGCTTCACATAAACCATTGTAATTAAAGGTCTTTCAAGACTTCCATTAACAATCCCCCCGCCTCTTACCCCCTTTTTGGATAAGCTGCAAAAGTTCACGATGTACTAAAAATTTCTTCTGCAAACTTTCAATTTGTGAATCATTAATATTTCCTTTAGTTTAGCTTGCATGCTATTTACAAGTGAGAATTGACTGCCGATGTAAATGCAGGTGTTGCAGACAGTTATTCCTTCATACAGAATAATCGCTTTTGTTATTCCCCACCGTCACCCCAGTTAAAACTGCCGAAGTATACTGCTTACTCACAATAATGACTCTTCACAAGGGATTTTATTTCCCAACCACAATATTGGTACACAATATATTCATTTCTTAGGAGGTATTCATGGCATACACTGTAACAGTCCATCTGTTACTAACACCCTGCTATGCATAATTTTTAGACTGTGTGGCTTAGGGGGTAAGAATGGTTATTTATTTCTTTGAACTATACCTATTGTTTACTTAGCACAGTGGGCATGCAGGCAGGGGAGGAAGGAAAAGGTAGCCTGGCTGATGTGCTGGTAGGTGCTGCTGCAGTGTATGTTTGAATATCACCAACATTAGGTGCCCTAGCAGTACATGCAATAATAATATAATCAAGCATAGCTGTAGATTAGTGGACTGTTAGCCACAGGTCTGGTCTTAAAATGCTTAAAATAAATAAACTATAGCAGAATGTCTCTGTGAGGACCCTGCTCATAGACGTCACCGATAATAGAGGTGTTACCTGTCTGTTTTGTAAAACACCATGTCCAGCAACAATGGATCCCAAAGGTTTTCCACACCAGATTTGTGTCCATGGTTCCTCTTACTGTCTCACCTTGACATTCACAGACATGCTCCTGCAGCTGTTCAATGTAAAGACAACAAGGGGACCCAATAAGGAGTAAAGACTTCCTACACTTTATTCTAATTAGTAAATAAAAGTTACAAATGAGAAGCTGCAAGAGGTTCCCCCCACACACCCGTAAGGACTGCAGACCCTGAGCTTCCATTTATGTCTCTAGATATACAGGGGGTGGTGGTGAGAAGAGACCTTGTATGTACATCCAGTGACTTTCTCTGCGGTGGCATTTAAAAAAGGAAACAGAAGTTAATCCAGTGCATGCTTCAGTATGGTATATTTTAGAAACAAATATTGCTTGCCCTCAATGTTTTAATGAGTTCCAGGTGGAAGTTCTATAGCCTCAATGATTCAGCAATATCTAGAGAAAGCTCAAACCCATCAAAGGTGCAGAAATTATCTCAATCCTTCCTTTATGTTGCCAGCAGAATATGCAGCTAGCAAACCCCAAAGCCTCCCTCCAGCATTTCTCTGTTGGATTCACATAACATGTCAAAGAAAGGATTTTTCTCTTTGATTACAACAGTAAAATAAAAAGCACTGGAAAAAGCGAGTACTCAAAAACTTACATTGTGTTTACATGACACATCCAGCTCCCTGCAAAAGGCATAATAACTAGGGAGTCAAAGCTGTTACTCCAGCCATAAGCAAGCTCTTTCTTGTTACAACACTTTGTTTTTACAATGCCATTTTGAGACCCTTACAGCATGAAAGAAAAGGCATGTCAGCAATCAGAGTCATAGACCAATAGACTAAGAGACATCAGCTCCAACTTTAATGCACTTGGACTCTGTGGAAGTTCTCTTTGTTGGCTGAACTGCAAATGCTGAAGGAGAACAACATTTTGTTATTCTGTTGACATTTTCTACCTCCTTCCATCTGGCAGTAGTACATAACAGTTAAAGCAGGAAATGGAGATGAGGCTCTCAAGGTCTAAGATTTGGTTATTATCTTCTTAAGCAATCATAAGCTGTATATATTTTTGCCTTAAGTGTATCTATGTACTCAAATCTTACTAAGGCAATTTAGAATTAGGCATCTAAATATCTTTCAGAAGCTTACAGATCCTTCTCATGTTCAGGTGCTGCCATTTTTTGCTTCTTTTAAATTTCTTAGACAACAAGGAACATCTGTGTTAGTGGCTTTATTTTCAGTGCTGCCAATTGTGTGCTGTTCTAGTTAGAGTCAATGAGAGGTGTGGGCTTTTACTTCCCCTGGAAAAAGCATTATCAAATGAAGCAGGGCATTTTGTTCCAGCCTTCTCACTCAATTCAGCACATCACAGGTGCAGGGTGGTGAAGATGTGAACACACCTTTGGAAGAGCTGAGAATCAGGAAAGCAGTGGTAGCTGATCTTGTACACTAAGAGCAGCTCTACAGCTGTTTGGTTGCTCTGGTTGTACAGCAGGACTAAGGGGAAGATGGAACAAGCACGGGCCAAACCTGAGAGCACCCTGACCTCCCAAAAGGTGCAGGCTCAGCTATGCAAGACCATTAACTACAAAGAAAAGTCCTTAAAGGACTCCAGATAGCCTCTGCCCACATTTGCATAATAGGTAGCAACAACTTTGTTAGTAGAGTGATGTTTTGAATACAAAAGGGCATTCGAGGCCAAGATTCAGCAAGCACTTCTTTACTGTGTGGGTGACAGAGCACTGGCACACAGGTTGCGCGGTCTCCTCCTTGGAGATCTCCAAAAGACACCTGGACATGGTCCTGGGCATCCTGCTCTGGGTGGCCCTACTTGAGCAGGGGGTTGGATCAGATGGCTTCCAGAGGTTCCTTCCAACCTCAACCATTCTGTGGTTGTGATCTCAGTATTCCCTGTCCAACACTTACTATTTCACTTTCTCCCCCCAACTATTGTTGCTGCTACTAGACTTGGCTGGCTCCACGCCTCATTATGTGGCTATTTTTAATCTTTGTGCACTAAATAACAAATACAAACTTCAAATTCACAGAAAAAGGCAGGGAGGAGCTGCCTTTTAAATCAGCTGGGAAATTCAGAGGTTGGAAATGCCTGTTTCTAGTAAAGGGAAACTAACGGGTCTTATTGAATCAAAAGTGTTCACCTCTGCTTTCTCATCCCTATTATCCATCCTCTGCTGCTACATATTTACCTGGGGAGGAATAGTGAAGAAAATCATAAGTAGAAAACAAAGAGCTTGTTACAAGTCAAAGATTAGCCTATGTTGTAGCTTAGACTCCTCCCTGCAAGTAATATAGTCAGCAGAGCATAAAATTATGTTTTACTGTTCAAGGTGCATTCAAGTACTGTGGAAACAGCACAAAACACACCACTTGTAAACAAGACAGTAGAATAACTTAATTTTCTCATTTGGCGGGGATATTCGTTACCCACAGAATCCCAGGTATTCAATAGGAAAATGGGTTCCTCCATAGAAGTGTTTGTTCCATCAAAACTCAATGGACTGAATTCTTTGGGAGGTAGTCCCCGTTCACCTATACGACTGATAACACTAGGTTCCCAGTTTTGAGATTTTTGATTAGCTTTATGAAATATAACATACCAATTTTGAATCAACAGCAAAGTTCCTGATGGGATCTGACTTGTGTTGTACGCTGCAAAACGCCGCTAGTTTAAGTCAATAGTAGTGCAGACAATTAAGATTTGACATAGAGTGTAAGTAGAAGAGTGCATATGATGAAACATCATTCAGAACCGGAAATAATTATGGTATTACTGATTCTTTATGGCCTTGGGATGCTTTCTAATTAATTATTCAGGGAAGAAAAAGAATAAAACTGCTGGTTCTCATTGCATGTACAGAACAAAGTTATTTAATGAGCCACTATGAAACACAAATAAGTTCAGTTGGTATTATGCAGATAAACACAAAGAACTTTTTCCAAGATAACAGATTTTTAAAAAAGGGACATACTTCAGAAGTTATAACAACATTACCTCACAGTCCAGCTGTTTGCATTGTACTTCCAGCTTCTTTGAAACGATGCCAGAATAAAGTAAATTTGAATATTATCTGCAGAGAAGTTCTCTTTGGAATAATCACCAGAATGCTATTCATTATAACACAATTATATCATCAGCTTCTAATGATCGGAATGCAGAGCAGCTGATTATTTTCATAATGCAATTACTTCATAACAAACATTTCAGAAAACTCAGCTGCATGGAAACAGTTCTCTCCACATACCTCATTTGTCTGATTAATCATATGATGGGAACTCCTCTCTCTTGCCACTTTCTAAATGCTCACCTGTTTTCACTGTGCTTCCGTGCTAACTTGGTCATTACAATAATAAACACTCAGGAGGAAGGCGGGAGACGGGTTGTTTATCTAAATATACCGACTGATTCTAATGGGCAGATTTTCAAAGCGAGGCAAATGCAATTCTTCACAGATATTTGCCCTTGCCATTTTTAATGCTTGCAAACCCTAAGGTATGCATATAAATCAGGTATTTGCGCATGGGTTTTATTAGCTTACAAACACAGATAGCTGATGTGATGCTCTGTTGTATACACAGCCACATACTTGATATGTTTAGTGGGTATTTTTGTATATGGAGATTTCCAAATAGCTGACTTTAACCCTGTGGTCCTCACTGTCAATATGATTCTCTAAGGCTTTTGCTTATAACTGCTGTATTTCATGTATATTTTGAAATAACTCTAATCCTAGTGGAACTAACTGCATAAGAAAATATGAAAGGCTGTAGTATTTGATTGTTCAGCAAGATCATTTATACACACATGCTGGAACAAAAATAATTAGCACATCTAGAGCCTTTCAGCCAAGGATCTAAACTCCTACTTACAAAAATGAGTTATTCTTACACTTAATCCATCCCTTTTGCAAAAAACACTGACTTAAATAGAGAAGGTACATTTGGGGCATTAACCTGTTTCACTATTGAGGTAATTTTTTTTAAAGGTGCTTTGCTAAAGTTCACAAGTCTTAAATGAGAGGCCCAAGAATAGGACTGCATCTCCAGACTCTTAATCCCTCTCCCAGATAGATAAACACGTTACATCTAGGGATCAATAACATTCTCAGAAGGTGAGAAGTTACAAAAGCAAAGATTTCAGACAAGTCTACCGAAAACTAGCATGATTTCATAAATATCATAAGCATGATATTTACTTGAAAGGGCGCTCTGAATTAAATGCACGTATGAGAAACAGACTTAGGAGATTTTTTAAAAAAAATTACTGTAACAATTATAGTGGTAATAACAATACTACTAGAGATAAGACTCCCATTGTAAATGCCTGTGTCATTTTGGGTGGATAATTTATTCATTTTAATTTCCTTACACTGAAAGAATGCAGATTATCAATCTTACTCAAAAGAATCTCTTCACAATTTGGAAGGGGGAGAAAGTAGTAAAATTGCAGCTACTTAAGGTTAAAATTTAATTACAGCTAGAGAATCCCCTCTACCTAACATTTTATTCCACATTGGTTCAAGTCACATATTCCAGACCTGGATTTCTGTACAGCTATTAGCACCTATGCTTTTTAATTGTGTTAGGTAAGTGACGAATGGGAAGCCTAGGCTTGGTTTTTAAATAGAACCTTACACTGAATGCATTTTTACCATTTTCTATTAAAAAAAAAAAGAAAGAAAAAAAATGCCAGTGATAAGAATTCCTGCCTGTGCTTTATTTTAAGAAGTATGGATCTCATTTAGGAAAAATTATTTGTTTTAAAAGTTTTCCCCTTCTCCCTGAACATTCTGAGAAATTGCTTGTCAATATCTAATACAGATTTCCCCCGCATCCCACAAAATCCCCTTCAATATGTGACACATGGTTCTGCCCAGTAGGAGACATCACATCAGGAGCGTAAAAACAAATCAACAGCATCTTTTATCTGCCACTCTGATTCCAATCCAATGCGTTAAGCTAGTTGAACTGGTTCTTTACACACATTCAGTTACAGATTTGGAGAACTTCTGTAAAAGGGTTTATCTAAAGCCAATGTAATAGGAAAAAAAATTGGCAAAACACTTGAGAAGAAAGGAAACAAAAGCCAAACTGAATTCAGAGGGAGCTTTTGCCTTGGCTGTAGTGTATGTACATCCTTTCTGGGTGGATTTTAATGGGTTATGAGGCTACAGGAAAAGCATTTTAGAGAGCTCTAACTGAAGCTGAGGTTGCTCATGACTTTAGATGTGGAAGGTACGAGCCGTCAGTCCTCAGTGCATCCACTGCTGGGTTTCAGGCATGCATCAAGAGCTTTGCATGTGGAAGACATGTCCTGGTGTATCAGTAGAACACAAGTACCTTCTTAAACCTGGATCCAGGCTGTCTCTGACTGAGCAGTAGGCAAGATGCTGCCTTTTGCCTCCATATCCTGGCAAGCAAATTTGGTAAATATAGAGATAGCTTAAGGATTCTCCTCGGGATTCTCCCTCTCAACTGCTCTTATTCCTTGCAGCTCTGGGAGGCTGTTAGTTGAACGCCTTCTCATTTTCTTCAGCACTTTAAATCAAGCCGTTTTCTGTTAGTCATTTTTTACACTGGTTTTTAAACACATTGTCACCAAGTCTTTGGCTGAATTTTGAACAGAAAACCTGCATCTGTGACAAATAAAGACCTTAGATGAGCATTTTGGAAACATTTAGATAAAAATGACCTATTTTTTGAATAGTTAGTACAGCAAAATTTTCATAACATTTAGGGGAACAAAAAAGTATTTTAGACCTTGCCAAAAAAGCATGGGAAACATTTTGATGTAATGTAGTAACTTCACATTCTGCACAACTGGCCAACATACAGTAATAAAAAGTGTCCATATCCTCCAGTAGGTGCTGTATGTGGGCATTGTTTAATGAAGCATGCCACTGCTTGTATACAAGGAAAACAACACCCTGCAAAAATCTTTCTCTCTTTTCACTCAACTGGACTTTTGCCACTGGTTTCAAAGACAGCGTGTTATCCCATAATTAGAGAATGCCCAGCAAAACCAGAAAAATAGGTCATCGTGTTCAAAACAACTATGATTTGATGCTTCTGGCCAGTTATTTTTATACGCTGTGATTAATTTAAATTAATTTAATTTAGCTTGTTTTAATAATTGCATAACTTTTATCCGGATGCCCATGCCAGATGGCTCAACCAGCCTGAAAACAGGAAAGATGCTGTAATCATGACAGTGTAATAACATTTATTTACTACAAGTCTGACTGTCTCTGATGCTCATCAGAGCTCTTCAATGGTGTGCTTTGCAGGACATTGCTTCAATGAATTTCCCCTTTATTCCACAGCATCTTTTTCCTCTCTGAAATTATTTTGGTAAATTTGTTCTTTAAATGCAGTTTTTCTTTTTGTGCGTCTTGTAACAATTCAGACAGGTTGGCCAGCTGCAGGTTCTGCCTCCACACCACTGCAAATCATTAGCACTACTTCAGGGTTAAACTGGTGTCAGACTCCATTCTGCCAACTGTAATCATTGCCTGGATGATTTCTGTGCTTCAGGAATTTTCTACTAACACTTGGGTTAGCAGATTAATACATCTTCAGGTTGTTAATTCCCTCATACAAAATAGTGGACATATTCTGCCTCTAAGTTCTCACACAAAATCTTTCATCTTTAGAGGTGGAAAATGAAGAACTTGCTGTTTCTGATTGGGTCTGCTCTGCTGTTACATTTCCTTGGGTTTGTTTCAGCTTATTTAGTTTACGTTTGTACATAGTAAGAAGAAAAAGTCATTTTTAACCTTTGACGTAAAATTAGTGACTTTTAAAGATCTTCTTCTCCGACCTGCAAGCATGAGTCCCATTTGCTCACGTGCACCCCAGAACGCATGCTGAAACTCTCCCGTGATTTTGAGAGACTGAGCAACAAAGTAAGGAAGATGGAAATAATACTGGATTAGCTCATTTGGAGGGAAACATCTGAATTTTGGAGCAATTTTGGTGCATTTGGGTTAGTTTCTCTTCATTACTACTTTGTTGCAATTTCTACGCTGCAGATCATCTGCGCTGCCAGTTTGCTAACCCACCTGGATGCTCTCAGGCAGAGGAAGGACTGGCAGCTGCCAAGAGCGCATTTGTGCAAATTGCTGATGGTGCTGGTCTGGAAGGAAGCTTTATATCCATTCTTTGAGGGCAAGGTAGACATACCCATCATTTCTGCTCTTGAATGGGTCATGAGCAAAATTCTTGACAGCTTCAGTTGGAACAGCCCGGTATTCTGAGCAAAATGCTGACTCTATCAAGCCTTGTACTGAGTTTGGATTTTCAAGAAAAATAAACACTGCTACTAGTTTGCTATACTAATGGAGAAAGAGATAGTTATAAATACATATTATTGAGTATGCTGATGGAAGTGCTTGCAAAACTTTTGTTTAAATAAACTAAATCTATTAATATGCTCTTATTTGGGGTGTTTGATGCTGTCATGCCCATGTAGTGCTAAATGAGATCCAAGTACTTTTGTTAAGCGCATGTCAACAGGGCCTGTAGAAACTTTTTTTTCCTTCTTCTTCTGCTGTATGTGCCAAATTGTTAGTCAAATAACTGATAATTTTTATGAAGCTTTATAGGTAATGGGAACAGTTTTTATTGCAGAAGTGAACCAACACTCTCCTTACAAGAACTGAAAACACTGATTTGAGGAGAGAATTCATTAGCATGGATCAAAACCTATTTTCACTGAAATCACATCACTGGGAAATTAGCTATGCATGATCAGGGCCCCACATTCTAATTGCAATTAATCAGTTATCCGGTATATTTGGCTGCTCTTTTTCTGTTCACAAATGATTTGCAAATCACACTGATTTTCTTGCATACTTATTTCTTGTTTTTAATTGTTCAATGACTAATTTAAGCAAACACTTTTCATCTGAAGATGTGTTCATGCACTATTCAGTTAGATTTCAGAGGGTTTTTATACTGTTTCTGAATGAAACATGCTAGTCTCCTTCCTTTGAATAGATGTCTGGAAATTTTAAAGTGGGGATGATTCAAAAAGAAATTATCATAATTCATTTGGCACACTCATCTTGTGTATGTTGACCAACCCAAATATATATGGATTTTAATTTTCCTTTCCTAGTCACAATATTATGTATTAAAAGCCATGGAAAGAGAGAGATTAGGAAAAATGAAGTGAAGAAGACAATAGCCAATAAATAAATAAATAAATAAATGGTGTGCCTTTATTTTTTCTGATTGAAAAATCAATGCTGCAAAATGCTGAGTGAAGTGAAAAATATCACTCTTCTAGAAATGGTGGTTTTGTAAAAATATAGGCAGTCTAACAGGATGTAATGAATAATGAACAACAAATAACAATAATATAATATTGTACATATAAAAATATAGGTGCAGTACAGCTGTTTGTTGGGCAAATACCTGATTATAGAGTTTTTAGTGATAAAAAGGGACATAGGTTTGGCTGAGTTGAACAACCATTCAGATTGTAAATGGATGTTTGTGAATGCTGCTTTTACAGGAGATAAGCAGCTCTAGACTCGCTCTCTTGGGAACAGATAAATTAGGATATGATCCAAAGCCTATTTAGTGTCAATGGAAAAATTCCCCTTGATATGAATGGACTTGGGTCAAGAAAGGGAATAATGAAAAGTAAAACTGCCGAATTAGTGGTATGGGAGGCAACTGTTAGGTCAAGTAAAGCCTGCTGGTAGATGGGCTCCTGTTTATGCACACATAAGCCTCAATTTGCTAAACACAGCTCTGAATAGCTGTTGATGCCAGAGAACTGGCATCCTGTGAACGTTTCGTAGGGTGTGAAGCAAAGACCTTTAGGCTTCACATTTAACAGGGTTAAATTCTATACTTTACCTGCACCCAGTTTGCTCTCTGTAGCATATGATCTAATATATCACTTTCCTTCTTGACATTTTCACGGTTTTTATTTAAGTCTTTCAGGAAAATTTAAAAAAGGAACTTTCCAAACATGTTTTAATGGATACCCAGTTTAATTTGTCTTTGTGGTGTCTCAAGGTGATTAATTTGCTTCTCTAGGTGCTCTGTGTGTCTCAGACTTGTGTTATACTGAATGTTTAGTGTTACCTCTTTGTTGCCTGATAGTGCACCTGCTTCTAATTGTATGCAGATGATGTACAATTACATCTTTAGAGGGATTCAAATAACAATGTTTCTGTGAATTCTAGTGCTGCCTTTCTGACCTAAAGGTCTGGTTTAGTACTGGTATTAACAAAGCTGAAATCAGTTAATCATGTATCTTGAAGTACCCTAGCTTAGGCATTGTGACTGCAGAAAAAAAAAAGAAAAAAAAGGAAGCTGGGACCTCTTAGTTATGAGTTCAGCCACTGCCAGGGGAAGATTGCAGGAATATTTTAATTTTAAGTGGTTTTAAATCACAACGGTATTTTCTTTTTGACAATTCCCATTCTCACAGATAACCGTACTAGAAGAATTTTGGAAATTAACTTAGAAATTAGCAACAGCCTCATAAGAAACCTAATGCTATGATTTACAGTCATCCAAAAAGTGATTTTAAGCATATAAAATAATCTTGTTGAGCATCACTGAGTCTTTGAGTATAGAATCATTACAATCAAATGTTGACTAATGAGCCATAGAAAATACCCAGCTACTGATGCAAATAATGTTTTCCAAAAGAATTTATAACATGGATAAGTCAAGAAACAGAAATAGGTAAAATTCAGCAAATACATTTCTTTTTCTTATTATATGTCCCATTTCAGTAGCTAAGTATTTTCTGCTTGTTGGTGGCATGTATAAACTAGAACACGTCAAAATGCGTGTTTGTACAGGGCATTTACTCATTGTGCATACAGTATCACCGCTGCTACTTTCAGAGTAGAGTTGCATCAAACCTAAAAATACCTCCTCATTCTCTCCTGCTGCCAGGTGTCTTCATCTCCATGCTGCCAGATCTGCAGGCGTATTGCCAGGATGCTATGTCACGCCAGGAAACATAGCATTTCCTCCAGTAGTCTCAGTCTTGACAAGTAGAGATTAATGGCTGCTTCAAGTCCCTTTTTGATTTACATAAAACATTTTGGAGTGACATGATTAAAGATGGCAGTGCAGCAGAAACTACAAATAAGTTTTTGTTACTAAATAGCTCTGCAGTATCCTACAGTAATAATTAAAACATACTGTTGGTAACAGCATATGCGGACTGACAAAAGGCAGCCATTCCTTGTACGGAACAACAAAGTTACTAACAAACCAAAACTATCTGCTGCACTGGTTTTGGGACCATTTATTTATACTTTACGTATTAGCTGACACAGAAAGATAATTGTCTGTCTCAGCTATCCTAGACATGAGACAGGACTTCCCCCGCTACATTCAAATCACACGCGAAGACATGCACAGACCTGTGCTTTAAGAATGTCTGGCTCGAATGAAGAGGGAAGTGCTTGCTTCATTACACGGTGGCTTACATCCTTGCATGCCAGTTGGTAAAAATGCTTGCAGACCTCTGGAAGGGAGCTTTAGGTTGAGTAATTCCTAAATGATACTTTCCACATCTGCCCTGCCGTTACATTCTCTGTCCATCTTGTCCACTTATCGCAGAGTATAACTGAGGCTTTGGAGCTATTTATTATCATTTTCTGTGAAACACAATTCACCTTGTGTTTGGAGAAAACTTCTTTTGACCCATCCGCTTTAAAAAAACAAAACAACCACCTCTGATCAGTTTATAATGATGAAACAGGGAGAAATATAATGGTAATGATGAAATTGATATAAGAATCCTTAGGCTGCATTTTAATTCAGTCATGGTGCCATTTGCATCTAATAAAATTCCTCTCAGGAGATTTTTTAAGCTGACCTCTTTAAAGTAAATCATGGCATGATTCGCTGTACACCACACAGCCAGTTTTCATGATCACAGTGTGTGAGATAGATAAAGTAAAATTGCAGTGAGGCATGCAACTGGAGGACAATTGCGAACTATGATCCCACTAAGAATGAGCAGAGAAATTCAATTAATGTTCCACTTTAAGAAGAATCAGTGAGGATGTCGTTGTATTTGTTCGGAATAGGAAATGTCGTTCAGGATTTCAGCATTCAGCTCCTAGCACAGCTGCCATCCCTCTGGAGGTGACTTTGCTAACGAAAAGACCTCGGTTCTTCTCCAGTTGTGGCTTTCTGTGATGATCTGAGGCCATTTCTGCCTTACCAAATATTGTGATACCATCAGAGTGGATCTTCAGGGTAAAATACTTGTTGCTGACCACCCATCATCCATGCTGTATATGTTTCAGATGTTTTGATGCTGGTGTAGCACTAATCCTCCAAGCATAACGTTCAGCAGCTGCTCCAAGGCCAGTCCATGGTATGAACTAATACGTGCTAAGTGGAGTTGAGTCATCTCCACATCAAGTGGTTATCTACACTAAACATGCGACCTCTTTGGGCCTGACTTGAGACCCAAGAGAAGAAGCAGATGCCATCCATGGATTATGAAACATCCCCTCATGTGGCAATACTTAAATGATGTACAAAGTACACTTTTTTTGGCTCAGTAAACTGTGAGTGAATTCTACACTGGTGATCTGAGAAGACATGAGTTTTAATGCTGAGTTTTACACTGCAAGACGATTTGCGAAAACAAACAAAAACACTTCAAAGAAGAAAAAGCTTTAAAATCCTTCTTAACTTAAGCTCTTCTTCCTTCTTCCCAGTCTTAACACCTTTTTATTTACTTTTTAGAAAGGGATCCACTTATAGGATGGTATTGGATGGTTGCCTTATACAGGCTCTGTTGAAACTATATTTGCTTACTGCATATGGTATGTTTTGAGGCTTAACACAGCTTTTAAAGAAAAAAAATCAACTGCAGTTGCTGATATTTTCAAACATATGGTCCTAATTTCCCCTGAATTCAAGGATCAAAATGCAGAGGGAGAGAATGCTGAAATAGCAGACTAATTTACAAATTTTATAACAGCAAATATGAGATAGAAAACAGACCCTTACCCGCTAGTGGTGTGAGTGCAGGCGAGGCAAGTAAACAGAAGTTGAATACAATCTTTCCTAGTGAAATTGCATGGGCAAAAGGGAAGGGGAAGACATAGATCCTTCCTTCCTCACCCCATTGGTCCCTACCCAGGTATCAGTCCTTGCCTCAATGGGAATGGCTGAATCCTGTTTCTTGCAAGGGAAGGGACATCCTTGCCTCCTTACTGGGTAACTTGAATTGATTGCAACCGAGGCTGCTGGCACAATGGTTTTCTTCACATTAAAATCAGATTTTTTCCCACTGAGATGCTGTGGGAAATACGCATACAGACCTGTGGGAGTACAGTTAAACTCCAGAAAAAGAAATGAAAACAACATCATAGTTATTTATAGGGAAGTTCCTGATGAGTCTGGAGTCATGAGTTGGACTGAGTCACTATCTTATACCTTTTTCATGTCTTTACTTAAGTTTCTAATGCCTCATGTCTGGGCCTGTCATTATCTGCATCTGTGACAGATGGTACAGATGTTTGATTTGTCCTAGTGTAATTTACTCTATTTGCAGATGATCGGAGAAGAAAGACTCTCTTGGGGACCAAGAGGACAGTTTTTCAAAGCAGGAAAAAAGCTAAGTTGGAAATCAGTACTGAGGGAAGGGACCCATCCTGCAGGGACATTAGGACCAAGCAATTTTAGTCTTCACTGTCATCTGTCTCACCCAGCACATTTATGATTTCCCTATGTATAGAGCTCTCTCGCTCTAGTTTAGTATTTTTTTTCTGTTGCAATTAAAAATAGTGGTAGCACTTATAAATCTTTGAGGTCTCTACCTGTAAATGAGCATAACTAAAGTGTGTCCGTGTTTTTGGAGACGAGATGGGTTTCTGCTCTGACCATAGGTTTGTAGGTACCCCTCACAACCCCTTTGGAAAGGAGGACAACATCCTTCCAATTTGCTTGAGGTTCCTTCTTTGTACTTCTTTCAAGGTAAGAACTGCAAAAGACACACTAAGGAAAATCAATATCCTTTTCTTACTCATTTTGCTTGTAGTTTGGTTTCATTCCTGTCTTTTTAGCTTGATTTCAAAGTGCTTTCTCAGAGTGATTCCAGAAAAACAAAACAAAACAAAACCCTCTGGTCTTAAGTCACCAGATTTCTGTAAACTTCAGGGGAGCTGTAATTTTGCAAGTAGCATATCTGGTCTTCTGGAGGTAAGTGCTGCTAACACTATGTGAGATGCAGACAGGGCTTGTACCTATTATCACACTCCTGAATCCTGAGAAGAAAAACCACAGAACCACAAGGTCAGCCACTATATACCTAGCTGGCCAAAAGACATTTTATCCCCAAATGAGTTTTAACAGCAATGTCAGCTAATGTCCAGGGAATGTGCAACATTTCCATAGCAGCCAGTGACATGAGATAGAAGAATTTAGAAGACAAACAGAATGGGAAACACAAGACTGCAAAAAATACCCTGATACAGGAAGACAGCCTGATCTGTACAAGTGACTCTTCATAACACAAAAATTCTCCCACGGGAAAATCAGATGGGATGGAAAATGACGGAATGAAAATCTACAAACACAACTGCACACACATCATTGCGTGTACACTGGCCTGCACTCTTCATTTTCTTGGAATATGTATTCATTTACTGTTGTGCAAAGTGTGGATAAATTGTTAGCAAATCAGAATGACCCCCTGAGTCACCCCTGCAAAGGTGCCCAATTTGACCACCCTCATATTGTGTCAATATCACTCTCTCTTATTGATTCCCTCTTGCTGGAGAAGACACAGCTTTGCTGATATGTTGCAAAATAATAACAATGCCAAGACTGCCCCAGAACCAGCAGCTGGAAAAAATGGTCTTGTTACTTTGAGGTGAGTTTTTATATTTTTTTTATTATATTTTAAACTATAATTCTTCACAGGGAAAAGAAAAATCATGAGGAATATAAGAAACCCCTGTAACTTCCAACACTTTGATGTTGCAGTCCATAGTACTACATACTCAAAGGGATCCTAAAACATTTCAGATTATTGGCCTTCTACCTATTCTTGTCAAAGTGGTTGTGCGCAATTCAGCTCTCATTAAAAGCAAAATTTCTTTCATCACATGCTTTTTAACACTTTAACGTTGAATTGAGGAAATCTTTAAATGCAATCAGCACAGAACCCTTTTTCACCAAGTCTTTCTTATCACTAATTCTTCTTTGTATCCTTCTTTGTCATGATGGTTATGTATCTCAAAAGAACAGCATGGTGGATGCTTGGCTGCCACTAGCTGTGATTGTATTTTAGGCAGGAATTGTTAGCATGAGGAACTTCATTCAGTGTAGAAAATAAATAAATTCCCACATGCATTTCAGTGCCTGCCAGAAATCATCTTTCTATTTACAACTGAATGACCTGAATTACCTTTTTATGTATATAGATGAACCAAGACTCAGCAGATAATCAAAAGACCGTTGCACAATTTTAGATGCCGATCTCTGAAGTAGAATGTCAGGAAGTCCAGAATTTTGATTAGTGGAAAATTCAGGTTTTGAAATATATTTTCCAGTCTGATGCAGAATAGAACTAAAATTTTGCAAATATGTTTTCTGTTACAAACACAAAACAAGCCCTTGCCTCCCCTTGAATGCACTGACAGTCTTGTGTCTAGAGCCCTACGCTGAGCAGCGCGATGACTGGAGTCAAACTCCTAGTGTGCTCAAATGAGGTAGAAATAAGTGATCCTGGGCATGCACCATCTCGGAGTCTCCTGGATTATTCTATTATTATCCTAAGTTGGCCTGTCCTCATCCTTTAAAAAATGAATACCAAGAAAAATTGCATTTGGAGAGGGAGTTCTTTCACTAAAGTCAATGCACTCCTTGGCTCCTTGGGAAAGTTGGACATTTGGGAAATTTGGAAAAATGGCTTCAAATCTTGTGTGTATGTGTGTGTGAAGGTGCCCCTTTTCTCTTCCCCGTTATTTGTACATTCTGCTCTCCACTAGCTTGGTATAAACATCATTTTGGGCTTCTGCTGGCACAGCAGCACGTCTTCCATCAGACTGAGACAGCAGTGGGGAAAACCACTCACACAGTGCCCAGCAAGGCTGACTATCAACCACAGCCCCTTCACCTTCATGCAATGTGCCCATTCTGACAAGATTTGGTATCATGTTATGCAGAATGCATATTTACTTTTTTTTTTTTTTTTTTTAACATTTGATTATGGCAAATTCACTCCCATCATCAGCCATTAGTGGTCCGCATCACATAAACCTTATAGAGTGCCTTTCACTCTTGCTTTTCAGTTGTGAAAACCTGCCCAAGATGTGCTGTTTCACAGCTTGGGGCTCTGAGTCAGAGGAGTTAAAATGCATATTGAAAGTGAATTGTTTTTTACTTTGAATTGGAGGAAAGTCATAGATGGGGTAGAGAAGAAATAATAAATCTGCTGTCTGGAACAAATAGCAGCTCTCATGGTTTCCAGCAATAAAATCAGGAAGAAAGGCCTAAAGACATGAACGTTTAAACAAACAAGCTGAGGAACTTAAAGAAGAAAAGACAGTGGGAGCTCTGAAAATACTTGCCAACTTTCCAAGAAAGCCTCCTTTGTTTGTTTGGGTTGTTTTTGTACAGGAAGGAGGTAGGGAGAGAGAAAGCATTTTAAATAAGGGTTCCCTAACCCTTATTTAAAACCACGGTTTGAGGTGGGAGACTGTGCTTTCATGTTGGTTACATGCAGAGAAATAATTATTTTAAAATTTTAAAGGGGAAGCTGTTCAAAAATAAACAGGGGGCAGAAAAATAAAGAGCAATAACAACCTAACTGGAAAACCTCTGAAATGTGAAGCTCTGGGGAAGAGTAAACAATCAAAACCAGGTCACTGCAAGATGTTTCCCTACCATAAGGAAAGTTCAGCAGGAGGAAGTTGCTCAAATCTCTTCTTATCCACGCCTTCCGCACTCATTAGTATCCAGAGACTCAACTACATCCGCTAATCTACATGTCTTTCTCCTCCGGGCAACATGAGTTCTGGTTTCTTGGAGTCTGTGCTTTATAACCCGTGATGCATCTCCTTCCTCGATACTCTTGCAACAGCCAAAAACCCACATGCAAGCTTCTGTCTTGCAAGTAGGTGTGTCTTCCTAAGTTAAATGCTTGAAGAAGATGAGTATAAATATACTGTGCATTCTGTTTTGCCTCTGTTTCTCTGTTTGTTTCATTTATGACCCTTTTTCACTTTTGCAAATCTATGCAAAAACTTAACCCAACAGATGTTCAACACAGACATTTCTGCTGGAGAAAGGGCCTGCCACAAAACTGTTTTTTCACACCTAATGAATTCTTCTAGAATCTCTGCACTTTATTTGGAAGTTAGAAAAATCGACAAAGCTTCACTGTAATATAGCTTTAACTTTGGTGAAGTGACACCACTTTTTTGATGTACTATGTTATTTGATATTTAGCCACAGACTCCACTGTCAAATGCAAGCACTCTTTCTAGAAAAAACACTATTCATGTTAAGAATTCACATCACCATTTAATTATTAATTGTGCTTTAATTGGCTGTCATAAATTCATTTGCCCTTTTATCCGCAACAATGATTCTGTGGAATTGTTATGACTGTCTGCAAGTATGAGTAATGAGTTTGACTTCAATGCAAAGATGTTAGAACAGTGTTGCTGTTACAGCTGAGGTGACTGAAGGAGTTGTGTAGTAGTGGTAGTAGGAGGATGGAGAAGTCTCAGTCTTTCAGCATTTCACAGCATGATTATTTCACACCAGAGAACAGATAGGTGTAGACCAGCCAGCCTGAATAGTGACTGCAATCTACACAAACATCTGTTCTAGTAAATGAAAATTAACTGAAAGTAAAGAAAAAAAAAAGTTGCTGAAAGGTGCTGCCTGTTAAAAAGACAGGTCAAGTGAACTGGCAGGTCAGGTAAAGTAAGGCATTGCTGTGCATAGCTGAACCCTGCACCATAAATCTGAGATGGCTTAATGCAACATGATACTGGTACACAATACAAATCTGTCAGGTCATGCTATATGAAAGGTACATAATATTTTCTGAGTGTGGGGCCATAGCACGCTGGAATTAAAGTGAAGAGCTCTTCAGATGGTAGTCCTGGAAGAGTTGCTTTGTGCTTGGAGTCCAGTCCCCTGGCACTGGTGGCCTGGCAATAGATGTGTAAGACCAGCAAAGTTTCACATCCCTTCTGTCAGTCCCTCACCTCACAAGACATAAACTCCACCACAAAACACCCTGTAATAAACACAGATAGTGGCACAAAATGCCCAAAGCCACAAACCTATATGGAGGCGCATAAAAATAAATCTTTTCAGCTCTAATATATAGTTATATAGCTACATAAAATCTGTAAAAGTATATTATTTCCTAATTCCTCTAACAAGTTTTCCACTGGAAAATGCACGTAATGACCATAATGGTGTGTCCCAGGCTGTACTAGCACCAGCCACTGACTTCTGTATGAGCAAATTGGCGCCAGATTTGATCCAGGTCAGTGGTTAGAAGAACATCCAACTGAATTGCATAACTTGGCATGCTCCTTCCTTTTCCAGTCTCCTGCATATTCAATGTACTTTACTCCTAGCAACTTGAAAGTACAGTGTTTGGCGGAAGATTTAGCTTTTACTTTAGATTTTCTACATCCAGCTCTGAAATAACCTCACCTCCTTTCACCATGTCCCACGCATTCACTTGAAAGAAGTCAGAAGCTCCTTTTGTATGCCACAGGATTTTGCTCGCATGGATCCCACCAAGCTGAGGGGCAGATGTTACCTGGCTGTGTCTGCAAGGAGGCAACTTCTCATCATGCTTACTGCTGCAGAGATTGCTCTTCTGTCTCCAAGGAAACAGGCAGGGAGAGATGCTTTCATTCCCCAGCCGCTTCCTGCTGCCCAGGAGAGCACGCTCCCTCGCCAGGGCACCAAGCCTGGATTTTCCCGTTCTTCCACTGATATTGTTTGGGTGAGCTTGGGTGACTTTGGATTGAGTCACTTCCCTGTCTCAATCTTTGCAATTTCTTATTTTTAACTCTCTCAGGAGACTTGCTTCCTGCATTTATTATAATTATTATTATTGTTATTATTATTATTATTTTGACACTGCATTTGTAAATTTTTCAAAACATGAAGATTTTACAACATTCTGAAGTACTTCTGCTACTGCTTCTTGCAAAATGAAAAGGAAGGGAAAATAAACTCTACTCAAATGCTTGTGATAGGCATCTTCAAAAAGTACCCTTGGTCTCCTAGGGGAATAAATAGATCTAAAAGCCAGTGGAATTCAAAGAAAGAATGAAGCCCCATCCTGCTACAGGATTTATCTGTCTTGCAACAAACAGCCGTGAAAAAGTTCTCAGTTGCTTTGTGCATCTGCATGTGTTGGGATGGGGAATGCTACCATTGTATTCCGTTTTACCAGATTTATGGGTTGTTTTTAATTGCCTCTTGAAATGAGAGGGTCAGTGTGACACCAAGAAAGATTCATGGAGCTTTGGCTCCAAAGACATCTTATCCTGTGTGCTATGCAGCTTCTGTCCTGCAGCCCCCCACCCACCTGGCTGGCACCCTGCTATGCACTCAAATAAGCAGCACGCACCATGTTCACACCTGAAAGTGTGGAGAGGCTTCTCTTTTGCAATGGAAGAGCAGAGCACTTATGCTGAACGTTGCTGAATCACAGGAGGACAGAAGAAAAACCACGGAAGCACAAAAAACAGGAGCAAGGAATCCTCCTCTGATGCTAATCTATTGTTCCAGTCCCTTGAAGAAAACAAAAGATGTCAGACAGCCCAAATCTGGTATTTCTGAGTAATCTCTGACTCTGCCACTGGTCATCTTCAGCCTCGTGGTCTCACCTTGTAAAACCTTATTTCACAACCCAGAAGATGGACAGGATCCTCAGACCAAAGGGATGCAAAGAGAATTAATTTGTGCTCAAAAGATGCTTGCAAGAATGCTAAATGTTTGGATTAATGGAAAAAAAATCATTCAATAGAGAGGAGATTTTGGGAGAATGCTAAATTCATCAGGTGAAATTGTGAGCATCTATTGGGGTAGCTCTTCTGATTCAGTCTTTTCCCCTCTGTATTTCTATTCAATGTTGCATTGCCTGCATGGGAATCCATTTTCAAATGTCCCCAGTAATTATAACTGCCTCTATTTTTGGAATCAATTGCCTTTACAGGGCTATGAGTGTCTGCAGGCTTCACTGGTTCCAACCAAATTTGTTGGCACTGAGTACCTCTGGTAATTGGCAGTCTTGTGTGTGGTTCATGGCATCCAGAACCAAGAAATTTTTTTTCTGGATTACTATAGTTTTAATGATTCAGTCAAAGAAACATAGAAGTGGTGTTGTTATAGAGCAGGAAAAAGAATCCAGGGTCCAAGCTCCCTGATTTAATCTCAGAGATGTATTTTTATGAAGTATTTCTAGCAACATAGCACGTTTTCCATTTTATTTAAGAGAGAGACAGCATATTTTCATTACCAGAAGTAAAACTTTTCAAATGAAAAAGAAGCCATGAATGCACACCCTTCTCTCCCGCAAATTCTCTTCGTTTAATGGAAGCCTTACATAACCTAACTCTCTTATACCACTGACATCAGACTTCATTCTTTAATAATTACTGGATGTACACACAGTCATTAAGCATTAGTGCTTTTTCATCTCTCTGAAGGATTGAAATTTCCATGTCTAGCGTAAGCAGTATTCTTTGCCTTTGACTCATTTAAACTCAAAGCATTTTGCACTCAGAGCAAGTGCAATAATTTAAACAAAGTGCTTCTTCTCAGCAAAGTCTTGGAGTCACTAGTAATGACAGCCTCAGAAATGCGCGCTGTCTCAAGCACTTGAGATGGCAGCAGCTCACATTAGCATCCTGTGGTCAGTCACATTTGCCTGCATTTGCTCTCTTCAATTTAGCCTTACATCACCTCCTCATGGGAGCCTACGGGTGACTTCAGCTGCAAGTTGCCCGCCAGCAGCTGAAAGCTGCTCATCTCCATCAAAACCTCCATCCTCCTTAACCTCTATGTGTTCAGAGATCTGGAGAATGGAAAGCAATGATTCACAGTGTGAAAAAATGGTTTTTGGGGTAGTTGTGCAAATGAACTCGAGTTTACATTGATTTATTTGTGTTTTTTTTCTTCTTCACATTGTGTCAAGCTTTCTTCAGGTGCAATATGTCATTTTGTCGCTTCTCTTCAGGCCAGACTTAGCTGCTCTCATTCCCATTACAACATGTGTTTTGTGACTGATTTTAGAGGATCTCTTTCCAGAATAAAGCACTTTGGTGCAAGGAAGAGGGGCTGAATGACACCTGCATGTGCTCAGTCACTTAAATCCTGCATCAGTTCATCAGTAGATGGAAAGCCTCAGGGACAATACCATAAGCCTCAGAGCTGTCTCTGCCAGCTGCAGATTTTTCAACCTTAAACAGATTTGTAGCAATCAGCAGTTCCCTGTTTCCAGAGGGACACAGCTACACGTTCCTGGATCATTGCTGATTTTTCATGCAAAAGATCTTCTCCCCAGTCAAAAAAATGCCAGGGCGAAACCTCATGCAATTGAAGAACTACCTTTTTTTTTTCAGGTTCCCTAAAGCCTGCCCAGCATCCCTCAGCCCATTATCATGGCTGCCTAGCATGATGAGCCTGCTCTGAAAAGTGAGACCAAAAGTAAAGAATAAAATATTTTAAAAAGGGGGAATGGGAGGGGAGCAGGAGGTTGGACAAATGGACTATCCCTCCCAAAATAGTGATGCTCCAGAATTTTAATGCAAGAGAAGCTTATATATTCTAAAAGCTTTTAGACTCTTCCCCCACCCTGTCCCCTTGTGGATATAACATCTTTGTTGAAAAATTGTTGGTTTAAAAAAAGTCTCTTCTAAAAAAACCTATGTCCTTTGAAATTATTGACTTTTGCGACGTGGTCTATATTTTTAGTGCAAATATTTTTAGTGCAAATACAAGGTTAATTTATTACAGCAAAATACATGACACTGTAAACACATAAGGATGTGAGAAGAAAAAACTATGTATTAATTCTAACAAAACAAAATGGAAACACTTTCAATTTGCATGAAAATAATTTTCTGGTGTTTTTACCTGTTACACTTGGACATGTTGAACAATTGGAATATATAAGTTCTGACACTTTTTCTGGAGTTACAAAACCCAATCAGAAGCGAGGGCTGCCAAGTTCTGTAACGTAGGAGCGGGAGCAATTGAGGTCAGGGAAAATCTGATGCTTATACGATATTAGGTTTATCCAGATAACAACAACACTTCTGACTTGTTCATTTTTAATAGTCCTAGAGTGTACACAGTGAATAATAAACCCCAAAGAATAAGAAAATAATNAACCAAGAATGCAGAAGACAAGGGGCCAGGAAAGATAATCAAGTAAAAAGGAGGTGACTACAAATTTTTGCTGGCAGATCACATAAAAAAGGTAATTCTGGGTTTTCTCCCTATTTGGGAATTTATACATGTTATGTGATGGCTGTTAAACTACAGGAACTGTCCCAAGAAAACAACTACAAACCCAAACATTCCCATATCAAATGAAGCACTAGGCTAGACAGCTGTGTTTATCCCATTTTTCTCTCTCTCTCATGTACACATGTAGCATGAAAAATGAATTACCAAGCACCCAGAATAGCCCAAAGTTGAAAAAGGTTGATATTCTGTTCTGTGAGGAGAACGAACTGGGCTGAAACACTTTCAGACTGAAAGGGGCAGTGAACTATGTCTTCTGCTTTCACGCTGAGTTCTTCAGCTACTGCTACACAATATGAAAGGTAGGTAGAATCGTAGAGTTGTAGAATCACAGAGTCATAGAATGGTTTGGGTTGGAAGGGACCTTAAAGACCACCCAGTTCCAACCCCCTGCCCCCAGGCAGGGACACCTCCTACTAGATCAGGTTTCTCAAAGGCCCATCCAACCTGTCCTTGAACAATTCCAGGGGTGGGTACTTCCACAGTGCAGTTTTAAAGGAAAGCTATGAACTCAGATCACATATTTCAAAGAGAGGTAGTATATTTTGGTAGACTCTTTATTCAAAGACAGGTTAAATATTTGTGCATTCTTAATGCAAGGACTTGGTGTGTGCATCTAGCTCTAGTGTTTGTACAGGACATAATACTATAATGCATCAGGTTTACTCTGTCTCCTAAGAAGTCTGCAGAAACTGAGACACCTTGCTGGATGAACAGTACTGACTCCCTAAGGCTGAACTGGTCAGAGATGGCAAAATATGAAGACAGTGAAGAAGGCTTTAGAGCGAACCAAACCCATGGTTAGAATGCAGAAATGCTATAGAAACCTTGCATTAGCTCATCATGCAGCAGCTTTGAAGACAAAACAGACAAGCAATGCATTAAGCTTGGAGTTGCCAAATAACTGGTTCAGTGGTCAGAGTTATCTCTCTGTGGTCTTCCCGTTCCCTGAACTGCAGGGAACTGGCCCAAGACCGAGGGGATTTGTGATACCAAAAAGGTGCCAAATGCTAGAAAACAGGGACCCATTTGCTGTCTCTTTACCCTGCAGCAGGCAAAAGCTGAACTCTGGGATCTTTGGTGCTGCTGAATAGCAAAGCCAAGGCATGGGCACCCAAAGTTGGGCACCTCCACTTCTGCATCAGCTGTTCAGCACCTCCTCTCCCTGCAATGGTGCATGTAATGCCTCTAATGTGGTCATGCTTCACCTCTAATGCAAACCTCATAGGTGAGATTCAGAGCTTTATGGACTGAGGGAGATTTCTGTTGAAAATCCTATCCCTAAGAGAAAGTTTCATGGCCCACTGACTCATTTTTGTTAAAGATGTTCTGTATTTAATGGTACTTAGATTTAATCTTAGTGAGTTTAATTTTGTTTTGATACTTGTAGAATATCTCCCAAATGATTATCAAAGGGCGTGTTTATTTTTTTTATTTTATGTTATCCTTCTTCTTCTGTGCAGTGTGGGTAATGGGAGTAGCATAATTATTTTGTCCATTTGCCCTGCTCAGGCGGTTGGGACAACTCTAGTTTTTAATCATTTTACTGGCTCTCAGTGTGTCCATTTGTTCTTATGCTGAAAGCAATTAATATTGTATTAGACTCAGTGCTGTGACAGGTTCACTAGGTCAGTGGTGAGACATTATTATATCAGATTGCAATATATAACTAAACTGCTTTTGCTTAATCGTGTTTTATCTTCAGAGGGGCAAATGCTCTCATTTTCTCCATTTTTTTCAACTATAACAGGCTCAAAAAATGTCAGCACTGCTCTGAAAATACATATAAAAGTAATGCCTCATTTCAGAACTACAAGGTAACAAATCAGATTTTTTGCCCCAGAAAAATGGCTGCAAGAAATACAGAGTAAATGAAGCCAATGACAGTATACATTTATTTCTAAAGCAGCTTCATTGCCACACTTTGATATGAGCATAATTAATTGTAGCATTGTGCAGTAGATCAGGACAAATACAGAGGAGAAAAGTATTTCAAACTTTTATGCAAATAAAAGACTGACCAGTTTGTTGCTGAGGTTTTGTTCAAGAACATTCAGGTGAATGCACTGATATTTTTCACAACAAGGGCAGAAAACAAAAGCTTCCCAATTACAGTAAGCGTGCCAGAATAGTCTCAATGGGACTGCTCTCACAAACATTTTGGAAAGCTCTCTTTTCAAAAAAATCACTATGCTAGTGGATTATATCCTGTTGTGGCCGTGTCTCATTCCTGCATGTGATTAGATTTAGTGGATCAGTGAAAATGATTTTGGGACATGCAGAAGTTTTGCTCTCTCTGCACCATGAGATGGTCAAAGGGAGGAGAAAGAGAAATATAATGGTAATCTGCCTCTTGTCCTGGCACTGGGCACCACTGAAAATAGCATGGCTCTGTCTTCAGTGCATCCTCCCTTCAGGTAGTTATACACATTGATAAAATTCCCCCGAGCCTCCTCTTCTCCAAGCTGACAGTTCCAACTCTCTCAGCCTCTTCTCATAGGAAAGGTGCTTCAGTCCATTGATTATCCTAGTGGCCTTCCATTTTTCCAGTATATCCATGTCTCTCTTGTACTGGGAACCCCAGAAATGACTACATTATTCCAGGTGTGGCCTCACCAATGCTGAGTAGAGTGAAAGGATGATGAAGGAAGGTCTCTTGACCTGCAGGCAATACTTTGCCTAATGCAGCCAAGAATCATAGAATCATATAGAATATCCTGAGTTGGAAGGGACCCACAAAGATCAAGTCCAACTCCTGGCTCCACACAGGACCACCCAAAAGTCAAACTATATGTCTGAAAGTGTTGTCCAAATGTTTCTTGAACTCCAGCAGGCTCAATGTCATGACCACATCCTTGGGGAACCTGTTCCAGTGCCTGACCACCCTGTCAGTTAGGAACCTTTTCCTGACATCCAGCCTGAACCTCCCCTGTCACAGCTCCATGCCGTTCCTTCGGGTTCTGTCGCTGTCACCAGAGAGCAGAGATCAGCGCCTGCCCCTCCGCTCCCCTCGTGAGGAAGCTGCAGGCCGCCATGAGGCCTCCTCTCATCTCCTCTTCTCTGGGCTGAACAAACCAAGTGACCTCAGCCACTCCTCATACTTTTTGCCCTCCAGACCCTTCACCATCTTCATAGCCCTCCTCTGGACACTCTCTAACAGTTTCACATCCTTCTTATACCATGGTGACCAAAACTGCACACAGCACTTGAGGTGAGGACACCCCAGAGCAGACCAGAGCGGGACAATCCCTTCCCTTGACCAGCCAGCAATGCTGTGCTTGATGAACTCCAGTGTATGGTTGGCCCTTTTGGCTGCCAGGGCACGTTGTTGACTCATATTCGGCTTGCCCTCAGCCAGAACCCTCAGATCTCTTTCTGCGGGGCTGCTCTCCATTAGCCTTCTTAGCAGCAAGGGCACATTTCTGACTTGTGTTCAACTTGGTGTCCACCAAGACTGCTAGGTCCTTTTCTGCACAGCTGCTTTCCTGCTGGGTGGCCCCCAGCATGTCCTTGTGCTTGGAGTTGTTTCTCCCCAGGTGCAGGACTCCGCACTTCTCCATGTTGAACTTCATGAGATTTTTGTCAGTCCGCCTCTCCAGCCTGTCAAGGTCCCTCTGGATGAGTGCTGTGGTGTGTCAGCCACTACCCTCAGTTTTATGTCATTCACGAATTTATTGAATAAGTCGTTTTCATGAATTATTCATACTGAATAAGTTATATTCATAACTTAAAAGGAAATAAGAGTTTTCCTAGTATAGACATGCCATACAAAGATAGTGATATATCCTATAGAGGTAGGCCATGGATAATCTGCTATGTTTTCCTCAAGAAAGATAAGTCTGGAAGTAGAAAAATCTTCCTACAAAAAGTAATTTGGTATCAGAGCAGGGAAGAAGATGGATTCTTCATCACAGTATATTTTAGAGAAATGGTTAGACCAGTCTTTGGCAGGGATAGTCAAAACACGTTCAGTCTGTCTCCAGGGCATTGGATTTACCTCTGTGACTGGATTCTGTAGCAAGATCCGTATAACATTTTTCATATAGGATTTTAATGTTTAGGAAATGCAAGTGGATTCAGAAGGGAATGGGAGCATGGCTTTCAGGCTTTCAGAATGAAGTAAGACTGATGCTGTAGCATATCGCTTTTGAATATGCAGTGCTTGTGCCAACTCTGAATGCCTCATGGAGTAGATATTGCACAGAAAGCTCCTCTCATCCAGTTAATATAGCCGTATGGCAACAAGGTGGATGCTATATCTTAAGAGCAAGAACTGAGGCATTTACAAATGGTTGGCTGTAAACCTAAGTTTGTCTATTTGAAATTAAAGCCAAAGGTATAAAGATTATTTGCAAAAACAGTGTAATTTATCTTGATCACTTGATCAGGAAGGAAGATAAGTCCACTGATAAAAAGGGATATATTTAAGCATTTAAGGAATTTTCTAGCAGCCTACTCTTGTTCTAACAGATCTGTTGTTTACTTAACAAGCTAGCAGGACTACTGCATAGTGATTAGTGAATAAAAGTAAATTATTATCTGCATCCACAAAATCATAGCCAGATAGGCTATTAAGTAAACTTACTCTGTCATTTCTTTAACTACTTACAATAGTATTCATGATTCATAATGATTTAGAAAAAAATTAATTGCAATCAAGAAACCTAAAGCTATAAACTGATTAGCACCCTCTTTTATGCCCTTCCTTCTTTCCTTCCTCTTCCTTTTGTATGGAAAAAGGCAGTGGCAAATTTATCCCACTAAGCCAGCTCTACAAGATGCTACATGTGTAAATAATGGCAGTTGTCTATTTTGTCACGTAAATAAGCCAGAGGACAGAGAAACATCTCCAGGATGCTAGAGATCTGGAGGAGAAAGAAGGGGAGCAAAGGTTAATAAAGTATAGTCTGTATGTTGTTTGGTTCATATATCACCAAAATAGTAGGAGGACAGCAGTTTTTCAGCCATCTTTCATGGAGGCAGTCTCTAACTTTGAAACCATCCTTACTGAGCAAAACCTTTACTTCCTTCAATACCTTCTTTATGTCCTCTTTTAACGTCTCATTGTTTTTAGTCATGAGGGAACCACTGTTTTCAACAGCTGCTGCTAGCTGTGGGTGCAGGATGTTCTCATGGTGACTGCTTGATTCTCATGCTGACCTTGAGCTGAAGAACAGCACACAAGATGGGTGTAAATTGACACTGCAAAAGAGATGTTGGATTCAACAGGAGAAACATGCAACATTTCAGAGGAAAAATTAGCAAATATATATATGTATAAATTTTAACATTTTTAGTTACCACCAACTGAAAAGTACTGTGGTCATTATACTACATGCTAAGAGGTGAACACCAAACCTAATGCTACTCAGTAAACCTAAGTCTGAACTCATGGTTTGAAAGGCCCCTACATGTGATGTCCTTTACTCCATAGGTACTGTAACTGTTGAACGAATAATTTCATACAAATGATATAGAAATGCTACAGAGTCAACTGAGGTTATGAGAAGGTGCTGGAAATGCAGGCCTTCCTGAGAAGCAAAGGGAAGTATAATGAACTGAAACCATTTAGTAAAACTCCTCCACTACCTGCCTGTCCAGAATAGATGGATTACAGATTGTTTGGAGCAGAAACTATTTCTTATTAAGCCTCTGGGAAACTACTGCTTTGGCTGTGATGCAAATAAGTTTATTTGAATTAGTCAATTTCTTGAACTGCCTGGGCAAATGTTTACTCTTGAGACAGTCAATTTGTATCAGTTTTCAGTGACGTAGGTCATAATAAAATTATCAAAAAAATCTAACTCTAGTTGGTAAACAACAGCAAGTAGCATCATACCATGAATTATGGACCATCCTCACAATAAGACATTGTCTGTAAAATCATCACGGTTGGAGGAGACCTCAGGAGGTCTCTAGTCCAACCTCTTACTTGAAGCAAGGTCAGCTGTGAGATCAGACTAGATTGCTCAAGGCTTTGCCCACTCAGCTTTTGAAAGCCTTCAAGGACAGCATGTAGCCATATTCAGGCTCTTTATCTGTTACACATATGAAATTAAAGGTGTTCATTTGAATTAAGGTGATTTAGGTTAACATGCTTTACGTTGTATTTGCAATGGGATATGAGCATGCAAAAGACCAGTGATTGTAGTTTAGTTGATAAATGGAACTGCATTAACCACAATAATTTGACTACTTGTAATGTTTCTAGAGGGACCTGCCTGTACAAACAATATTTAACTGAGGAGGCTGTTGACTCAGCTCAGAGCTGCTAGGTTCTACTGGAAAAATAGGAAATGAACATAATAATAATTGAAGTAAATAATCAAGCATAGTGTAAACTAGAATCAGCTTCTTACTCGATAACCTTCATAGATTTAGTTCTGCCTTACTTAAAGTACAGTTGCAGAGTAGATTTAATTTTTAACATTAGATATTTAATATAAAACAGATTATATTGGTGACAGCAGTCATTTTTTGCAGGGAGGTGGGCTCATAACTATTGAATGCACCAAAATATAACTCTACTACTTAGCTATACATATGGAGAGCATATACATATGCTTAGCTAGCATATGGAGATGGAGAGTGTATGTGTCTGAAAGGAGAGATGGCTAGCAGTGTATTTCTAGATTGTGTACATTTTTAAGGTGAGTTAGGTTTCTCTAAAGAAAGCAAACTGTATTACCTTGGGGCTGTTTGGGATATTTCTAAGAAATTATCTGTTCCTTGATAAACTGCAGTTTCATTAAAACATTTCAGCTGAAGAAGAATAGGGATAAGGGACATAAAGACACTGTCTGCTATTCCGAAGAGCCATTAGTTCAGTGGCAAAGAGATTCTTGGCAGTGCATTTTGTATTCCTAAAATAAGCAGGTAAATCTTTGTGCTCCAGGTGCTATACAGCAGCAACATGCACCACAACTTTGTTTCCTCTTGTCTACATTTTTTGTTTTGTTTGTACCAGGTCTTCTAAGAGGGGTTCAGGAGGAACTTGAGCTCCAACTGTCTCTTCTTGAGAAAGTGTCTGAACCACTCAGGTGTTGATAACAGGAACTCTTTTGGAAATCCATTGGATTTTACTTTACATGAAATGAGTGAACATTTGTTAGAACATATTACAACTTATTTTTCAGTCTGTTCCTTTCCACTCTCCTAATAAACGGACTTACATTTTTTTCATAATTAATATTTTTTTGAAATTTATCTCTACCTATACAGGAACCATTCTTCAAATCACACACATTTTTGCAAAGACAAAAAACTGCTTCATGCCCTGCTCTGATTTTAACTGGTTGGTACCTCAGTTTTGATCCCTTTGTTGCTCTCTGCCTATAAATCTTGTTTAGTCAATAGGATTTTGCTGCCTGAAGGAACGCATGATCAACTGCACGGAGAAGCATAAAATAGATTTTTGTGCTTCAGATCCTTAAAATGTTTTTGTCAGGAAATAATTCCCAAAGCAATGTTTGGCTTGTATTTCTTTTCCTTCACTGAACTTTTTTTTTTAATTTTTTTTTTTTTAATGCTTTTTGCTTCCTGAAGGATATGAGCTTTACTCTCATTTATTAAGTCTCAGTCTAAATTTTATCTTTCGCTCTATCTTCTGAGTTTATTTATTTTAACTTATTTATTTTAACATTTATTTTAACACTTTTATTTTAACATTTTGGCATGATGCATTGTCTTGCAAGAAGTTTTTATAGAGTAATGCCAATTCAGTTATCATTGATTCAACTATATTATTCTAAGCAATCCAGCACAAAAACGTAACATAGCACTTTGAAGCAATCTGGAAGTAGGCCAAAAAACTTACAGTAATGCAATATGGTAACAACATATAATAGCTGGTAGTGAAAAATTTTGTTAGTGTGCTCTTCCACTGATGTACCTCTATGTGTGCTAGCTATGGTACATCTCCATATGTGATACATCCACTGAAGGTGGCACAAAATTCTCTAGGATATACTAGACAAATTGGAGAACCCGCAGTGTAAAAAACAGAAAGTCTTTAATGCATATGATATACATTCAACTACTTGGATTTTTCCTACAAATGCCCTTCTCTGCCATTTGGCTGGCATCTATTCAAGTAGTTATGTTCCTTCTTGTGTTACCTACCTCTAAGTTTCAGTGTTATCGACTGTTATTTTTGAAAGTGGTTAGGTTCTTGAACTCAGTTTTTGCAGGAATAGGTTGCACATGTTAATTGTAGAAAAATCTCAAAAAGTGACTTCTGTCAGTTTGTCTTTTAGATGGTGGCCAACCCCACGTGTACTGTACAAGAAGGGAAATTGAACTTTTCAATTCATATATTTTTGGTACTTATTTTAATGTTACTCTCATCTAGAAAATTTCCAAGCCTCTGATTTAAAGATGGTGTTTCTTTTTTTTTTTTCTGAATCTTTTCTGTTTCCAGTAAATTACTTCTGAAATGGGGTAACCACAATTAGGCACCATGTTCTAGGTGAGTGCACACTATGCATGGTCATGGCATTATAATGCTTCCAGCCTTATATCGTAACACTCTCTTAATACTTCTTGACATTTTGTTTGCTTCTTGATCACAGCAGTGCACTGAGCAGATGTTTTCATGGAGTTGTCCTCGGTGACAGCAAGATCTTTTTCTTGAGTGATTACAGTTAATTTATAACTCAGCTATGTGAATGAGCAGGTGAATTGTCCTTTCCAGTGTGTATCACCTTGAATTTATCTGCAGTAAATTTCATCTGTCATGAATGTTGTGCAGACAGTTTAGTCTGACCATCTAGAATTCTCCAAAGTCTTATTTAGTCTTGGCTGATCTAAGGTATGTCACATAAAATACACTTTTCCTGGCAAAAAACTGTTTTGCTGCCGAAGGCCTTGTTCCAGGTTATTAACAATATTTATTGCTATTTGCATCAGCTACAGCCGGGACTATGCAAGATATTTTCTGAGTCAAAAAGAAAGCAAGAGCTATCCTCCAAGGAGTTCAGCTATTAAACATAGTTTTGAGGCAAGAGATCCACAACCTAACTGGAATATTCAGGACGTTAATTAGCTACACCTTCTTAAAATAAATTAAATTAAATTAAAATAAAATAAAATAAAAAGCGAGTATGCTATATTTTGTAACAACTTTTGGAAAAAAAAAACAAAAAACAAACAAACAATAATAATAATTAAAAAACAAAACAAAACAAAACACTGTTCCCAGACACTTTTCAGACTACTTAGTGAACAAAGATAGCATCCCTGTAGGGAACATAATACAATTTCATTCCTGCTGTGGATTCTTGTGACAATTGTCCTTCTATGATGAAATGTGACTATCAAGTCTGACCCTTTTTTTATCTTTCTACCAGTTTTTAACCTCAGACAGAACTTTGCACCATGATAGATTAGTTTCTTAAGAAGCTTCTTGTAAGGAATGCTGTTAAAAGCTTTTTAATAAATAATGTTAACTGGATCTCCTCTAACCACTGTTTTAAAAACATCCTCAGGCTCAGACTCAGCAGTCAATCCATATTTAGCAGAACACTTAGTCACAAACTAAAAATTAAACACATGCAATAGTACTTTGCTGAAGAGAGGTGGATTTAAGTATGTTTTCTGCTGTGCTGCACAGAGGACTTACAGAGCGGATTAAGCAAAAGCTGAAGCTTTTGCTTCCTTTTTTTTTCACCACAACCACCTGTTATGTATGTAATACACTGATTGTAATCCTCCTGGGATATTGACTGCTTTGCTTTGTTACCTGCCTTGACACCTAGTTCTAGAAAACACCCATCCCCACTTGGGTTTTCTAGATGATATGTTGGAGAAATCTATACTACTGCAAGCAGCCCAGTAGGTAGTAACCTTTCCAGTAATTTGGA